>NW_004624804.1:11493315-11508167 GCF_000247695.1 Heterocephalus glaber
TTGTGACCAGAGGCTAAAATGCAATTATGTCTGGAATGTCCTAGCTGGGCTGTAGGCAGGAGAACTAGGTCTACTGAAATGATTTTTCCCTAGAATTACGTAGCATTGCTCCCAATACTACACAAGTGTAGCATTGCTCCCAATACTACACAGGTCCGGTAGTGTAAGATGATTCAGAATCAGTTGAATGAGCTAATATGGCAGCTTATCAAAATATCCATTATTTGCCCCTTCCCTGAGGCTAGCACTGCTAAACTTTTTGTTAAGATTGCCCATTCCACAACCGTCCTTTTCTTCATAATCATCATCTTCTAGATCATTCATGTCAATAAGTGAAGTCTTGAGAGAAAGCACTGGCTTGTCCTTCATACCATGTAGCACAACTGCACCTAATTCAGTGTAATAATCCAGAAGAGAACTATTTACTTCCAGTCATAAGATTTGTGGGAAAATTTATCTGCTTAACACAAGGTTTAAATTGGTGAGCCTGGGAAGTATTCACCTTTGTAGGTTTCTCTGACCAAAGAATCTCCCATCCCACATAGAATGGTCACAGGATACACAAGGGAAATGCAGAAGTTGGCACTCATCCATGTGGCCTGAAATTTGTATGCTGCTTTCAGGTACAGATGCTGAAATCTGACATTCTTTTATCCTGCAGGGTCCAGGGTAGGCGCGAGCCCGGGGCTTCACCTCTGACCAGGCAGCACAGGCAGGCCTGGTTGTGGGGGTGGCTCCCAGGCATCAGTGCTGTGGCACCGTGGCTGTGAGCCTGGCCAGCGCGACCCAGAAGGCAACTTGATTTTTGATTATCTTGAGCTGATAACAGATAGTTATGGCCTGTCCTAGTTGCCAGCAGATTCCATGGCCCATTCCCCCTTAGGGCCTAGCTAGTAATATGATTTGGCAGATAGAGGTGATGCATGTCCTCTTTTTTGGGAAGTCTCAATTTGTACATGTTTCTATAGATATATTTTCACACATGATACATGCCATGTGTCACTCTGCTGAGAAAGGGCACTATGTTCAACACCACCACTTGTCCACCTTTGCTGCCATGAGAGTGCCCCAAAATATTAAGACTGACAGTGGTCCCTCGTGTATTAGGAAATTTATCCAAAAATTCTTTCTTATTTGGTATGTTAACCATGGTACTTGCATCCCATAAAACCCACAAGGACCAGCTGCAGTAAAAAGAGCCCACGCCACTCTCAAATATCAATGGTTTAAACAATCAAAAGGGGAAAATCATCTGCCTCCACAAGCACATTTAGATCTAGCTGTTTTTTGTACTTAATTTTTTAAGTACTGCAGTAGGTTTCACACAACTGCCTGCTGTGCTCAACTGGCATATAGATGCCATGGCTAAGACCCAGAAACTACAAATCCTTTGGGAAGATGTCCAAACAGGTAAATGGAGTGGCCCCGCTGACCTGATAACTTGGGGGAGAGATTTTGCTTGTGTGCTGACAGATAAGAATGAAACCTTGTGGCTGCCCTCCTGGAATTTGCAACCATGGGTCACCTGGTGGAACCACCAACATCTCAGAGACCGGGAAGAGCACCCCCACTGACAGGGATGAGCCAGCTGCATGTAAGTGACCCACCTCATCTGCGATGGCTGACATCCACAGTGTAGTCCAGGACTGAAATGATGCCCCCAGAGGGAGAACGAATATAGATTTATGGTACAACAAAACAAAAAGAGGGAGGCCAATTTAAAAACGTTCTTTACATTTACAGGTATAAAAGTGGTTTCATTCCTTCTGATTCTAATCATGAGATCTCTGTTAATTGACCTACAAAAGGTTTTTAACCAGTATTATGTACAATTATAAACCTAAAAATCATAAAAGGGATATTATAATTCAATTTGGCCAAACATATTTCAGTGCACTCTAGTTTTATAAATTGGCTTATGTTTGTCTGTCTATGTGTCCAATCATACATCTGTTTTATTTGAGCTCAACCAATTTATTTTTTTTTTTGGAAAAAATATTCACCTATAATTAAATTGGCTTACAGATAAATGTTATTAAATTAAAGCATGCCTTTCTTTCCCCAGGCTGCTAGCTGATCAAAGTGACACCAAGATTTATTTTACAGGGCCAAGGATTTAGC
The DNA here is from genome assembly GCF_000247695.1 of Heterocephalus glaber. The sequence goes on from NW_004624804.1 coordinate 11,495,437, forward strand.
TCAGTGGTTCCATCACTTGCCTTGCAAGCGCAAGGACCCAAGTTCGATCCCTAGTACAAAAAAAAGAGATTTATTTTACAAAAGTAATGTGTATTTTTGCTTGTCAGGTGCAATTCTACATCATTTTGGGGAAAAATCATTTGATTAGGCCTAGTTTTCCTGCCTACAGGCCAGCTATGGCATTTGGAGACAAAACTCCATTTTAGCCTCTGGTCACAACTGAGACCTCAATGGTCCAGTGATGCTGTGATGCTCCAGGACAAGATTATACCAGCTGAAGACATCCTGGGAGGAACAAAATCTTCATCTACACAATTCCTCATTGTTCTTGGATTTCTACCGCCACCCAGTCATTTGTTACATATTGTTTATCCTGATGTACTGAATAAAAGGTGTGACAGGCTTGGGGGTTTTCATCTTTGCTGCCCAGAGCAGCACTGATCAGGCTCAAAGCTCAGCTTCTTCTCAAAGTCTCATTTTTTCCTACCTTTTCAGTATAATAAGTCAATTCACCTTGTGCTGCTGTGGCTCCCAGGAGACTAGGACTTACCGCAGAAGTTCTAGTAACGTCCCTTTTCCCTGTTCCCTACAGTTGCTTACTTGCAATAACTCAGAAAATTTTTACTGATAACAGTTTACTGATAACATTTTAACTGATAACATTTTAACTAATTTACTGATAATAAATTTTTACAAATAACATTAATTGTCACAATTTGGGTTTTTCCAAGTTAAAAAATTGTTTGTCAAAGTAAATAAATAGAGACCCTTAGGTTTGGGGAGACTGCTAAATAGTACTCTCCTTGGCAGCTGCCCAGAAAATAATTATTCTGGTCTTTATTCACTAACAAGACCTCCAACAATTTTCATAACCTTATGGGTGACACACCCCAACATTGTCTTAATATGTTGTTATAAATTGGTTACGTTTGTTATCATAGGGTTAAGCTCTAAATATGTTATTATAAAATGTTTACATTAGTTAAGTTCTAAATATGTTATTGTGATATGTTTGCATTGGTCATCTTCAAAAGATTAATTTCTGTAGGATAAACAAAAAGGTGTTATTAGAAAGATGCTTTTGGTACCAAATTACATTGAAGGACATAAGCTTTTATATAATTGTGATACTAATTACTGCTACTTTTCTGGTGTACAAAATGTATTCATGCCTTCTAATTGTACAGGTCTTCCAACATATTGTTTATGTTAATAACTTCTTTTTGATTCAGGTATTTGCCTTTCTTTTATACTCCAGCCATCTATGGCAACAAGTACATTTGTAGACTGATATATTTTCCTTAGATGACATCCTGTCAAAAGATAGCCTTTTTTATGCATCTTTTGATGGGAGTGAGTAATTTAACAATGGCTATTTCATACTAAGATACACATTTAAGTGTATTACAAAGATAATATTACAATTGTCATACTAAAATATTATGTATAGTCCTTGATTTAAAACCTTTTCTGTTAACATTCTACAGAGAATCAACCACTAGAACAACCATGCTTGGCAATAATAATAGTCTCCTAACTATATTTTTATTTCAAATTCTTAATATCCAGTTAAAAGTATAAGAGTTAAGTTCACTACTCCTATGTTAATGTTATGGATCTTCTCTTCTGGATGTTCAACAACTAAAGTTTAGAGGCCAGAATTAGAAAGGTAACTGAGCTAAGAAAACAGCCAATATTTTGACCCTGGTCCTCCAAGGTCAACAAAAGATCCAGGACGTGAAGTAACCTTTTCCACAAGATCCTAAATCTTTGGTGAGTCACCCAACCTCCTGAGCAGGGAGATTGCTGGACACCAAAAGAGTAAGATTTAACTTTCCAAATGAATTTCACCTGGAGGAAAAAAGTCTCCCATGCTTTTGCAGAAAGCAACATGGTCAAGCAAGGCTGTGACATATCCTGAATGCTGATAGTGACAGAGGAGCTAAGAGGATCTCTGTATGGTTCCAAGATAGTGCCTGAGGAGACTTAATTGAACTTGTTAGATAGCAAGAAGTTAATTTTATTTAATATAGGTCTCACCATAACTTCGTCTTAAACACCCAATAGAAAAGTATAACTATGATAAAACTTATTCAAGCTCAACAAGAGCTTTTCAGTTTTTTAGTTTTAAAATTATTTTTTAAAAAAATTATTAAATTTTTAATTTTTTACAGCCAAACTTAAGAGAAATTATGAAAAAGTCTGATTTTTAGGTAATCTCCATTTAGCAAAGGGTCTTTGAGTCAACAAGTTACATTCCCTATTTTAATCCCTTAAAAACAGTTTCTAAATATACCTCATTCCCCAAATTACCCTTTTTATTTTTTCTAGTGCTTATACCTTGAACATGTATGCTGTAATCTCTTTAAAATTTTTTTTGCTTATTCTTGTCTGTAGAACATAGACTGCCAAACTTCAAGTGATTATACAAATAGTATCAACAACAAATGTGTTAGACATTTTTTTACCAATATCCACCAGATATACTTTATAAGATGGGTTTCATTACTAATTTACAGCATGGTTTCCATTTAAGCCTGTTAAATTAGGCTGTGGTCTTCCCTATATCACCCCTTCTCAGCTCGAAGCAGTTGAAACCTGCTCCCCTTCTTCCCTTAGCCATTTGAAAAAGAGCTTATTATAGACAACTAAGCCAGTTAAACACACTATAGGTCCTCACAATACATAGGGACAAGCCATGGTTGGGTGTGCTCATTTTTCTCTAAAAACACACATAAAACAGAAAGAAAGGGAAATATATCAGGAGCAATTCTACATAATTTGAGGGGAAAATCATTTTACAATTAAAATTATGATTAGGCTTAGTTCTCCTGCCTACAGGCCATCTATGGCATGTCAAGACATAACTCCATTTTTGCCTCCAGTCACAGGTAAAACCTCAATGGTCCAGTGATGCTGTGATGCTCCAAAAAAGGATTACACCAGCTGAAGACATCCGGGGGAGAAACAAAATCTTCATCTCCATAGTTCTTCATTGTTCTAGGATTTTCGCCCCCACTGCCCTCTCAGTCATCTGTTACATTTTTTTACTCCTGGTGTATGGAATAAAGGTGTGGCAAGCGTGGGGTCTTTTATCTTTGCTGCCCAGAGCAGCATTGATCAGGGCCAATGCTCAGCTTCTTTTCTGTCTCATTTTCCTATCTTTTCTGTCTAATAAATTAATTTGCCTTGTGCTGTCATGGCTCGCAGGAGACTAGGACTCACTACAGAGTTTCTAGTAATGTCTCTTTTCCCTGTTCCCTACAGGGTAGCACTCACACCCAGCATGCAGTACCCTTAATCCTAGTATCACAGCATGAATCAACCCCAGCATCACATACTCTAGATCCAGCTATCTCTGAAAAGCCCCACCTATGACCACATGAGGCTTTGGGGGGACATCTAGACACAAGCCATAACAGCAGGTAAGTTAAATATGTGAGTGGATTGAGTAGAATATAATAGGGATAGTCAAGGGCTGCCAGCAAACTGGAGAAAGTATATTCTTCATCATGGTCACATGGATAATACATGCAAAAGCAGAACCTATATTTAATAGATTTCTCAGGTATTTTTATCAGCAGTCAAGTTTGTGACACGTCTGCTATGTCAGAAAGTAATTAGTAGTCTCCAAAGTATAATACACAAGATGATCTATTAAAATGTAAGAAGATGATATTTAGAACTGTTTTCCAAATTTTTTCATTTTCATATACCTTTTCTTCCTCATTTCATTTTAGAACACCAAAAGAAATCCCCAGAATAGTATATATCACATTTATCTTGCATATTCTTTACTAAGTCAAACAACTGATGTAGGAATATGGGCAATGTCCAAATAATGCAGTGAGTAGACCAACATTATGGGCACTGCCTCAATGGTACCACTGAGCCTCCATGGGGCAAACAATTCTTCTACAATCACTGTAAAGAAGAAGAAAGTTTTACTATCCATTTTATTATTGGGAAAAAAGAGGGAACACTGAAGAAATCACACTCCATTTCATTCTAAACTGCAGGATGATTTGTGAGGGCTATGTGAGTCTCTATTTTTTTTTAAAAAAGAAAGAAAAACAGCTGTAGGATCACTGGATGCTTTCCTAGGCCTGCAACTCAGGGAGGTTATTGTTTGTTCACAAAGAAGCATGCCAACTTGCTTAGCTGACCAGTGTGTAGGAAAAGAAGCACACCCCAATTGCCAAGGTGAAGGAGACAGCCCCCCCCCCCCAGCCTGACAGGTCAGAAAGTTCAGGACCACAATTTTATGTGTCAGTGTGCTTAGGCACTCACCAGTGTAGCCTCAAAGGCCACCAGGTATGGTGCCTGTGTGCATACTTCCTTCCCCTGCTGGTGGGACAGTTGTTCAGAAAGGACTTATACTCCAATAGAATCAGAGAAACCAGAGAAACCCAGAGACAGTACCCTGTCTCATCCATTAACTAAAATAGTTTGTATTGCTGTAGATGAGAGCCAGTAATTTTGTCTACCTAGTAAAATTAATATAACTGTTGGTTTGGCAAGAATAAAATGTAGCTGGACATGGTAGTACACACCTGCAATACCAGCCACTTGACAGCTGAGGCAGGAAGATTAAAACTTTGGTCCAGCCTGGGCCATTTAGCCAGACCCTATCTCAAAATAAAATTTAAAAAGTGCTAGGGCTGTAGCTCAATGGTAGAGCACTTGCCTAGCATGCACAAGATTCAGTTCCATCCCCAACACTGCAAGAAAAAAACCAAGTTATTTCTCTCACAAGTAAAAGACCAAACCTCTGTAATGGTTTTGGTGTGCAAAGTTGTCAGTCTCCCAAGTTCTTTGTGTCTACTTGATCCACTATCTCTAAGATGCTGCCCTTATTTATATGGCTTCAAATGTAGCCTTGTGGCCTGCTAAAACTGGGCAGAGGTGTCTGTTATAAAAAATGAGTTTTTTATATATGCCAGTGTGGGGAGACCCTCTGGGTTGATTTAAAGCCTGGGACACCTAAGGACCCTGTAAGGACATGACCCCACTGTCTAGCACATGTTCACAGCAGGACAAACTTATGTAAGAATGACTTAGTATAACCAATCATGCATGTGCAACATGGTCATGCCAGGACACAATGCTGTAATGCTTGATAGCAGCCAATATAAGGAATATGAGGAATAAAGACATGCTGCTCTCTTGGTGTTGTTGCTGGTGGCAGCTCCATATGCTTTTTTTACCCTGGGACCTCACCCTCAAACCTACCTTTACCAGCCCTGACAGCCAGATAAAATTTTTTAAATTGCCAAAATAGCATTGGTTGCTAACACCTATGGTGCCTGCACAGTGGGAAAACCCAGCAAATACTGATGCTGGTTGATTTTTTTCAAACAAACTGGGCAAGTTTTAGTACATTTAAGGGAGATGTGCAGGCACCAGCTACAGAACATGTGCTCACATTCTGTGTGTGTGTGTGTGTTTGTGTGTGTTGCTGAGGATCAAGCTTATAGGCAATAGGGTAAGGGGATGTTACTAGAACTTCTGCAGTGAATCTTAGACTCCGGTGAGCCACAATAGCACAAGGAAAATTAATTAATAGAAAATGAGACTTAGAGAAGAAGTTGAACTTTGGGCCTGATCAATCTGCTCTGGGCAGCAAAGCTTGCCACACCTTTATTCAGTACATCAGGAGTAACAGATGTCTCAGAGGGGGACAATGATAATCCTAGAATAATGAGGAACTATGCAGATGAAGATTTTGTTCCTTCTCAAGATGTCTTCAGCTGGTGTAATCCTGCCTTGGAGCATCACAGTATCACTGGACCATTGAGGTTTTAGCTGTGACCAGAGGTGAAAAGGGAGTTATGTCTTGACATGCCATAGCCAGCCTATACACAGGAAAACTAGGGCTAACATAATTTAATTATGAAATGATTTTCCCCCAAAATTATGTAAAATTGCTTCTGACTCAACCTTGGGGCCTTACACATTCTAAGTGATCTCTCTACAACTGAGCTACATCCATAGCCCTGTGGACACATTCTGTAAAGTAGATGTGCTGTGTGTCCAGTTAAACCTCTGAGTGTCTATCCATGCAAATTTGACACTGGGTATCACCAGAAAGTGTATGACTTATGGCCTCTTCTCTCAGGGACTTACAACAGGAACTATTGACCACATATATAACTCCTCCTCATCACTGCTTACTACATAACTGCTAGTTTGGCCTTGAAACAACCTTATTTTTCCCTTTGGCCTCCTCCTTTTTTTGATAATCATGGTAGTTGTGGTGAGTTAGGCCAGTCACTACAGGTTGTATGGTTCACAGGTTAGGTCAATGCTTTCCCCATATTCTACCAATTCTGCATCCAAGGCCATATTAAGAGGTAACTTTCAGTGTAGAGAATTCTGAGGCTTGTCTAGAATTCACCATGCAACCACAGCACAAATACATTATACTTTTTCAATCTTAAGTGATCTGTGTCAAAGTTTAAAGTATATGTTAAAGTCTTCAGTGCCTCACATATATTGATAATTTTTGCACTTACATAAGAATTTCGAGCTCAGATTTTGGTATGCTTTGTGATACCCAACCTGACTCCATTTCTGTAAAGTCCAGTAATTCTGGGTCATTGCCTTCCCCTTCCCCCTTGGGAGTCCCCTCAGTTAATTCATGACAGACTGCAGTGTCCTGTGTGAATCTGCAAATATGTCATCTTTACTGCCTTGTAAATAGGACTTGTAAGTCTGCAACTATGTTATCTTTACTACCTTGTAAACAGAAGACCTGTGTGACATTTTGTTTTAGTTAAACTGCGTGAAACTACCCCTGACCCCCACTGACAAAGCAAAGTTCTGTTCCTGTGAAATTCCACTTGTGCACTCCCTCTCCCTGAGCTCTCCCCAAATGGAAGAGCCCTTAAAAGACCCTGCAAACTGCCTTTCCTTTGTAGAGAATTTTTGGCATGAGACATTCTCAATCAGCTAGCTTATAATAAAGGACTCCATTCAATTCAGAGTGTGGCACATCTCTATAGTTCTGACTCACCTGGCCCTATAACAGCTTGAACTCTGAGTTTGGTTCCAGTCCCAGTGTCCATCTGCACAACTGTGCTTCTACAGGGATGAATCTTCTGGAAGCCTTATAAGACAGGTCAGTCTGGGTTTTTTTCAGTGCTAGAAACTGAACCTAGAGATGGTACACCATTAAGCCACAACCCCAGCCCTTAAAAAACAACTTCAGGGCCAGGGATTTAGCTCAGTGGTTTCACCACCTGCTGTGCAAGCACAAGGACCCGAGTTCAATCCCCAGTACCAAAAAAACCCCACTTCAGACAGGGCCTTGTTACATTGCTCAGGATGGTCTCCTACCTCAGACTCCCAAGTCGCTGGGATTACAGGATTGTGGCACTGTATCTGGCTTAATTAACTGAAAACAATAAGAGAAAAATTGACCATTACTGTGTTAGTTACTTTCCTCTTGTTGCTAAGACAAAATACTCAACACTGAAAGTTAAAGGGGAGAGGGTTTATTTATCTCATAGTTTATAGAGGTTTCAGTCCATAATTGTCTGGCTCCAAGGCAGAGTGGTACACCGCAGAGAGGCATCATAGAGGAGAAACTGTTCATGGTGCCCACAAGGCAACAAAAGCAACAAGGGGCAACAGTTCATGCTGGTAGAAGACAGCAAAAACAATAAAGGACCTTAACAGCTTCTCCTGCCCCTTTTAACTTATTCAAACTACTTAGGGTGGGTAGCACTCAAACCCTTAATCCTAGTGCCCTTGGGCCTAGTAAGAATCACCAAGAATCAATCACACACTCTGGATTCAGCCAACTCTGAAAAAGCCCCACCTAAGACCACATGAGGCTTCAGGGGGACATCTAAACACAAACCATCACAATTACTAATGTCTAAAATGAGAGTGACATCTATATTTATCTGCATAAAATGCATATATATACACACACATTATATGTATATATATATGTATACATATGTGATACATAACTAAAACTTTTTGACAGTTATCCATTTAAAACATGTTTGAGAACCATTACTCTTGCCCCTCCGCATTCCATACCCTGATGGTGGTAGGGAGAAGGGGAATTCCAATGGCATTTACATAAAGAGAAGCACAGCATGCTTAATCACCAACAGAGGGTCACAACTTCATCCAAGAGCCATTATAAGGACATTGAAAAAAGCACTATTTTTTTATGCAGTAAAAACAGATTGAAATGCTCTTTACCATTTGAGTTTCTAGTAACAAATAAGAAGTGAGCCATTTAGGCTACTTGCAGACCATCTTGCCCAGAATTCTCTAACAGCAGCAACAGGTGGATGTCAGGTAAAAAGGAAGCCGAAAACCAAGACCAGACCAGGCCACAACAAGCCTTTATTGCAGGGATGATCTGTTGGGCTGTCTCTGAACAAAGGAGAGACAAAAGCAATATGGCGAGGACAGGGAGTGCTTCTTATAGGAGCTGGGGTGGGCCTTGTAGGAGCTGGGGTGAGGTTGAGTGAGGTCGTGGCTAGGGACTGGAGGGGCCTGTGATGTCACCAGCTGTTAGGAGGAGAGCAAGTATTAGGTTACTCTTTTGGTGGGAGTAGGGGCATGTTGGGAAGAAGGTAGCATATATATATATCAGCCACCCTAAATTGGAGGGAAATCTATCAGTGGGCTTTGGAAGTTTTATCCCAGACTCTGTTGTAGGAAAGAGGGGATAGCGTTGAGCATTAACCATAGACAGGCTCTGCAACTTTTGGGTACCTGGCCTAGAAGCTACTTCGGTTCTCAAAACCTCAGCAGGTAAATCCTTTTTTAAAATTTTAAAATAATACATCATTAGTCATTTGGGAAATGCAAATCAAAACCATAATGAGATACTTTTTCACACCCACTAGAATAGCAATAATCAAAAAGATAAATATTGGAGAGAATATAAAAAAATTGAAACTCTTACTGTTGATGGAAACATAAAATAATACATTCAGCTTTGGTATGAAGCTTGGAAACCTATCTGTCAGTTCCTCAAATGTTAAACATAAAGTTACCATGTGACCCAGAAATTCCACTCCTGGGTACCATATGTATCCAAGAGAATTGAAAACTTATGTCCTCACCAAAAATGTATCCATAGACACTGATGAAATTATTCACACAGCCAAAAAGTAGAAACAGCATGCATACCCATTCCCCAAAGGGTATTATAGACTATTATTCAGCAGTAAAAAGGACATGGATAACCTTCAAAAACAAACTAAAACCATTAAAATTAAATTAAGCACTTACATAAAACTAATTTTCAATAATTTAGAACTTTCTAGCAGTAATACATATCTTTTTAAAATTTACTTCTACGTTTCTTTTTTAAAATACAGTTTGGTTTTTTGTTGTTGTTGTTTTGTTTTTTGTCCTACTGGGGACTGAATCCTGGGCCTTCATGCTGAGCTATGTATCCCCAGCCCTTTTCTTATTTCTTATTTTGAGACAGGATCTCCCTAAACCACTAAGTTGTCCAGGTTGGGCTCAAACTTGTGACCCTCCTCCTGCCTTAACTTCTTAGGGTGCTGTGATTACAAGCATTTGTCATCATGCCTAGCTGTTAAAACATTTAAAATCACCTTTAAAATAACTTCTAATTAAAATATTTTCTTAGAGCTTTGTGTTTTCTACATTTTCTGTAACAGATTAATAGCTACTACTTAAAAACATGTTCTAAATTTATATTTTTTCACTTTGAAAATGGCCATACTTCTAAAATTGTTATACAGATATAATGCAATCCTGATCAGAATACCATTAACATATCTCACAGAAGAGAAAACAATCCTAAAATTCAATTGGAACCAGAAGAGATGTAGAATAGGAAAAGCAATTCTGGGCTACAAAGGCAAGGCAGGGGGCATCAAAATCCCTGACTTGAAATTACACTACAAAGCTATTGTGATGAAAACAGCATAGTACTGGCCAAAAGAAAAATCATGGATCAATGGAACAGATTAGAAGACGCAGAAACAACTCCAGACATACTCAGCCACCTCATCTTTGACAAAGGGGCCAAATACCTTCACTGGAAGAAAAATAGATGGTGCTGGAAAAACTGGCTTTCCACATTGCAGAGGACTGTAATATTGATTATGCCCAAAGCAAGCTGTAAAGAGTTAACCCCTCAATTGGCCAAAGCCTACATGCCAAGGTCAGGGTAATTCACACCCAAATTCCGTTCCCACAACTAAACCTTCTGACTTGAAGGACAATGTTCTAATTACAATCATATATCTTGTCTATTCCATTCCTCATCTGAGAATGCTTTGTCTTGTCCTTTCTGAGCCTTGTTCACATTAATTTCCATAGAAACCACATGTCATCTTTACCCCAATTGATTGCCAACAAAAGTCACTGCCTGGGACTGTCCAACACCTTTGTTGGTCGCACCATCATTGGTCATTCTGGCACCCTGCTTTCTCTCTCTTAGTTCTGTCTCTTAGTGTACTTTTTTCTCAGGCCTGCATGGCACACTGGGCAGGTGGGGACTAGAGACTTACTGCAGGAGTCTCTGGCACCACATAGTGAAGATTAAACCTAGGCCCATATTTCTCACCATGCACTAAACCAAAATCAAAATAGATCAAACATCTAAGTATAAAACAGAAACACTAAATCTGCTGAGAGATAGAATAGGTAGAACTCTTAAAGACATAGGTGTAGGCAAAGACTTTATGAACAAAACCTGAATTGCACAGGAAATATTACAAAGAATCAACAGTTGAGATCTTATCTTATTAAAAAGATTTGCACAGCAAAAGAAAACAACAGAACAGACAGAATGGGGGGAAATTTTTGCCAGGCATTCCTCAGATGAAGGACTAATATCTAGAATAGATAAAGAACTCAAAAATATCAGACCCCCAAATTTAAAGACCCAATCCAAAAATGGGCATCTGAAATGAAGACACTTCTCAAATGAAGAAGTACAAATGGCAAATAAATATATAACATCAAAATGTGTAATAGATATTGTGAAATAGGAAGAAAATGTTTAAATAGGAAGGAGAACAAGGAGGGGGAGAAAGGAAGGAAAGGGAAAGAAAAAAATAGAAGGGGAAAATGGAGACAAAGCTTTTGTAAATAAGGAAGGGAAGGGGCTTGGAAGTTGGGGAGGGGATTGGGGGAGAAAAGAAGAATCAAGATATATTATGTACAGGTACAAATTTCCAATGATGAATGTGATCATTATGTACATCTAAAATGTTCCAATAATATTAATTTTTTTAAATAAATATTTTTCACTTTAATGGGAAAATTTGCCTAATCTCATTATTTCTATGTGAAGAGACTATATATATACTGTTCTTATAATTATAGAATTTAAAAATTTAATAAAATGACAATTACAATTTACAATTTTTAAAAAGCCCGTCACAGAAAACCACACATTATGTTTCTGTTTCTGTGACGTGTCCAGACTAGGAGAATCCATAGAGCCAGTCTTGTCCTAGGACAGGAGGAGTGGGAGCGTGGAGAGTGACTGCTAATGGGTACAGGGTTTCTTTGGGGAATAAAGAAAATGTTCTAAAATCTAGGTGATGATTACACAACCCTGTGAATATAATACACCTCACTAAATGGCATATTTTAAATGTACTAATCGCAGCATTTCTGAATTACATCTCAATAAACAGGTACTGAAGTTGACCGAAATGTTAGACAATTCCTAAACCCCACAGGGAAGGGAAAGGGAAGTGCAGGAGAGGGAGCGGCTCCCTGCACCCCGCTCTCCCCACCAGTTGCCTGGCCTGGCAGTGCACGTGCTTCCCGGGCTCTGTGACCCTCACCATATACCCCTGCTCCTTCCCAGGTGGTGAGACACTGCTGGCAGCCCGGGTGCCCTGTGTCCCTGTGCAGCCCACAGGACCAGCACTGGGAGAGGAGGAGCTTGTGCTGCAGTCCACCGGGGCCCAGCGAGCCTCGCCCTGAGTCCCCGACTCCAGGGAGAAAGGGTGCAGATAGTTCGGGCCACAGGCCAGGGAAAACAAATGAATGGGGTGAGGGGTACCTGGCCAGTGGAGCATTTGTCTTCAGGCGCTCCCACCAGAGGCGGAAAGGGTCTGAAACCAGTGACAATCTTTCTAATCCTCTTTGACAGTTTCTCAGTTTCCCAATCAAAACCCAGCTCACAGGTGTGTCACCAGTCTCTAGGCCGAACACGGTGCTTTGGGTTAGAAAAGGGAACTTGGCTCCCTATTTCTCGAAGTCCCTCCCATTCCCAGAAAGAAGAGCACCTTGCTCCACCCCACGGATTAGATCAGCAACTCCACTGTCCAGACCAGGCAGCATTTCTCTGTAAGGAGTGTTTGGAAGTGATGGGAGCAGGAAGAGGCTCCCGGCCCGCCATTCCACTGCTTCCAGGGCAGAGGAGGTGAGCAGGCACCAGCAGCACCCCACCCCGCTCTGCGGAAATGAGAAGACACGTACACAATCCTCAAAAACAGACTTCTAGATCACCTACAGCAACCCCAAAGGGAAACGAGATGTAACAATCTGATACTCAACCACTTGGGCTCCCTAAACTGGTAACAAAAGAGGATCTGGAAAAATTGAAATCAGAAGTAATTTCTCAGATAACAGGAGAGAATGTGCCCCTAGTGCAAGACATGATTAATAAATCTAGAGAGGACACAGATAAAAAAAATAGAGGAGGTGAGGAACATGATGGAATCCCAACATAGGAAACAAATGGAATCCATAAAACAGAT
>NW_004624804.1:11517043-11529883 GCF_000247695.1 Heterocephalus glaber
AGAACTGTGTCACCCCTCTGTTCTGGATGAAAAACAAAGTAACTGCTATACAAAGGAAGAGAATGGTTCCTTTCTAAAAGCCTCCTTCTCAGAAACGCCAGTGTAGAAATGGCAGAAGAAAGATCAACCCCCCACAGGTGGTATGCTAACTGGCTGCCTCTATCCTGCCATCCACACCCACAGCTACTCTGCCTTACCTTTAGCTTGGCAGAGGTAATCAAGCTAACCTGTGACCACCAACTCTCTTCATGCCTCTACAGAAGGGAATGTGACCCCACAGGACTCTTCTTAGCCTGCTGACACGCTAGTCTAATTTACATTTTTCATACAGTGAGGGTTATCATATTGGAGCTATTACAAATAGTCCCTAGGATAGTGAAACAAAACAAAACAAAATTTAAGAAAATAAAACCTCACCTTCGTGATGCTGGTTATTTGTTTCGATCTATGAAAAAGAAAATGGAAAACATTAAGTTTTGCTTTTAACATACTATATACTAACAAATACCCAAAACTGTTAGCAATAAAGGTGGCAGAACAAGCTACTGTTCCAAATCTTGGACACTAGTTTAGAACTCCCTACTAGCACCCACCCCTGCCTGCCTCAGAGCCAAATCTAGTCAAAGAGCACTGGAAAAGCTCACAGTTGCATGGTGCCAGGATAATGGGGCATACAGGCCAAGGCCTGTGCCTCCCTGAGCTGCTCCATGCTGCTGAGGGTCCAGGTGGCTGCAGGAAATCCAGTAGATAAGCACTGGAGTGCCTGCAAACTCATGTAAACACCATTGCTGCTCTCTGTTCTCACTGCAGGGACATTCCTGGCTCAGGAAGCAAGTTGTACAGTGGCCTCTCAGCAGGTTCCTCTAATCATGCATTTGGAATATTCCCTAAAAGTCCCAGTATGCAGAGTTTTTGACAGACCTTTTAACAGCTAAGGAAAGTTTTGTGTTTGTTTATTCGATTTTGTTTTTTTGAGACAGGGACTCTATGTAGTACAGGCTGGCCTTGAACTTGTGATCTTTCTGGCTCAGCCTCCAAGTGCTGGGATTACAAGCATGCACCACCATACTTGGCTAAGAAAAGAATTTGAAAACTTACCCCACTTAACTATCTTGGGTTCCTCCAGAGTGACGTGTAAAACCCTGCAGGAATATTCATCGTTGTCATTGGGGGTGAAGTTGGTATGCACCAGGAGATAGAAAGTCCAGTCCTTGCTGAAAGAAAGGTCTGACTTCTCTACCTTTTCCATCTTTTCCCCATTTTTCAACAATTCTACTTCAATCTGGGGTGGATGAAACCCAGATACATAGCAGTTCAAGTAGTTTGGCTTCCCATTTTCAGCTGGGTGACGGGAATATACTTGAATCTTTGGAGTCTCTGAGAAACATAAAGAAAAGACAAATAACTGCCAGAGTATTTCACTTGGGGCTAACTTGGTTTTAAGCTACAAAAAGTATTAAAATCTGATCAATAAATATTAAATCGGATCATCTATTTCTCCCAATTTCATTTCCATGCTCATCAAATGAGCTTCAACTTTACCAAAAGGCTACCTCCATTTTGAGAAATAAACAATGATCTTTTCCACATCATTCTCCTACACAGGCCTTTCGGATTTTTTTTTCCCTAGGCAGTGTCTTCTGTCATTGAAGATTGTACTGGAATTTTTGTTTTGTTTTATTTTTTGCTTTTTTAGCTTGGTTGGTTGGTTTTCTGAGACAGGGTCTCGCTTGTAGTTCAGGCTAGCCTTGAACTCAAGAAGATCCACCTGCCTCAACTCTGGAGTACTGGGATTATAGGTGTGTGCCACTATGCCTGGCTGTATTGAAGTTTTAAGAACTTTTCTCTGGAAGCTTTTAAGAACCTTTAATGTCTTCTCAGCATCTATTGAAATCTTTACTGTATCACTCAAGGCCCCAATCTACTTTGCAAACTTAATTTCTCATTTCACATACCCTCCCTAGTAGATACATCAAATGACTCATGTTGTACATGGCCTCAGCCCTTTTCACTTTCTTTCTTAGGTTAACTCCCTTCCTTTTTGGTTTTTGCTCCTGCCTACATCTATACTCATCTGGCTTTCTAATATGCATAAATGTCTATTACAGCACCTATGACACAGCAATTGCCCTATAAGTAGCAGATGTCATTATTTTTACCTCCCTGCTTAGGTGTCCATGCAAGTCAAACCAAAGTATGTTCCCACTGAACACAATTTTTTGTTGTTGTTAGCGGGGATCAAACTCAGGACCTTATGCTTTCGAGGCAGGTGGCAGCACCACTGAGCTCAATCCCCAGCCCAAACACAAACTCTTTATTTCTGCCCAGAGTTTATATGCCAACTCTGTATCTGATTTCATGAGCTAGAAAACAAAGAAACACAACTTAAATGCCTGTAAAAGTTAGAAAAGACCGGAAATGACTGAGTTGGGCAAGATAAAATACAATGGGGAAAGGTAAGGACGTCAGCAAAGGGAGGAGAACATCCTTTCCATTATGACCAAAGGTAATGCTGTGTGTGAGCATGGGATTTGCATTCCTCATTAGCACTCGCCATGGCCTCATGTTACAGAACAATGGTTTCCAAAATAAGGTACATGACTAGATCATTCATGGAAATGTGGAAAAGAATCATAAACTCTATTTCTAAATTTTTCATCTAAAATGTAGAGGTATTACAGTCCATAAGTATACAGATTGACATCAATACATGTATATAATCTACTTTTTTTTCTTGGTAATGGGGATTGAACCCAGGACCTCTGCAGGAAACTATATCCCCAGTCCTTTTTATTTTTATTTATTCTTTTCTTATTTTGAAACAAGGTCTCAGTAAGTTGCCAAGTTGCTAGGACTGGACTTAAACTTGATGATTCTTTTGCCTGAGCTTCCCAGAGTGGTAGGATTGCAGACATATGCCACCATGCACAGCTGGAAGAGTTATTTTAAACTACCAAAGTTCTGCTGAAAAAATAATTCATGCCCACAGTGGAACAAAAACTTGCACAGACAGGATGGGAGGAAAATAGACATTTAGAGGCAATCACTATTAAAAAAGGGTTTTGTTTTGTTTTGGCACAGGGGATTGAACTCGGGACCTTATGCTTGCAAAGCAGGCGGCAGAACCACTGAGCTAAATCTCTGGCCCCCCAAATTTTTATATATCTTCCAGAAACTATCTAGGCATAGTATGAATTACTCAGAAAATTGTCAAAATAAGATTTTTTTAAATGTCAGGTTATTTTTAAAAATCACATTTATAAACAACAAGAAATACCAATAATGGTGATGATATACACATTATTCTTGATTTTGTAAATTGTGTGCAAATGGATACCATTTTCACATGATCAAAACACTGTCCTGTGGTGTTTTGTGAGGGAAAATGATGAGAGCGCCCAGTATATTGTCAGGTATATAAGAAGTGCATAAAGCCAGGCGAGTTTGCTCAAGCCTACAATCCCAGCTACTCAGGAGGCTGAGGCAAGAGGGTCTCAAGTGTGAGACCAGCCTGGGCAACTTAGCGAGACTCCATCTCAAAACAAAAAGGGCTGCAGGTGTACTTCGAGTGATAAAACACACCTGGGTTAAAACCCCAGTACCGAAAGAAGAGAAAGAGAAAAAGAAGAAAGGAAAGGAAAAGATGAGAAAAGAGCCCAAACTCTTGGGTGTCCTCAGCAGTCTTGGTGACCATCTGAAATGACCCTTAGGTTCTACAGACTTCCTGCCTTTGACAAATAGGCGCTTTCTCAAAACCGAAAGTAGAGGCTGTACATATCTTGGAACTACCCAGGCAAGTGGCCAAAGAAGAAGCCCTGTGAAGAAAAAAACGGCCTGACTTGCCTGGCCCAGGCTCACACAGGAAGTGCGCTGTAAGGCATGTTTCTGAAAACAGGCACCAGTCGAGTTTAATTTCAACGGCAGTTGGCATTTATCCTGTATTATTAAATTATTTTACAACTCAGCACCACGGTTTTCTCAACTGAGACGCAGGTGACACTAGAATTGACCTCTGAGGCACATTTTCCAAAGTAAATGGCATAAAGTCCATAGGGCCCGCTGTCACAACCGGAAGCCCGGTAAGTGTGCATTCTGAAAGCGAAGGGCGATGAGAGCGAACCAGCGCTGAGCGTGTGTGAAGCCCTCTCTACGCAACCGACTGCGGTGTCTCCCTTCCCACGCGGGTCAGGAGGCCCCCAGAGGCTGCAGACCAGGCTGGCGCGGACCCCAAGTCCCACACCCCTTTGCCCACCCACCCCCGCGCGGGGCACCCTCACCCACACCCCACGATCTGTGCAAACCTCGCCCCCGGTTTCTACACAGGGGATAAGAAGATTGGACCGCCATCCGGGCCGCTCCACGGGGCTCGACCCACGGAGGTCACCGGCAAGACGCGAGCCCACCAGAGCAGCAGCAGCAGAGCTACCGGGGAATGGGGGCGGGGGACACGCACGCTTAATGGCGTTCACGCCAGTCAGGGCCAGCAGGGCCAGCAGGCCCAGGGCAGAGCTGCACGACATCGCACAGGACGAGGCAGCAGGGCACTCTGCCTGCCCGGCCAGCTCCGCCCTTTATATAATTCCAGCCCCCTGGCCAATCAGGGCCGGGCCTGCGGGGCGTCACCAGTCTCCGGGCCCGCGGCGCTGAGCCAGTCAGAGAAGGGACTTTCCCGTTTTCAGTTTCATTTTCCTATAAAGGTTCGTGATGTTTATGACTGCAAGGACTGGACTGGGTGGGTCGCTGTTTGTACCCCGACTTTCTCCGATCCGGTGGGCGCATCTGAGCTCGGGACACCGGGCGGCAAATCACCTCCTTCAGCCCCATCGCTTTGCCAAGTGGCCCCAGAGAGGCTAAGTGTTCTAAGCTTGTTTACCGTGCTTCAGCCGGCTAAGGACCTTCGACCTGCGTTTCTCATTCCTGAAATTTGAAACCAGAAAGATTGAGCTATCCTCAGAACCGTCCAGAGCCAGGGAGGACCTTTCCTGCCTCTTAAATCCCTGTAGGGAAAAGCTTTGGGGGAGGAAGTTCTTGTCCTCGCTATTTTTAGGTAACTCTGTACTGCTGATGGGGGTGGAGAGGACCCTAACAGTGACTGCTTAGAGCTGAAGAGTCTCCAGACCCCTTCATGGACATCATTCAGTTGGCGGTACCAGCTAGAATTGCCTGGCCCACAGCAGCTACCAGGTGAACTGAAGGCAAGTGATTCCGTGAATAACTCCAGGAGGTAGAATAACCCCCAGTAATTGTACTGATGGGATTCCCATGGCATGTATGCTTTATCCACTTGAAAGGCAAAGAGCTTAACAGTTGCAGCGAGTTTGAATTGCTTCTGCTGTGGGCCCAGCAAGGAAGTTAAACACCTCATGATGAGAACATGACACTGACAGGCAGATTCACTAAGAAAACCTACACTCTCAACGCCGTAAAGCAGGTGCTGCCCTCAAAAGTGGCCAAGTCCAGGGGTTTTTACTGAGTGAGAGAGAAAAGGGGAAACGACGGTAGAAACCTAGAGGATCCAAGATCTTGGAAATCACCACAGCTTCAGTTGAAGGGATTTGGGCCTGGCTTCACCTAGGAGGGCACTAAAAACGTCCAGATTTCTTTGACATGATTTTTTAAACTTTTAATAGTCCCTACTGTGGAGGCCAGGTCTATGCTAGAGAGAATAGAATACTCTCCACAGACCTAATGAAATAAGATAATGCACAGAGTTAATCACAGCTTCTAGTACATTGCGTTCTGTAACATTTTAAAATACTGAAATTCTTGTTGTTTAATTTGTTTTTCTATGAGCCCTTATAACTCCGAAATATAAAATAGTTTTTATGCATAAAGTTATGGGATTAAGACACCTCTGTCCCTCCCCCCCAAAAACCTCATTTAACCTGTTTTATGCCTGAACCGCTAGAGTTAAATTGTACTAGAAAATGTTGGTGTTGAATTGTACTAGAAAGTGCCTTAGGAGTATAGGAAGAGGTAGGGCCATGTTGGACCCCCAGCTCCTTGTTTACTACATCACAGAGAAATACTAAAATAAAAATCATTAAACATAGACTTGGCACTATTCTCTCAGAAAAATCAATTTAAAGAGCAATTTGAAAAAAATGTACATACACAGTGAAAAAGCCAGGCCCAGTGATGCACACATATAGTCCCAGGTACTTATGAAGCTGAGGCAGGAGGATCACCTGAACCCAGGAGATCAAGGCCAACCTGGTCAACATAGTGAGACCTCATTCCAAAAGCCAAACGAAACAATGGGAGAGCTAGGGCTGCAGCTTAGTAGTAGACCATTTGCCTAGTATGGGCTGAGGCCATGTTCAATTCCCAGTACTGGAGGAAACTGCAGAACAAAAACAATAAAGACAAGGAAGTTTTTGTTTTCAGTTTTCTGAATGTGGAGAACTCATATATTTTTCTTAGATTGCCATTTATTATGTGATTTGAATAGTGAGGGTGAAAAAGAGAATAAAACTTTTTTAAAAAAACAAAAGTACCACTGTGACAGCCTCACAAGTGCAAGGTCCTGAGTTCTATCCCTGGTACTGGGAAAAAAAAAAGAATGCAGGGCTGGGGATTTAGCTCAGTGGTTTCGCCACCTGCTGTGCAAGTGCAAGGACCCGAGTTCAATTCCCGGTACAAAAAAAAAAGAACGCAAGAAAAAAAACACAACAATACTGTTTTACTAGGGGGCAAATTTTTAAATGATAATTTAACAATATCCCTCAGAGATGGCTTTTTTAAGCTGAAGAATTTACTTTTATTCTTATAGTTTTATACTAGGAAGTCAATATTTAATGATCCATTATTCACAACTAGGCTATAAAAATTTTAATCCTCAAATTGTGCATAATATCCTATGACATCAAGTTACACTTGATCTTAGCCAAGAGGCCAAGAAGCGATATGACATCAAGTTAATCATCAATTTGTTAAATTTCACAGACGGCACAGTCCCACTGACATAACATTTAGTCTAAAGTCCTACAATCACAAGAAATTAAGACTGGCCAGTATCAAACTGGCCTGAAACCCAATTGTGTTCCTGGTTCAGAATACCTACAATAAATTTGTATATCTACACAAAGACACAAAATTAAACTAAGGTGTGTATATTTTACAAAAAAAGAAATAAACTTTTCACAACAGGTTAAAATTTGACATTGAAATTTTATCAAATTTTAAACATTTATTTTTTCGAGACAGGGTCTCGCTATGCATTTCAAGCTGGCCTTGAACTTTATGTAATCTAGGCTAGCCTCAAACTTGCTGCAATCCTCCTGCATCAGCCTCCCAAGTGCTAGTGTTGCACCCAGTGAGAAAGAACCAACCAGAGACCGATATTAAATCCACACAGGAGTTTATTAACGGCCAGGACCGGAGCCGAGCATCGGACTTGAGCCCCGACTGGGGGAAGATTAACATATTTTATACGCCTGTGAGGCCAACAGTTTCTAGGCCCCCCTATGGGATGGACCTAGTAAAGCAAGCAAAAGGTACAGAAGTGGAATGTCCTGCTGTTAGAACATTTGTAAAACAATAATTAATTAATTGTTTCTAAGAGGCTCTCTAAGGGGAGGAGGTTTCTAAGCTTCCTCCTTTGAGTTCATCTAAAGGGCAGGCAGGTGGGTCAAGCAGCAGTATGGAGTCTGTCTTGCTAACTAGGGTCTTTCACTAGGATTATAGGAGTGTACCACCACATCTGGCCCAAATTTTAATCATTGTGCTGCTTCAGCCAAATAAACTTTCAAAGTGCCTGTTAAACTGTCAATTAATTGCAAATAAGTTCGTCTAAGATTGTTTTTTAAAGTTTGTCCAGCATTTCAAAATGGTTATGGAATTAATATAACTTTTAAAATGTCAAAGTATGCTATATACATTATACTCTTTTGCTAGGCTGGGCTAATATCTTCCATGGCAAAATACCAAAAGAAGAGGGGGCTAGGGATTTAGCCCAGTGGTTCTGCTGCCTGCCTTACAAGCACAAGGTCCTGAGTTCAATCCCCAGTACCAAAAGAAGATACCAAAACTACTGAATAAAATAATTTTTATAATTAATAGGTAGTTGATTAATTTCCCCGAAACTATCAACATCATTACCAAAATTTTCTAAGATTTTTTTTTTTTTGGTACCTGGGATCAAACTCGGGTCCTTGCACTTGCAAGGTAGGCGGCAGAACCACTGAGCTAAATCCCTGGCCCCAGTTTTGTAAGATTTTATTCCTTAAATAGTTTTAAAGTTTAATTTACAGAGTGGGTGGGGCTCAAATATTGACTTTTTATGTCCTTTTTTGGTCCCTCAGTACTTAGTTACTTTTCTTGTTGCTGAGACAAAATACCTGATACCCAAGGTTAAAAGAGGAAAAGTTTATTTTGGCTCATAGTTTGCAGAGGTTTCAGTACATAATTGGCTGGCTCCAAGGCAAGGTGGCATGGCAGAGGGGTATTGCAGAGGAGAAACAGTTCATGGCAGCCAGAAGGCAGCAAAAGCAGCAAGCAGCATGCAATGATAGCAGCCCTCTTTCTGTCCCTTGTAGTCTATCCATGGTACACGCCCTTATGGTAGGTAGCACTCACATCCAGGATGGGCCATATCATGATCCACACTCAGAACTATGCCAAACCAACCAATGTACTAATTTAGTAATTACACACTTTTAATCCCAGCATCAGACACTTAATCCCCTCACCACACACTAGATCCAGCCCCCTCCAAAAAGCCTCATCTAGGCTTTAGGTGGGGGACATCTAGACTTAAACCAAAACACTCAGTGACTGAAGAGAATTTTAAACAAATTAAATTTCATGTTTCCTGGCTTAATAAAGCTACAATTTCTATTGTCAAAATTAAGAAGTAATGTATTAATCAAAAGCTATTAACTTTGAAATACTTATGTAGTCTGTCTGTATGTCAGTCTCCTCAGAATCTTTCTAAACTTTTATAATCAAAACATTTTTATGTTATATACTAGAATCAAATTAGGTAAAGGAGTACAGTCTCAAGTTGCATCCATTTAGCTATAAATTTCTCAAGCTTATCTTTCTTTATGGCTGAGTAGTACTCCATTGTATAAAAAACCCACATCTTTTTTACCCATTCATTATTTGATGGGCATTTGGGTTATTTTTGAGGTTTAGCTATTACAATCTGTCGCTATCAACACGGGCATGCATATATCATTTTGGTATGATGCTTTTAATTCTTTCAGAAAGTAACCCAGCTGGCTCAAATGGGACCTCTAATTCTAATTTTTAAAAATTTTTTTATTTTTGGTTCCGGGGGATCGAGCTCAGGACCTTGTGCTTTTGAGGAAGGCGCGGTGCCACTGAGCTAAATCCTCAGCCCTCTAATTCTAATTTTTTGAGGAATCTCCACACTGATTTCCACAATGGTTGTGAAATAAATCAGGCACATATATGTAAATGTAACATTGTCTCTCTGATGTGAGAAATTGAAAGCCAAAATGTATAATAGATAATATGAAATAGGAAGAAACTGTTCAAAAGGGAAGGGAAACTACGAAGTGGGGAAGGGAAAGAAAAGGGAAAAAAGGGAAACAAAGTATTTCAGACTCCCTGAAATTCCTCTCTTTTGTATACTAAAAACACAATTAACATAGAATCTATAGGATCTATGCTTTTCAGAGAATAGCTGGCAGAGAATCTCTTGATATAAATGATTGCAGTGGGAATAACGTCTTAATTTAAGATGTTCACCTAATGTTTGGATTGTAACAAATACCTGTCCTTTTGGTGCTCCTTCACCAATCTTGTTTATTCAAAATCCATTGTAAATAGAGGGAGCTCTTCCAAAAGTTACCTGCCATGGAACACAGCTTGTCCCAATTTTAAAAAAAAGAAGAATTGGCTGGGGATTTAGCTCAGTGGTTTTGCTGCCTGCTGCACAAGTGCAAGGACCCGAGTTCGATCCCCGGTACCAAAAAAAAAAAAAATCACCAGCTAATCAAGCTGCCCATGAAGGGACCGTAGACCCAGCTGGTGTGTCCCTTTAATCTGATTAGCTCAGCTTGGCTCCGTGGCAGTGACCAGATGACTTTTTTATGTGTTTTGTTTTTTTCTATGTGTTTTGCCTTTTTTGTGTTTTTGTTTTTGAGATAAGCTCTCATTAAGCTGCCCAGGCTGATCTCAAACTTGTTATCCTCCTGCTTCAGCCTCCCAAGTAGCTGGGATTACAAGCATGCACCAGCACACCCAGTCCTAATTTTTTTTCTTCAAAATAGTGGGTTGGGGATGTAGTTTATTGGTAGAACATTTGCCTAGCACATGCAAGTTGATGCCTAGCAACTTCCCATCCTCAATAAAAAGTAAATATTAGCAAGAATGCAGAAGAATTAGAATTCTTATATACTCCTGGTGGAATTGTAAAATGGTATAAACACTTTGGAAACAGTCTGATAGTATTTTTTAAGGTAAACATACAAGAGCTATAAGATCCATACCCTCTATCCAAGGTATATGCTCAAGAGAACATCAAAATGTATGTCTATAAAATGACTAATACATAATGTTCACAGCAGCTTTGTTTGTAATAGCCATAAACTAGAAACAACCCAAAATTTCACCAACAAGTGAATTATAAACATTGTGGTGTAGAGCTATATAAAAGAATTTTATCAGCAACAAACAAGGGATGAACTAGTGACACTGCATGGATAAAATAATGATGCTGAATGAAGGAAGTGAGACAAAAGAGTAGATGCTGTCTGATTCTATTTATATAGAACTCTTGAAAAGACAAACTAATTTACAGTGCCAAAGCAGGTGAATAGTTTCCACCGGGGAGAGGAAATGTACCATATCTTGGTAATAAAACAATACCTCATCCAAACATGTCCATGTTCTCATCCTTAGAAGCTGTGAATGCATTACCTGTCATGGCAAAGGGCATGCTGTAGGTGTAACTAAGGTTAAGAATCTTGAGATGAGATTACCAGAGATTATTCAAGGAAATCCAGTATAACCACAAAAGTCCTTAAAAGCAGTAAACTTTCTTTGACCGTGTCCAAGGGAAATATGGTTGCAGAAGAGGCTATGGGTCAAGGAATGAGGGTAGCTGCAACAACCAGGACAGATTCCCCTGACATCTCTAGAAGGGAATGCTGCCCTGCCATTGCCTTGATTTTGGCTCTACGAGACTTGTGTTGGACTTCTGTTCTTCAGAAACATAAAATGACCAAGTTTCCATCAAGTTTGTAGAAATTTGTTAAAGCAGGAACAGAAAACCAATTCATCCTCTTTTTTTGGAAGCTTGCACATTTGGACTTGGTTGCTAGATACCTAGTTGAGTATAAATATTTGCCTTTCCAAAGTCTGCTTCATCTTCTTTTGTTTAATCAGATTCTGGCCTCACATCAACTCAGAACATATCATCTGCGACATAGCTCAGGAGAGTTGGAGCTCTGCTGAAGCCTGGTTTGGTCAGGGACCTTCCCATCAGGTCACTACCCCCAACTGATCTGGGTCCTTCTGGGGATGTGGGCCCAGACAACACAACAACCACACAACAATCACAGCCTTTAACCTTGCTGGTGCTTATAGACATGCAACAATAAAAAAATAAAATGAAAAACTGGGCAGATTTTCTGAGGACCCTAAAAAGTTTGCTGATGGTTTCCATTCCCTGAGAATGGCTTTTGATCTGACCTGGTGAGATGTCTAGCTCATCTTGGTTTCTTGCTACACAACAGTAAAATAAGCTCAGGTATATCGGTAAAGCTATGATAAAAATCCAGATGCTTTCCAACTCCAGTTTTAAAAAGCATTTTATAACTACACAAATTTATATGCACAGTCTGTGAAAGGTCAGATTATTTTAGGACAGTATTTTCTTAGTCAGTCAGGTGCTCACTTCAGCAGCACATATACTAAAATATTAATCAGTCAGCTCCAGATATTAGGAATGAGCTCCAGAAACTCCAACGGGGCCCACAAGCTGGGATAAGTCAACTGGTCAGTGTGGCTTATTTGACTTTGATAATTGTGACAAAACCAATTACAAACAAAAGTTGAATAAGAAAAAGCCAGGCTAAAGCCATACTTACCTTAATGCATGTAAAGCCTGTAGTTGTATGCAGTGCTAAAGGAAACAAATAATCCAAAGAGTGATAGAAGCAAGTCAGAGTGCTTCAAGTGCAAGTGACCAGGACACAGGGAAAAGGCCTGCACCCTAAAGCCACTGAACCCTTGTCAGGCCAGAACACAAAAAGACTCTTGACACTGGAAGAGGGACTGCCCATGTTCCGAGAAGGATGAGGTCATCTACCACCATGATGGCTGGGGAACAATGTTTAGACTGCGAATGACAGGGTCTGGAGAGGCCTCTGTGGCCCCCACACAAGGACATCCCCATCGCCTTGCAGGAGCCTTGGGGGACCTGGGCTTGCCTGCTTGCACCAAGCCTCTGGGATACTGGGACATACTACTCAATTCTAACTTCTATTTTTTTTTTTTTGGTACCAAGGATCGAACTCAGGACCTTGGGCTTGCAAGGCAGGCCCAGTGCTACTGAGTTAAATCCCCGGCCCCTCAATTGTAACTTTTTAAAAAAATTCTTTTATTGGTACATTTTAGGTATACAATACATTTACATTTCTCATTGGGAACTTGCACCTTTACATGATGTATCTTATTTTTTCCGCATTCCCTGCACTCCCTTCAACCCTCCACCCTTCCCTATTTACAAAGACCTTGTTTCCATTTTTTCCATTTCTCATAATTTTTCCTATCCCTTCTTTCCTTTCCCCTGCCCCTCCCACTACCCCTACCCCTTTGGACCTTTTCTTCCTATTTCGCATTATCAATTATTCATTTTAATCATTG
>NW_004624804.1:11546265-11593934 GCF_000247695.1 Heterocephalus glaber
TTGGGATTCCATCATGTTCCTCAGCTCCTCTCTAGCTTTATTAATCAAGTCTTGCATTATGAGCACAATCTCTGCTGTTATCTGAGAAATTATTTCTGATGTCATTTTTTTCCAGATCCTCTTTTGTTGCCAGTTCAGGGAGTCCAGGTGGTTGAGTATCAGAGTGTTCCATCTCATTTCCATTAGGGGTTGCTGTAGGTGATCTGGAAGTTTGGTTTTGAGACTTGTTTACATGTCTTCTCGTGTGGGGGGGTGCTATTGGCACCCACTTGGCTCACCTCCTCTGGGCTGGGAGCGGTGGAAGCCCGGAAGTCCCTTCCTCTGGACTGGGAGCAGTGAAATGGAGGCCCAGAAGCCCCTACCTCTGGGCTTGCAAAGTGTCTGTTTCTTAGAAATAATACTTCCTTTTCTGGTTGCTCAGAGTTGGTGGAAGAACTCCTTGAAGTGACTTCTAGGTTATATTATTAACTCCTCCTCCAGGCACTTCTCAAGACAGAGGCACAGGTGATTGTATCAAAACACCAATTCTAACTTCTTAATCAGGGTGAGCTTTTGTCACATTCCAAAGTTGTGGGCCTTGAAGGAATTAGCCGGTCAACTTTCTTTACCCCACTTTGAACTGTTGGTTGGAAGATTTCCTTTTCCAAGCTGCCTTTATGGTGATACTGGAGTTCCCCATACCAGTAATTAGAGGAGATATACTCTTCCTGCTCAGGGTCACTCTGTCATTCAAACCTCTGGCAACCCATGTCCTAGTCTCTAGTGACAGGTAGCTTGACCCCATGGGGCCTGATGTCTTTCCCAAGAGTTGATTCCCAAGCATGATATGTATGATGGCACCTCAAGGAGGGCTGTCAAGACCACTCCAATAGTTATTCAGCTAAAGGACCCTAATCTATGTTCTCACAGAAGACAGTATTTCCTTAAGAAAAAAGCTAGGCAGAGGCAAAAGCCCATTGATGATAAGTTTTTGTCTACAGAACTGCTAGTACCATGCCAATCCCCATGCAATACACCCATTTTACCAATAGTCAGGCTATCAGAAGAATATTGCCTAGTACAAGATGTCCAAGCCATCAGTGAGTCAGTGGTATCTATTTACCCGTTAGTATCAGGCCCATTACAGTCTTTTAGCACAGATCTCAGGAAATAGTAAGTGGTTCTCTGTTCTAGATCTCAAAGATGCCTTCTTTTCTATCCTGGTGAATCCCAACTCCCAATACTTGTTTGACTTTGACTAGGAGGATCCCCCCAACAGGACTTCACCAATAGCATACTTGGACTGTCTTGCCTCAGGGTTTTAGAGACAACCCCACTAGTTTACATGGCCCTTAGCTCAAAACCTGAGAGACTTAAATTAAAAAAGGGAGGCCTATTAGAGCACATAGATGATCTTCTCATTTGTAGCCACCAAAGAATGATCTGACATAAATATTGTTAAGACTCTCAATTTTCTAATAAAAAGAAATTACAAGGTATACTAACATAAGACCCAGATTTCTCAACAAAAAGTCATATATCTGGGGTACATTCTGAGGATATGAGATAATTTGTCTGAGGACAAATATAAATGTCCTCCAGGAGAACAAAGGCAATTGGCCATCTGAGTCTTCCAGATTTAAACAGCAGCTAAAGGCTTTCTTGGGAATAGTGGGCATCTGTTACAGATGAATACCTATTTTTGAATAATAGCCAAACTCCTATATAATAAGTCCCTGACTTATGGACAGTCAAGCTGTGAACTTTCACAGGGTTTGTATAAGACTTACTTTATCAGACTTATGGATGAATTCAATTTATGAATGTTCTCCCAGGACAGAACTCATTCATAAGTTAGAGACTTACTGTATAATAATAGAACCCAAGGACCAGAAACTAAACCCTTGAAATAGACAGTGCTGCTCAAGAGGGGTTCAAGGCTTTAAAATTGCCCCTGAGGCAGGTCTCTTCATTAGGAATCCCAAACCTAACTAAGCCCTTTTCTCTCTTCATGTCTAAAAAATAGGGAGTAGCCACAGGAATGCTAACTCCACATCTAGGCCAAGAAAATCAACCAGTTGCCTACTTTTCTATGATACTAGATGTGGCCCACAAGCAGCACTCACTATGACACTCTTAGTTCAGGAAGTTTCTAAAATAATCTTGGGACAAAAGCCCTTGGTTTTAACTCCACAATAGGTGAAGGCTCTGTTAGACTTCAAGGGACATTTTTGTGGATGACCTGATATTAGGCCATCCTTATGAGAAACTCAGATGTCTCTCTTCAGTCTCATACCATTCTATACTCAGCCACCCTCCTCTCAACTAACTAAGAGGTAGAACATGAGTGTGAATAAACCATTGCCTCAAATTACACAATTTGAGATACCAGCCATTGACAGAGATGGCTAGCACATGGTTCACTGACAGCAGCAGTTTAGTAAAAAAATAAATGGCATTAAGAAAGCATGTTATGGCATAGTCATTCCTACCCAGGTCATTGAAGTAAGAAGACTCCCTCCTGGGACCTCTGCCCAAAATGCAAAACTTTTTTTTTATTGGTACATTTTAGGTATACAGTACAGTTACATTCATCATTGGGATCTTTTACCTGTATATGATGTATCTTGGTTCTTATTTTTTCCCCATTACCCTGTCCTCCCTTCACTCCCTCCACCCTTCGCTATTTACAAAGGCTTTGTTTCCATTTTTTCCTTTTCTCATATTTTTTTCTTTTCCCTTCTTTCCTTTCCCCTACCCATCCCATTTCCCCTACTCCTTTAGACCTTTTCTTCCTATTTCACATTATCAGTTATACATCCAAAAGGCAAAACTTGTTACTCTCACTGGGACTCTCTAACTTGCCCAGGACAAAAGGGTCAATATACATACTGAGCCCAAATATACCTTTCTGGTCTAACAGGCTCATATAGCTATCTGGAAAGAGGGTAGGTCCCAAGACCAACACACCTCCAAATGAAAAGGCCCTTACACAACCCTTCTAACCACTCCTTCTCCCATTAAAGTAGAAGGAATAGATAGTTAAACTTACCTCTGCAGGGAAAAGCCCAAGCACTTGACACTCCAATAAATAAAAAATGAATGAAAAGAAGAAGAAGTAGAAGGAAGAGGAGAAGGAGGAGAAGGAGGAGGAGGAGGACGAGGAGGAGGAGGACGACGAGGAGGAGGAGAGGCACAAACCTCCTACACTTGTGAACCAGTGGATAACCCCCAGTTTTTTTCAGAAAAAAAAAGCACCTACTAACTTGTTGAACCAGGTAAGTAAAATGTTTTGTGCCTACTAAGTAAATTGTGTGGCTAGTCTTGCTACTCTTCTGTTTGCTACACTTGAGGTCCTTTTCCCAAGCTATAACATGACCACTTTTGACTTTTTCCTGTTTCTCTTGGGATCCTCCTGGATGATTAAAAAACTGCCTCTAATAGAGAGAATGAACAATAAGTATTTATACAAAACCTTAAAGCTAATCACATCTTTCTTCTATCATTAAGAGCTACCTAAGAACTTGACAGACTGCCTAGATGCACATGTTCAGAGTATTGGCATCCTTCAAGATCAAACAGATTCACTAACGTGGTAGCCATAGAGCATCATAGGGAACTAGATCTTCTAACTGCTGAGACAGAAGAGTTATGTTTGTTTTAAAAAGAAAATGTGATTCCTACATCAATCAGTCCAAAATAGTGACAGATACAGCACAAAAACTGGCTGATTGCACTTCTAAGATCTGTAAGAAACTATCTGAGGGCTGGGGATTTAGCTCAGTGTTTCTGCTGCTTGCCTCACAAGCACAAGGACCTGAGTTTGATCCCTGGTACCAAAAAAAAAAAAGAAATTGTCTGAGTCATGGATGTCTTGGCCAAATACCTAACATTGGACATCTTAGTTACTGTCCTGGACGTAGCCTTTATTAATGCTTCTCATAACCTTACTACTACATACGTAATCTCTTAGTCAACTTTGTTTCTTCTTGTTTGACAACCGTTAAACTACTGGTGCTGGCCCAAGCCCAGGATCAAAACCTGCCTACACATCTACAGCTCATCAAAGATCCTCAGAGGAGAGACATGGCTCCCTTGACCCTTTGGATCAGACAAAGAGTCCCTTGGTCTCCACATAGGTAGGGCCAGCACCCATATTCAGCAGGAAGTAGCCATGGAAAACCAACCTTCCTCCTTCTGCAACTGTCCAAGATTTTCAAGGAGCAGGTCTTTCAGGGGAGAATAGTGCAGATAGCACCATGGGGGCTGGGAAAACCACTCTCCTCCACCCACTGGGGTTTCAGCAACACCCAGGCCCAGTCTTCCTTCCATTGTTCTAAGAGAGGTAGAAAGTAATTTAACAAGGACCCAGAAAAATCTCTGAAGTTCTAGGCCAGAGCACATACATGTAAGATCTCCTTGCCCGAACTTCAGTAATAACTCAAAACTTATTAAAGGTTCATCAATATGGACTATATCTCACACATATATTTAAATCAGAGTGAATTCTGGGACACACATGCTTCTTGAAATCCTGAGATTACTCAGCCCTTGTCAATCATTCATGTCACTCTTAGCTAAAGACCCAGTGAGAAGTACCTGGGCTAGAGCCCACATCTTTTAAAATCCAAAAGCCAGATATATCTGTACGTGCAGTTCTTTGTACTTTCCTGTCATCCCAGCACCACTTTTCTTTTCATGGTGCATTTTTGTTGGACAGACCTCCCCTGAGCACATTTTCCCATGTTCTTAAACAACTGTATCTGCTTTTCTTTTACCAGTAGATGTAAGCTTTGCAATTCTTTGTTTATCATACACAAGAGCCTGGAATATATCTGCTGGATCCATCCCATGGATAAGTGCTTCTACAATCTGACCCCAACCCGTCCTTTTGATTTCATGGCTTACAGCAATAAATCATTCAACAGTTCTTTACCGAGTGCCTGTTAGCTGCCAGGTGCTAGGCTGGCACTGGGTAGTTCCCTCCCTGAGGAGCATGTGAACTTTAGTTTATAGACTTGTAAATAGATCATGACACCAGGATAGCAACTAACTTTACCTGGAGGTATTAAGGAGGAGCACACAGAAGACTTTGGTACCAAGGAAAAGAATATGAATTTTATCCTTTAGACTGTGATGCAGTGTCATCAAAACTGCAGGTCTTTTTTCCCTAGTAACAGGGATCAAACTCAGGACCTTGCACTTGCCAGGCAGGTGCAGTGCCACTGAGCTACATCCTCAGCCCTGGAGTTTCTTTTTTGTTTTTTTCTAGTTATTTGTCCTTTGGATTTGTTCTTGTTGTTTATTTGTTTTATTTTATTGCAGTGCAGTGGATCAAACCCAGGGCCTTCCTTGCACATGCTAGGCAAGCACTCTACCACCAAGCTATACCCCCAGCACCTTTTGGTATTTTTTGTTGAATATTTTTAAATGCTCTTCCACATAGCTTTCTTTTTCTCAAATTATAGAATTCATGGCCATAAGGAAAAGTTCAGACACTGTAGCTAAGAATTAAAAAATTAAGATCACCTGTTAGTCTACCTACTAAGATAAACATTGCTAGCACAATGGTACATTAGACCCAGAATTAATATATATAATAGTCTGCCAAAAAAATCTATACATACTTCAGGAAAAGAAAAATTTGTATAAATATTTTAAATTTATACTAAATTTATTGAAACATCATGAGATTAATACAAGTTATGTTTGGCCTCTACAATTACAAGAGGTGCTCAGAGTGGTGGCCATGAGCTTCCAGGCATTTATTAGCATGGCGAACTGCTGCTTGGGTAACCTTGGTCATTGAGGTTGCTGCACATGAATTCTCCATTTCTTCTCTAAGGGCCAGCAGTGCGGCAGGTTTTCTGTGATATATGACATCCTCTTGGGTCCCATATATGAGGGAAACACCATCTGTTGAAAAAATATCATACTATTTTTCTTTTCCTGAAGTGTGTGTACATTTTTTGTGAACTCTTTATATAGAGAGAGAGAGAAAGAGAAAGAGAAAATCATTCTGTATATGTTTCTTTATACCACTTTTTAATTTAACCATATAACAATGACACTGTATTTCTGTAAGAATAGAGATCTATGCAATGATTAGGGTATGGCCAGCTGATGGGGCAAGTGGGTATGACCTGTCAATTACAGAGATCCAGGACACATGTGCCCATGCATCTGGACCAATCAGAGAATGCTATCTTCAATTCTTCTGGCATGAAATCAAGTGTGTTTTTGATAGGACAACCCAAATCTGACATCAGAATGGAGGATACAAAACATGGCAGCCATTAACCTCATGGACACTGTGAGTTCTTTCACTGGCCCACTCTGCACTCTGCACTCTGCAGTATATTTCTTTTCCTACTTTAATTGGTCCACACTCACTCTGTAGAGAATACTCCTTTTCCTATCTTTCATAAATGTAAAACCTCAATACCTTTTGCACATTTCTTGTCCAATTCTTTGTTCAGGACAAAAGGTATCTGGAGGGCCAGGGATTTAGCTCAGTGGTTTCACCGCCTGCTGGGCAAGCACAAGGACCCGAGTTCGATCCCCGTTACAAAAAAAAAAAGTATCTGGAAAGGATCCCTGAAAACAGTACAACATCCCAGACCCCCCTAACAATAGCATTTCATTATATGAATAGGGGATAGTTCTAGTTTTTTCTTATTATAACCCATGAAAATGAGATAGTAGGTAAAGATGTGGCAAGAGCTGGCTGGGAAAGTAGACATGACCTGTTAACTGTAAGATCCTGGACACATATGCAGAACAGTTCCCAAAGCCCTGCATGTGGGCTTCTCTTGAGAACTTCAGCAGTTTTAGATTAGATGGCCTAGACCTGATGTCAGCCTAAGGAGTGGAAGATACAAAAAGACAGTTGACAGTGAGCTCTTTACCAGTGTTCTCTTGCACAATAGTCTACCCTCATGCAGTAGGATGTACTTCTTTTCCTATTTTCACTTGGCCAAAATTTGCTTTGGAGAGCCTGTTTGTTTTCCTACCTTTGTCAAACATAAAACCTTACTATCATTTGCATTTGTCTTGACCAATTCTTTGCTCAGGACAGAAAGAACCTAGAAACCACCTCTAGAAGGAGACTCCAGCACCCCAAAACCCGATAACAATACAAAGTAGGGAGATAGATCTTTCTCAAATGGGAAATGGATCAAAAGATGGAGGGAGATGGAGAGGAGGGAAAGGGGATTACAAAAAAGGAATTAAGATATGTTATATACATGTACCAATTCAACACAAGGAATATAAATATTATGTAATGCAAACATGAACTAAAATTTTTTAAAAGAATATGTTAGCTATTAGAATCAGCTGCTGTGTTAAAAAAACAGAGGAAATTACAAAGAGATTAAAAATGACAGAGTAAAGACTGACAGCAAAATACAGCCTCTCAGTACTTGAAATCAAGTGCTGAGAAAACAACTTGATGAAAAAGGAAATAAGTACAGTGGACTCCCAAAGTTTGTAGGGGTCCTAGAACACTCACAAATTGTGAAACACCATGAATTTCAGATATGCTCAGAAAAATAACTACAAATGCCTATTTTTACAGTTTAAACCCTAAATATGTGATGTCTCCCACAGTTATGTTATGTTTGTATGTTTGTTTGTACCAGGAATCAAACTCAGGACCTTGCACTTGCCAGGCAGGTGCTGTGACACTGAGCTATATTCCCAGCCTATATAATTTGTTTTGTTTTGTATTTGGTGCTGGGGATTGAACTCAGACCTTACACTTGAGAGGCAGGCAGTGGAACCACTAAGCTACATCCCCGGCCCTCCAGCCTATATAATTTAATTTAATAAAATACTGTATTAATAAAGCCTTAGACAGTGCAGGGTATTCTGGCAGTATCTCAGGAATCTTAGGGCTTTAAGAAGAACAAAACTGAGAACACTCGAGAAAGATAGCTGCACATGGTACAGCACCCTGTTATGATGCTGGAAGTCTTGTGCATCTGCTGGAGATCAATTACAGGGCAGTAGCCTATCAGCAGCAAGAATTGAATAATGATCTCAGATTGGCTACTTGCAAACCTCCTGCCAAAAAACAATTATGGAGGATATTTGGGATTTCCTCAAACATTTATTAGGTTCTAAGGAAAAAAAATCTGTGAACAAGTGTGGCCTCAAACTCTGAACCTTCACTTCGTAGGGCACACTGTAGATCTCCAGCAATTGGGAGAGAACTGACAGGAAAATTAGAAGCCACAGAGAAACTGGAAAAATGGAGCACAGTGCAAACAAAAGAATGAAGCAGTTTAGAAAGCTAAACTTGGCTCCCAGGGAGGGGGACCTGTCTCCACTAACACAAGGTAAGTTCAGGGAGGGTTGGCAACTCCAAGGAGAAAAAACAGACTAGGCCAGCAGCAGTAGCCCTAAGAAAAGCCCACTGTTGTAGTAATCTACAAAAATAGAATAGGGTTTTTCTCCAAATGTGACTCACTGCACATGGCAGGCTAGGATTGGAGAAGAAATCCAGTGCAGCACCCACTATATTTGAGAGGGTTTAGTCAGGAGCCATTTGGGAAGGTTAACTGTTTAAGACTGAGCTACAGAACAGAACAACTACACTTCAGAGTTTCTGGGGTCATGCTAACACAGTGACTGGGTAGGAGACCGCCACAAGAGACAGGTGCAAGTGGGAGTGGGCTAGACATAGGCCCCTGAGAAGTTTAAGCTCAAGCCAGTAAGGACAGTCTCACCCTCCAAGTTGAGAGGCCAAGTCAGTTGTCCCCTTTAAAGGGGACTGAGTCTGAAAGTGCTGGCATATAGAACAGCTGAAACAGTTAATTCTGAGCAAATCAAGCTCATAGTCACACAGCATTGAGGAATGAAGAAGGGAACCAAAAAGAGGAAGTTAGGAAAGTTTTTATTGAAAATAAGGAGAAGAGAAAAGGCTCCTGGTTTCTCCAGGAGGGGAATCTGAAAATTGGACTTTCCACATGACTCCTCCTCGGTCCAGAACTTTTTATGGATAAGTGGAGTAGGGGAATCACTTAATTGTTTAGTTGCTGCCTATCACAGGTGGTTCTGTTAGTTTAAAATGACCTATTAGAACCTGGCTAACTCAGTTACTCAGCATGTAGAGTTTAAAGGAAATTGGGATTTTAGAGAAAGAAACGGTTATGTTGCATTTTTTAATTCTTAGAAACTCAAGAGCTTAGTACAGAGTGGCTGCAACTCCCTCTGGTAGGGAGGGGTTGCATTCCATGTTGCTTGAGGAAGTTCAATCTTCATCCAATATCTTAGTTCACAGTCTATTTTTATTTTAATTCTTATCAGTATGGCTGATCCAACTCCATCCAACTCCACCTCAGCCTTTTCCCTAGCTAGCTGCCTTATTCATAAGCTAACTAAAACTATTGTTTTTATACAACCTCTTGACACACACCCCTGCCCTTCCACATACATCCAACACAGAGCTCAGTGGTCTGCTTTTGGTGGTTTCTGCCATCTTGTTCTCCTGCCTTTATTTATGCCTTGGGTGTCTCATATAAGAGAAACCACATGACATTGAAACTTGTGAGCTGGACATGGTGGTGCACACCTGTAATCCCAGCACTTGGCAGGCTGAGGCAGGAGGATCACCATGAGTTCAAGGCTAGCCTAGACTGCATAGTGAATTCAAGGGCAGCCTGAACTACTTAGCCAGAACGTGTCTCAAAAAACAAAAAACAAACAAACAAACAAAAAAACAAAAAGAAAGAAAGATCTTTGTCTGATTTATTTCACATAACATTGTGATCCCAGGTACATCCATTTTCCTACAAATGACTCAAATTTATCTTTATTGATAGCAGAGTAGTACTTCATTGTGTATAAATACCACATTTTCTTTATCCAATTATCTGTTGATGGACATATAGGCCACTTCCAAGATTTAGCTGTTGTGAGCTGTACTACTAACATGGGGAGATACACGTCACTGTGATGATGTCTTTAACTCTTTTGGGAAGATATCTAGAAGTGGAATAGATGGAATGAATGGGATGAATTTTTAGTGTTTTGGATCTCCAGACAATTTTTGGATAGCTTTCCTTGGAGAAGTATTTTCTGTGTAAGGTTATAGTGTCCTTTGTGCAAGGTTGTGGCTCTAGCTTCAACAGTTCTTGTTATCAAGTATGAAGTTCTTTCTTTTATAACCTCCTAGGCTTCATTTTATATTCATTAGAGTGTGACACAAGTGACTCCATTTTGATTTTAACAACTTTCATACTAGCAACAAACCCTGGGTGAAGTTTTTGAAAGGAAGCACCACTATTTTTCTTTTTCTGGTTGGTTTGTTTGTTTGTTTTTAGACAGGGTCTTGATATGTAGTTCATGTTGGCCTTAAACTCACTATGTAGCCCAGACTGGCCTCAAACTCAAACTTGAAGTGATCCTCTTGCCTTGGCCTGCCGAGTGCTGGGATTACAGACTAGTACCACTTGTCTTCATTTCAGTTCTTGTAGATACTGGGGTAGATTCTGGGGGCACACAGAAGACACACTCTTGCTCTTCCATAGGATGACAAATATAGAAGCAGACCTACAGGACCAGGAATGTTGGTCAGTGGTAGGCACTTGCCTAGCACGTGTGGAGCCTTAAACTCAATCACCAATAACAGAGAAAGAGAGAGAGAGAGAGAGAGAGAGAGAGGATCCCAAATTACCAGAACTTGGTGGGCACAATGAGAAAAAGGTATAAGGACTGGTGAGCTCATCTAAAAAGGGTAACTAATCACTCAATCCAGCCCATAAGGGAGGAGGGTATCTGAGAAGGCTTCCTGAGGGAGCTGAAGCCTGAGTCAAGTTTGTTTTTCCCATTTAAATAATTATAATATTACATTAGAAAATTCAATAAAACATCTGAAATCACCTTACAATTAAAACCACTCTTCCTTTGTAGCTTCATTTTGCTTCTGGCACAATGAACAGCATATTACCTGCAAAAATACTTTTTGTTTCCTTGGTACTGAGGATTGAACCCAGGGCCTTTGCACTGAGCTACATCCCACCCCTTTTAAAAATGTTTTATTTTGAGACAAGGTCTTGCTAAGCTGCCCAAGCTGGGCTCAAGTTTGCAATCTTCCTGCCTCAGCTCCCAGAGTGCTGTGATTATAGGGCTGTATCACCAGGCCCTAGTCTATGTGCTTTGGTACTAGTACCAACAGGAAGACTCTTCAGAATGAAAATCTGCATGCAGGAATTATTTCTCCCTAAGACCTAGTCTCTCAAAAAACCTAAATGAATCACTTCTGGAACACTGGAATTCACATTTGGCCCTTTTCTCTGTAATGCCAAAGTAAATTATTTGGAGGTTCTTGGAATAAACAAATGAATAAATTTACCAAAAGGCCTAAACCCAATTCAGATATTTGAAATATTTTTCACTATGAAGCTACTTAAATTTTTTTCTCCTACATATATAGTTCTGGCCCACAGCAGAACTTCTAAAATAAATATTTTCCTTTGGAAACACCAAAAATCATGGTTTTATAACCATGACAGTAACCTAACTTAATTTCTGATATAGAGGAATTAGCTTACCTTTTATTCAGAAATTCTACAAAGTCGTATGTATGTCAGCTGAAGACAGGATGTGGGCACAGAACCTGGGATCACTGTTTAGATGAAACTCAGATGCATGTACAAGCAGTAGTAACATACTTGTTTTGTTGGTGATAATTTGTTTTTCTCCTGAGGTTCTGGACCAGTTTTCCATTAGAGCACTCAAGAAGAGATAAAATTATGTTACCTCAAGAAAAAGTGTCTTTACCTTGAAGATCTAGATTCTAAATTCATAAGAGTCCTTCATCAGTGAGCTGGGTAGCAGATTAAGCTCATGTGGCCCATTGAAGGGCCAGAAGTACCAGGTGGACTTGAGGGAACCTGAAGTACACTTTCCTGAATGTACAGGAATTTGCTTATTAAGCAATCTCAGCAGGATGCACATACAGCTTTCTTGAAGCAAAACCTAGAGATTAAATGGAATGCAATCTCACAATTTTCCAGTGAACAATGTGGAGAACAGTGGTTGGAGGGATGCTGGCCCTTTAACAGGTGAGGGCAGGGAGGAGTTGGGGCCTCTTTAAAGCTGAGAGCAGCAAATAGGCCCTGACTGCCATGGCTACCCTAAGCAGGAAGAACAGCAACAGTCAAGCGGTGGGTGTCAGCAACAAGGTCTCATTGTGCACAGATGGTGGCTGGTGGTGTTCGTGTGAGAAGTGCTTCTCTTCCAACTCCTATCCCTGTCCTTTAATTCTGTCTCATTGCAGAGCAGCTCCCTAGAGGAGGCTAAGGGTGGCTGTTTAAGTCTCTTAAGTCTTCTTAAGTCTCTTCCCTGCCCCAGCTTTACCTTCCAGAGGCTGACAATGCTTTCTCAGTGGAGGACACAGCCTTAGAGGAAGACTGCCAGCCTACCAAGATGAAATGTCTCGAAGGTATAACCAAGTTGGCCAAAAAGCTGGGATATGGAGGCCTGCTAGTCTGCTTCAGCATAAGCTTGGGCACCAGAATTAGTGGAAGTGATTCCAAATTCTTCCACTTGCTAGCTACATCACATGGGGTGACTTGAAATCACATTCATAGACTTTATTTTCCTTGCCTATGTAGTAAAATTACAACAGCCTTGACAGCCTGGCATAACTGTTCAATGAATAGATACATGTAAATTACCCGGGACGCAGGGTTAAACTGAGTCAGAGCAGCTGGCACTTGTTCAGTTAAAGAGGCAGCAGAAGGGGCTGTTTGGTAGGAGAAGCAGCTGGAGAAGAAGCCTGTGAGGGACTTAATGAGGTCATCAAGGAGGCAGCGCGGCCAGTAAACCTTGGCACCTGTTAGGTTCGATTTACATTAGTGGGGGACGGTTTGGGGTACAGTGAGGTAGGGAGGCTGAGAACCCTTAGAACAGAGATGTGGGCCAAAGGTGGTTCTAGAAATGACTAACAAACAGAAATGTTAGAGTAGCAGCCAGTCTAGCCCAGACTCCTCATACTGAACCTATTTCTTCCTCCACAGGCCCACATTTACACCAAAGGCCAGGCAGGCTGTGTGGCCCCATGATTCCTAAGGCAGAAGAGAAAAACAAAGTGGCAGAGGAGGAGGATTTAGATCCATATTTGGTCACAGACCCTGATGAAGAAGAGAATGATCTTGGGGATCCAGCTGCACTCGATGCCACTCATTACATGCAGGTGCCCTGGCAGGAGTTAGGGAAAGGGTTGACCACAACTGTCCACAGCTCAGACTGACACAACATACTTCTCCTCTTCTCTACCACTTTCTAAGGTTCTGAATTTAACATTTTCTGTTTCAGGCTTGAGACTGAGTTAGAGACTCTCTCTCTGTCCCTCTTCCTGCCTGGTGCCACTACAGTTTCTGATGCTGATTTGTCTCAAAAACAAGGCCTTGTCCTGGCTGTGCACAGCCCCCTAAAGGCAGTTACCTGAGTCCCTGTGTTTCAGCAGTCCATCCTGGTATTTGTTCCCTTAGTGTCCATAACCAGTGGAGAGAGACAAGGACTACCATGTAGCAATGAGGTGACTCAGACTTTCCTTCAACCTCTTCCTGAGACACTCATCTTGCTTCTTGGGGGAAAGAGGGACCCTAGCCCAGGTGTCTTTTGAATATGAAGGCCAGGTTGCCATTGTCCCAGGTATTGAAATGACTGGCTCTGCATCCCCTCCAACATCCCTCCCTATGGATGTGAGTGAATGTGGACGATACCACAGGGGCCCATTGGAGCCTGGGTTCTCCTCCTTGTTCCAGAGAGGTCTATTCAGCTCTCTTGGAATCAAGAGCCCTGGTGTGCTGGGGATGTCACCTGCCTCCTTGCACTTTCTGTGGCAGGTGAGTCTGCTCCAGTCCTCCTCCTGTGAGGAGGTGACTGGGTGGTGAAGAGGACTCCATCCATGAGCATGCTGAGTTTCCATCAATCATGTTCACTCTGTCCTCCTCTCTGCTTCCTGCTTTCTGCTGTCTTATTGTGAGAAAAGCACCCCAAATGAGGAGTGGGTATGGGAGCTGCCCCATCATGTAGAAGAGGTTGGTAAATAGCAGATTGTGTGCCCAGCCATGGGTGCAGATGAACATTCATGTGGAAAGATTAGAGCCCATTCCTATCCTATGAAAGATCTCAGCAGATGAGCAGTATTAAACTTAGGGCTAGATAGAACACCTTCCCTCAATGAATTGCACAATGGGAACATGGAGGCCAGGATTCAGGAAATCCTGCAGGAAGAATTAGAACTGCTCCAATGAGGTCTTTGGATGACTGAGGAAAGAGAGTGCTGCCTTGATGGCTAAAGACCCAGAGCCTGAGGGAAGACTTAGTTATAGAGACAAGAACTAGAGGTGTTGAAAAGCACCCCCCCACACACATTGTCAGGGACCTATGACCTGACGTCTAGAGGTGACAAGTCTGGTGAAAAAGCCAGGAATCACTGTCTGACGCCCTCACAGCTAGCTGGAAGGATCTCCAACACAGCAAAATTTGGGAGGAAGTTTTTGTTTTTAAGGGAAAAGGCAGGTGAAAGTATAAAGGCAGGACAGAAACAACCTGAGCAGGTTCCCTTGGCAGATGCTCCCCTCACCACCTTTGAACTCCTCTCAGTCCCTGCACTACCTGTCACCAATTTCTTTCCAGCCTGCATTTCCCAACACCAGCTCTCCAGCTCGGCATTTTGGACCTCAACAGCCCCTGCTAGACTCATCTCTCTTCTGCAATTCACTGCCCTCATGGCCTTCTAGGCTCAGGTACTGGTTCATTGTGCCAGTAATTACAGTGACAAGCTTAGTTCTTTCTAGGGGCCTCAGGAGATGGTGGCTGAAAAGGGTGAGGGCCACTAACAGTTGCCACAGAAAAACACTTACAGACACCTAATACAGAAATTTGAAGTATAGTATAATCTCTTGTCCCTCACAGATGAAGTAATGAAGCCACAGGGAGATTAAAAATTTGAAGTCCACTTCAAATTGTCAGGTGACAAAACTGACAAGGCAGTTTTCCAACTGTTGCAAGATTTTCTACAGCCAAATTGCAGGAAAATACATCTTGAGGGTGGGGAGTTAGAATTGTGCCTTTTCCTATTGGTTGATGTGGGGGGGGGTATAAACAAATAGGAAGCCCTTGGATGTCCATTGGAATTTACCTGGAGGGCCAGGGGAGCAGAGCTTCCTTCCTCCCAGCTCAAGATTATTTTTCAGTCATCTGACCCAGCTCCACCCTCAGCACCAAAGGATCCTGCAGCAGCAACAGAGTCAAACACCAAGGTAAAGCCATAATGAAGAGCAAGCTCCAGGGGAGCCTTCTGCAGGCCGGGTATTCTCTACTGGCCAGACATCTGCCCCAGTCCCCTGCACAGGTGGCACTATCTGAGGCTGCTGTCCAACACTGCACTCTTTCCCATCATGGCCAGAGGACTCTACTGCCTGCCCACCCCTCCTTGGGAATTTCAGTGTGGGTCATTAGGCCTAAAGGGATGTTCCTCTTGGCTTGAAGTTCCTCAGCCAAGAAGACT
Source organism: Heterocephalus glaber (assembly GCF_000247695.1). Next base: position 11,561,774 of record NW_004624804.1, read on the forward strand.
TGGTTTCAGCAGCCAGACCCTTATGCTAACCTCATGACCCGAAAAGAGAAGGATTGGGTGACAAAAGTGCTGATGGCTCAGCTGCAGAGCAAGAACCCCCATCTGGAAGATTATTACTATCAGGTAAGTCCCCAGGTTTTTGTGGCAGCTTTGAATTGGGGGGCCAAAGGAGCTTTGGGGGCCTTCTCTGATCCTCTCTTCAACTTATAAAGCTCCTATCTATTCAGGTGGGAGAGACAATCACTACAGGACAAGGGCCATTGCTAGAGTTAACATCCCAAGTTCTTTCCTTTCTAGTCTACACTTCAGCCAAATGGGATTATTTATGATTTCCCGAACACTTGGGCTTTGTCTCCATACTATGCCGAGAAATTTCCCTATTCACCTTGGAAATACAAACTTTCCCAAGTTTGCACACTTTCACGAGTATTAGAAATATCTTGTTGCAAACATTCCTCTATTTTTTTAGGTTTAAAACACAGAGATCTTGCCAGGTATGGTGGTACGTGTCTATAATCCCAGCATTTGGGAGCTGAGGCAGGATTATCATGAATTTAAAGCCAGCCTGAGCAACAAAGTAAGACCCTGTCTCAAAAAAGCAAAATTAAAAATAAGGAGGCTCTTAAATTGTGAGATTCAATTTGTTGAATTAAACAAGTGCTGGCAGACATTTTAACTCATTCTCCCCTGCTTCCTGTCTCCCTTTTATTTATGGGGCAAGTCTTTGTGTACTTTTTCCATGAGTTACTAAACATCCTTAAGCTTCCTACCAGTGTTCTCACCTTTACCTCCTTCCCATTTACATTAGTTTCTTTGCTTTCCACTAATTTAAACCTTCCTCTTTCTGCCAAGATCATTGAAAGTGAAAAATTTTGTACTCACTTTTTTGGCATTGCTCCTAAATAAAAAAGCCTATTCAATTCTTTTCTTTTCTTTTTTTTCCTAATTCATAATCAGTGGCTTTCTTTTAGTTATTTTAATTTAGGATTCCTCAACTTGTTTTAAGAAGATGTGAGAACTACTGAGAAAATCCAAAAATTTATAAAACTGGTCCAAAAGCCAACTGACAAACGCATCTGTAGTGCTTATTCTGGACTTTGAGCTGTTTATGGTCCTCAGGTCATCAGATAAACTCTGCTTTAGGAAAGCACAAGAGGGACCACGGGTTACAATGTGGAAGAGGACAGACGCTGTGTAACATATGAGCTTGGAACAAAGAATGCCAGAATCTTGCAGATGCTGGAGCAAGGGACCTTCCTGGCTCTCCACTTTGTTCTCTACCCTGTTGCCTAGCTTGTCTAGTATTATTATGAGAATCCCAAAACAGCTGACACAGAGCTTAACCCTTTAGAACAGCTTCGAGGAAGGCTGAGGTACCAGAGTCATTTCCAGAATGATTGTTGTAGGAGAGGATGAATTAAGAGATCATACTTAAGAATCTTAATTCTAAATTCAGAAGATGAGCATAGATTTTTTTTCCCCTTCTATTCTCAGAAATATTATGAGAAGCTAGAGAAGAAGGCAGACGAAGAAAAACATGGACAAAGGAACAGGGTTCAGTCTCCTAAGTTGGTGACACCTTATGTTCAGAAGGCAGAGGCTTATGAATCAGGTAGGACTAGGCTGATCTACTGACCTGGGATAGACATCTGGGTGAATGGTGGGTGGAAAGGGGAGAGGAATGTGTCTCCTAATTCCTTTCATACAGTGGTTCGTATTGAAGGTTCCCTGGGCCAGGTAGCTGTATCAACATGTTTTAGTCCTCGCCGAGCTATTGATGCTGTATCTCATGGAACTCAAGAGCAGGTGGGAACATTACTTTCCCTGAACCTTTTTTTTCTTCTCCCATTTCAAAGAAAGGTCTAGAACACCTTCATGTTTGGGTTCAGATTGCAATCTAAGAGTGAGGAAGCAGCAAAACCAGACTGTGTCTAGTCTTTCCAGCTCAATGTTTAGCTAATATGAACCCTGGGCTGCTGTGTGGCATTGTGGCTGATGGCCAGAGACACTTTTTTTTCCTCCAGTTCTCTGAGACAGGGTCTCATTACGTAGCTCAGCCTGGCCTTGAACTCATTATGTAGCCCAGGCTGGCCTGAAACTTGTGGTCATCCTCCTGCCTCAGCCTCCCAAGTGCTAAGATTACTGATGAGCTCCACCACGCTGGGCTCTATAGACTCTCTTCTCCTAGGATCCAGCAGCGGCAAGCAGTCAGAAGCTTCGGGTATTATGCAAGATTGAGAGGGTGAGATACTGATTCCTTGGGGAGGAGTTCCTGACTTAGTCTTTGAGAACAGGAGAGTGCTCAAAGTTGCCTCTTCTTTTTCCACTCTCAAATTTCCAGATGTTCCTTCCGTTACTAGAGATAGAGGAGGGCCAGAAGGATGGGCTTCCACAGCCCTGCCCCTTTGGGCAGCAGGACAACCAGGTTGAGAAGCTCTTCCAAGCCTTAAAGGCCCAGGAGCAGAACAACCTAGAGTGAGTATGGGAGAGTCCCAGGGAGGAAGGATCAGCAAAATCATTGGTCTTGCTGCTATCCCTCCTTCCTAGCATATAGCACTCTCGTGCTCTCTCTTCCCTCGCTCCCTCCCTCCCTCCCTCCCTCCTTCCTTCCCTGCCTTCCTCTCCCTGTGCTGGGGATCAAACCCAGGAGTGTTCTACCACTGAGCTACATTCCAACCCTTTGTATTTTTTATTTTGAAACCATCTCACTAGGTTGCCCAGGCTGGGCTCAAACTTGTGATCCTCCTACCTCAGGCTCCCAGAGTGCTGGGATTACCAGACAGCACTACCATACCTGGTTTATGGCCCTCTTTTGTGTTCTAAACTCTGAAGTGCTCTCTTCTCTCCCTCTACAGGGAGATAGCAGATAGCTTCCTGCAGGTGCTCTCTGTGAGGAAGGGGAAAACCTTGGTGGCCCGGCCACTGCCCTTTCTGCTACCTGATCAGGCTGTTAGCCTTCTTCTGGTTATTACCCAGCATCTGCCCCTCCTGATCCGGAGGGATGTGACTGACCAGGTACCATGAATTCAGTGTAGAAAAAGATGGTCTTCTGAATGGCTTAGGGGTCTTGTGTCCCCTCCATTCTCTACCCCCTGGAATTGTCAGCAAGGTGCCTGCTTGACAGTGAGTGGGGCTAGCCCCACCTCTCAAGGGAGGAAGTTAGTTACAGAACAAACTACTACACAAAAAGTAAATCATCCAGTGTGATGAGCAAAAGAAAATAGGTGAATGGCTGCACAGATTTCTGCTGTGAATGTTTGAAAGAAAACAAGCCTATCCTTTCTCCCCCTATAAGTGTTGAGGCCTTAAGGAAGGCTTCATAGAATGGGTGAATACTGCAGGACTCAGAATTAGAGAAGGAGAGTAATTAGTGGAAAGACCCAGGAAGTAATCTAACTAGGAAAAAGTCAAAAGCAGTTCCCAGAAGTGGAAGGGGCTGTCTGCAAGGCAGGAGGAAGTGAAGTTACAGTGAACTTTGGGAGAAAAGCTTACTGATCTTTTTCAGGCCCTACATATGTTATTCAAGCCTCTGGGAAAATACATCAGTCATTTGACCTTCCATAAACTCCTCCAAGGACTTCAGGGGCTACTGTTGCTACCACCTGGCTCCTCAGAGAACCAGGTCACTGTGGTACTTCAGAACCAGGTAACACATCTGGGAGGCTTTTCTTTTTCTATAGATGGCTTCTGAGTCACTAGTGGGGAATAAGTAAGAGAATGTTCTCCTCTCTCCATAAATCTTATCTTCTGTGGTGCTTCTAAACTTCTTGTGAGCATAAGATCACCTGGAGAGCTTACTAGACACCATTTCCTTGGGCCCATACCCATAGAGTCAATCAGAAGGAGTGCCCCCTCCGCCCCTTGTGGTACTGGGGTTTGAAACTGGGGCCTTTACACTGAGCTACACCTCCAGCTCTTTTATTTTGTCTCTATTTTTTTTTTTTTTGTATCAGGGATCAAACTCGGGACCTTGCACTTTTGAGGCAGGTGGCAGAACCACTGAGCTAAATCCCGGCCCCTCCAGGTCTTTTATTTTGAAACAGGGTCTCACTAAGTTGCCCAGGCTGAACTCAAAATTATGATCTCTTTGCCTCAGCCCTCAAGAGTACTGGGATTACAGGGGTTCACCATCACTCCCAGATCTATCTGCTTTTCTAACAAGTTCTCTAATGTTGCTGCTGGTGTGAGCCTCTAGAGCAGAAGTCACCAATTTTTTTACTTGTGTGCCTTTTAAGTAAGAAATTCTGAACCATACCATACATGTGTTTATAAATCATATATAACACTGTAACAATAGGTATATAACAAATACAAGAAAGTTTAAAATGATGTGACTCTAGATGTAAAAGTTCTGATAGTCTTTCAACATTCTGGTATATTGTCTTGTGTACCCCACACTGAAAATTTTTGCTTATAGTGCTTCTTTTCTGTGGGATCCACAAACTACCTACATCTAATTTTTGGACCCATACCTGATCTATTCCCTGATTCTGGGTTGTAGTGCAGGAGGGTACATTTAATTAGCTCTCAAAGAGAGGTCTGTGGAAGCTTCAGAGCAGTGATTCCTTTGGGAAAGTCAAAGTTCTTTGGCTGGTCAGTGTAAAACCTGACAGCTCCTATGGTTATTGGTCTCCATCTATGTATGTTAATCTGCCCTTTAATTGGGAAGATACCAGAACTAAAAAAGCCCTAAATGCCTAAAGTGAGCTCATTTTGTCCTGGACTGTGTATATCACTTGCAGTTTGGAATATCTTTGCTCTATGCCCTGCTGAGTCACGGGGAGCAGCTGGTGTCCCTGGATTCTTCCCTAAAGGAACCCAACAGGGACCGCACAGCTTGGTAAGATCATAAAGGCTCTGTCAATAGTATTTCAGTACCCCTGGGTTGTGAGCCAGGTGAGAGATTTAATAAGTGGCATTTCCATTATTAGGGAGATGGTTAGGCCCAGAAAGAAATAGCAGGGTTGTGGCTGGTTTTGTTTTTGTTTTCTTATAGTGCCCTAGAGTGTTGATCTTCCATGGGAAGTAACAGTAATTAACAGTAATTAAGGGGGTAAGTTTTAGAGTCACAGACCTAGATTTGAGTTCTAGATCTGTCAATTGGCAACAATACAACTTCTTACTGTTTCTTTAGTGATGATACTGATTCCTGAGAGTTATTCAGATTAAGTAGAAAAGAAGATATACAAAGTTTAAGCATTGTCTGGCACATACCAAATGTGCAGTTGTTATCTTTTGCTACCTGGGGTTTGGTGCTTGTGATAATAGTGGTGGAGAGATAGTACTGAGACTGGGTCCAAGTCTGTTTCTTGCATAAATACAAAGGCTCTGACTGTGTTTCTTCTCTGTCCTCTAGGACAGACATGGTAGTTCTGGTTGCCCGGGAGATAGCTCGAATGCCTACAGCCTCTCTGGCAGAACCCCTAGCCTTCCCTAGCAACCTGCTTCCCCTGTTCTGTTGCCTCATGGACAAACAACTGGTTCAGCAGCTGGAGGCCAAAATGGAGTAAGTGATGGTAGAAAGAAAGTCACAGCCCCTGATTCAAGCCCAATCTAGAATCTGTCATTCACTGCCCCACTTCTTTTAACAAGTTTCTCTGGTTTGAACCACTGGTAGTACATGCATGACTGTCCCATGGGACACGTTGTACAATGGTGGCAGAACTGGGGCAGTCATGCGTGCACCACTGATGGTTCAAGCTGGCCAGCAGCAAGATATATGAATTATGGCCCCATCTCAAACACGTTAAGCTAAGAACATGGAGGATAATGTGCTTTCAAAGTAGTTCAAGACACTCTGGCATTTATTGAATAATCTGACCCAAGTTTGAACCGTACCGCCAAACCTTTTAATTTATTCCAAGGTGTTTGGTTATTTATAGTCATATTGAGGGCAAGAGTTGATTTGAATTATTCATTCATTCAAGAAATATCTGAGAAACAACTGTTCCAGGATACAAGCATGAATACTAGGGGTTAACTCTGGCCTCAAGTTTTACTGTCTGGAAAGAGCCAGGTATTAAACAACAATTACTTAGAAAATGGAATCGTTGCAGTTAACGTCTGTTTTCTTTGTAGGGTTGTCTGATCTACTGATCAGTTTGTTTTGGAATACCTTTACCGGTATGTAGGAGGCTTAATCATCCACAAGAAGTTGTATGAGTGCTCTACAGCAATCCAGACAGTCTGAAGATATTTCTCATGCCTTGGGATATTGGAAAGCTCTGCCTCAAATATTTTCATTTCCTTTCTTAAAATCTAAATGTTCCTAAAAATGAAGCATGGATTAATAAGATAATTAAAGAGGTAATCAAATGACGTGTTGAAATTTGTAAGTTTTGAAACTAAAACGAAAGTCATGAGTGAATGTGTTAAGATACCCTTATAAGGTTCAGGCTCTTGTTATACATAACAAAAGTTTAACCTGGGACGATGCTTCAGTGTTGCCAATTTTTAAAGAAAATAGCCCTATGGATTGGATATAAATATCTCCTCCAGGATAGGAAATGTTTCATTTTTGTCAGACAAGATTATGCATTCATCAACTACAATGCCTTTTATGAACCAGGCACCTTTTTAGACAAGAGGTAACGGTAAGGAACAACAGAAAGCCGCTGCTCTTTTGAAGCTTATGTTCTGGCTGGACAGGAACTGACAGAAAATACCGAGTAGTGATAAATACTGTGTGGAAAACAAAATTGGGTGATTAGTGACTGGAGTGGAAGCGACTTTAGATGAACTTGTGTGAGAGGGCCGGTCACTAGGGGTTACATTAAGCTGAAACGTTCAGAATGGAGGGAAGAATGTGTTAAGAAGGCACTTAACACATTGCTACCCAACATCTCTCTCCTCACCCGGCCACTCCTCTCCTCTGCTGACAATCTTTGATTGCACTTTTCTGAGAAAAGTAGAAGGAAACGGGAGCTCTACCCTCTCTACCTCTTACTATTCCATCTCTCTGCCTGTTACAATGGATAATGACCTCAACATTCAGGTCAAAACCTTTATGGTGGATCAAAACTGTAAGGCCTGGGTCTTGCTACCAAGGAAGTGGCACCAACCCATGGTCTAGGAACAACTCAGAAGCGAAGAAGGCAGGAGCCGGTTTCCACAACGAGGAGGGGATAGCCAAATTAAGAAAGCAACAGCGAGACTAGGCCTTCACGTACTCCCGAGTAGCTAAACGGAGTGAGGGTCAAGCAACTGTGGCTTTAGCGGAACTTGGTAGAGTCAGTCTCACTTACAGAGCAACAGGGCAGAGACGCCCGAGGCTTCCGGGAGGAGTCACGAGGGAGCGCCTGAGCGGCTCGCAGCACCGCGCATGTCCAGTGCGCAGTGAGTTCCGGGAGAGACGGCGGCCAGCGGCAGGGGCTGAGATGGCCGCCGCCGGGCCGCGCGCCGGGAACGCGGCTTCAGCAGGCCGGAGTTGCCGCGCAGAGGCCATGGCGTGTGTCCTACCTATGCTGTTGGTGCCTGTGCCTGCTGAGGCGACGGGGCGCCTGGGGCTCCGGGCGCAGCTGCACAGAAAGCAGGAGGCCCTCGGGAGTCTGACACCCGCGGGCAGCCTTCAGGTGCTTTCCTTGGTGCCGGGCGGCCCGCGCGGGGGCAGCTGCGGCCTCCAGGGCCCCTTCCAGCAGTAAGTGAGGCGGGAAGCTCAGCGGCGTGGGTGTGCAGTGGGGAGGGCGACACCCTGGGGAGACCCGAGGGCCCGGGCCCGCCTCCTCCTCCTCCTCCTCTGCTGCTCGCTCCGGCAACCCCGGAAAGGCCCTTTCAGTTCAGGTTAATTGTCACCCTGGGAAGACTGTCCCCGCTTTCTTCAGTTAAAGGTGCCGACTGGGGATCGTCTCTAATTTAAGTCGTCCGGATTGTGCGTGTGTGTGTGTGTGTATCGATGAGATTTGCGTTTTCCTACGCACGTAGGTTTTTCTACCTCTTCAGGGAGAGTCCAGTTGATCCGTTCCCTTAATAATTTATACAACAAATAGGAAGCTACTGTTGCTTAGGAGCAGCGCCTATAAGGTTGAGTGAGACATAGTTCTTGCATGTGAGGCTCCCGTGACTTGGGAAGACAGCGATTTAATTACATTAATGGGTTATCTTCCATTTCTGTAATTATTGGTCCACGACTTAGAGTTTATGTTGTAAAGTTTGGGAATGACTTTTAACTATTGGGTGTTTGGGGTTTTGATAGGAAATAGTTTAGAAAAAATGTCTTTAACCTATTTATGCCAAAGATTGCTGTTTTTTGGATTTTTGCATGAAATTCATATATGTTACCTAGAAAAATTCAAGGAACAAGAATTTGAAGAGAAAAAATTTTATTATGTTCCGTTGTTATGGGCGTTCCAAAAATGGAACACTAGGCATTGAAAGGTCAACGCCTTGAGTAGCCCTAAGAGATGTCTTGCCTTGAAACAGTACCTGACAATTAAATCAGTGAATGCTTTTAACCTGTTCTGTGTTTACCTTCTTTATTTTTGATCTCTGGTTGCTAGTTATAAGAATCTCCATCAGAGAAGTTATTCAGCAATATCAGGTATCAACCCTGGTAGAGTGGGGCAGAGAAAAAAGCAGTACCTTTTCTCTCTGTATGAGAGATTCTGTAGGCATATGAGAACTTAGAGGAGATAAGACATAAATGATATAATGTGGGTACTCACATGCCAGTTCTTAACATTAGAGGTGAGGAGGACCAACAGGCTGCCTTTTGACTTTTTAATCTGAATTGAGCTGAACTTCAACTAAAATACCTTACAGTATAAAAACGAGTTTACTTCCTACTTTTCTCAAAGTATTTTAAGTCTTTTATATTGTTGCAGTTTCTGCATATTACATATTTTGTTCTTTTCATCCAGAATTACCTGACTTTCGAGGTGGCAAGACAGTTCACGTGCTAATGATTTTAATGGTGTAACAGTAGTGTGTACCTTTTAGATATTAATTTACCTAAGCTTTTCTATGTTTGATATTTTTCAATATAGATGGTCAGAAATAGGTATTTATGAAAAACCAGTCCAGATACAAAGACAGAAATGTGAACTATTAGTCTTTTTCTCTAATAAGGACTTAATAGCTCCAAGCCCTTCCCCTTACTGATTTAAAGCTTACTAATTTGCTAGAAAAACAAAGATTGTTTGTTTGTTGGCTGTAGTGGGAATTAAAACCACTCTTACCACTAAACTACATCCCCAGCCCATTTTAAAAAATTTTTTTATCTTGAGATGGGCTCACTAAATTGTCCAGGTGGGACTGGAACTTGCAATCCTTTTGCCTCCACTTCCCTCAGTACTGAGATTACAGATGTGCCCATTGAAAAAGAAAAATTTATAAGATAAAAGATAAGCAGTGGGCATGGTGGCACATGCCTTTAATCTCAGGACTTGAAAGGCTGAAACAGGAGAATTGCCATGAGTTTGAGGCCAGCCTGAACTACAAAGCGGGGTTGGGGGATGAAGGCAGGTTTTTTTGTTGTTTGGTTTTGGTTTTTGCACTTCAGGTTGGCCTTGAACTCACTATATAGCCCAGACTGGCCTTGAACTCAATCCTCCTGCTCCTCCCCTCTTGCCTCAGCCTCTGGAGTACTGAGATTACAACACTCCACACCCGGCTCCAAGATGAAATTTTATTAGCACGGTAGTCATTTCTTTCTACTGCACTGTTTTCTGATTTGGACCTTTTATTTTTTTTGAGCAGGGTCTTGCTATATTGCCTAGTCTGGCATTCTCCCGGGCTCAACCAATCCTCCTACCTCAGCCTCCTGAATAGCTACATGCCAGGTACATGCCACTGTACCTGTGTTGGGCCCTTTTATTTTTATTTTTTACATGTAATTTAATAATTGAAGTTGTAGCATCGTTTGTCTCTTTCCATCTTTGTTAGCCAGAATTGTTTTCATATACAGTGTTTTAACAATTCTATATGAGCTAAATCCCCGGCCCAATAATTCTATAACTCTTGTTTTGTCTGGTATGCTAGTCATTAGTCACATGTGGGTATTAAAATTAAATAAAGTTTAAAATTCAATTCTTCAGTTTTACTACCCGCATTTCAAGTATTCCATAGCCACATATGACTATTAGTTACTGTCTTAAGCAGCACTGATACAGAACATTTTTATTATCACAAAAAGTTCTGTTAGACAGACTTGTTCTTTAATGTATTATCTTTGAGCTTTCAGAGGTTTTTTTTTTTTTTTGGTACCGGGGATCAAACTCGGGTCCTTGCGCTTGCAAAGCAGGCAGTGAAACCACTGAGCTAAATCCCTGGCCCTAGACGTTTTTGTTTTTTGAGAGAGGGTCTCGCTATTTCATTCATACTGGCCTTGAACTCACGATATAGCCCAGGCTGGTCTTGAACTCAGGGCAGTCCTCCTGCCTCAGCCTCCCCAAACCTGGGATTACAGGCGTGCACTGCCATGGCCAGCTGAGCTTTCAGGGTTGATGGATACAAAGAATCATTTTTACTTTTAAAGTCTTTGAAAATATATAACCTAGCAAAAGCCTATTTTATTGTACCATCTCATAAATAATATTTACTGCATATTTAATTGTTGATACATATATTTGATCATGACAGCTTCCTTAGATATATCAGTCAGGATTTAAGGTGAAGAAATAAAAGGTGACTTTTTTGCTCCATGCCCACTTTTTATCACCTACTTTTCTGTTATGTTAATATAAAGAGGCAGAGGGGGAAGAAGTGAAGAAAGGGAAGGGAGAAGAGGAGGGAAGTCTTAGAGTAGTTTATATTGTTGAGTTGGAATGTAGAATTGATACTTTGTGAAGTAAACTTTACTCATTCTGCACTTCCATGCCTACTATTGTGGATACATGTGATTGTAGATATAGAATATAAGAAATCTAAACTTTTCCTTTAGGTTTACGTGGGAGGATTTTGATAACGGCAGCACACCAACACACAAGCCCAAATTGCTTGCTCTTAGTGAAAATTATGAACTGCTTATCTATGAATTTAATTTGGAAGATGGAAGATGTGATTCAGCTGTATTGTACAGCTGTAGTGTAAAGACTCTGCAAAAGCTCGTTGAAGATCAAGGTGTCAGTAAGTACATACAGGTGGTCTTTCAGTGTGTTTAAATTTGTGATATGTATTTATGTATTTTTATGTATTTCATGCAAAGTTCTCATAGAGATGAAATCGGTGAGGGAGTCTGCATTGTCCAGATAGTAGCCACTAACAGCATGGGCCTATTGAATACTTCAGTTGTGGTCAGTATAAATAAGATGTGCTTTATATGTCATATTCCTGGGTTTTAAAAATTTAGTGCTAGTGCTTGCTTTGGTAGCACAAATACTAAAAACTTAGTGCTAGATAAGTGAATCATTTCAGTATTTTTTTTTGGCACCAGGAATTGAACTCAGCCTTGCATTTACCAGGCAGGCGCTGTGCCACTGAGCTACATTTCCCACCCTCAACATATTTTTTTAACACGAATTTTTAATATCTCCTGTATTTCATTTTAAATGAAATTCAACATGATGGAAACTATTTCCATGGAAGTTTGGAAAGGGCAGCATCTCTCCAGCACTGCATCCTGAATCCACGGTGGTGCAAAAACATTGTTAAGGAGGCTCGATCGCCACTAGGATCAGATTGGTTTTTGGTATTTTACTGCCTTTGTCGTTCCTGTGGTAGCTGCGAAATGTCAACGTGAAATCCGTTTGCCAAGTCAATATGCTTTTCAGGGCTGATGGGACCCGCCATCCTGCATTCATTGGAAAATGGATGCCATTTATTTACAGCCTGTTTCAATGCCCTGCTTTTTGGCTGGAACTGCATTTTATTTGCTTGCCATGATCCTCTCTCTGCCTATATGGCCTTTGTTCCTCTTCCTTCTTTAAACTTTATTCCCGTTTTTAATGGCAAGGAACTCAAACAGCTCTGACCTCCCTTTCTCTGCAAGCCTCAATCAGAATTTCTTGATTTTTTTTTTATTCTTAAGTTTTTTTATTGGTACATTTTAGGTATACAATATGTTTACATTTATCACCTCAATATTTTTTTATATTAGATGTTGAAATAATACTTTGGATATGGGCTCAATAATACATATTATTAAAATTAATTACATATAAAAATTAATTACATATTTCTATCAGACGGTGCTGATCTATGTCCTGTCCTGATGTCTTCAGGGAACAGAAATCAAAGCACCCAGGCCTCTATTTTTAAGGCAGTAACATACTGTCTACCCTGGGTCATAAGGTTCCTTCATTTTCCAAGACAGAGAGAGAGAGAGAGACTTTTGATTGTTATTATGGGGGTCCCTTGGGTAAGTTGGCTGTTTTTGTTTTTGAGACAGAGTCTCATTATGTAGTTCAGGCTGGTCTCAAACTCACTATGTACCTCAGGCTGGCCTTGAACTGACAGCCCTCAGCCTCCCAAGTGCTGGGATTCCAAGCACGTGCCACCAGACCCAGCCCTAAGTTGACTTTTTTGAGTCTTCCTTCCGGTGTGCTGTCAGATTGAACATAAACAGAAGAAACCATGGACATTGTAAGCTCTTTTATTCTTCCTTTCACTTATCTCCCAGTGACCACTTGCTTAGGTGGGTATGAACAATTACCGCCGTGAGTTAGTTGGGCTAAGTGCAATTACTCTTGTTTTCCTATGTTATGCTTATAAGATCAAATTTACAAATGAAAAAACTGAGCAGTGGGTTTAAAATATCCTTTTGTTTTATAGGTATTTCCTTACTGTCTTTGAGAATTCTGTCATTTCACAATAACACATCAGTACTGTTCATCAACAAATGTATCATCCTACATGTTGTGTTTCCTGAGAGAGACGCTGAGATTAGAGTACTCAGCTGTTTTACATTACCCTTGCCTGTACAGACAGTGGACACCATCATTGACTCGCAGCTCTGCAGAGGAATTCTCTTTGTTTTGAGTAGTTTAAGCTGGATCCGTATCCTTGGCAGTAAAGATGTAGACTGATGTGTGAGGGAAGAGAACATGAAACAATTCTAAGGGCTGGGATCTACGGAGAGTGGCTAGTTTTCCAGTTCAACTTTTCAGGGAAAAAGATTCTCATGCACTTAATAGTACCATATAATTTGTATTCTGTTCAAATCTTCTAGTGTGTATATATGGTCATAATCTTTTTTTGTTTTTTGTTTTTTTTTGGTACTGGGAATTGGACTCTGGTCCTTGCACCTGCGAGACAGGTGGTGGAACCACTGAGCTAAATCCCCGGCCCTGGTCATAATCATTTTACTACTTTCATTCTTTAATATTGCAAATGCTCTGCATTACTTATTCAAAATATACTTTTTGGAGCTGGGTGTGGTACACATCTATAATCCCAGCAATTGGGAGGCTGAGGCAGGAGGATCACCTCGGGGTCAGGGCCAGCCTGAACTACAGAGGGAGACCCTGCCTCAAAAATCCAAAAAAGAAAAAAGAAAAAACAAAAATATCTATGTTTCTTAAAGCACTTATTATGTGAACATTCCAGGGTGGATTTAGGCTTATTATGTAATGCATATCTTTTTATGTATGATGTACCCCTTATGTCCAGTGATGACTCCATCATCTTTTGTTTGTTTTTGTTTTCTAAGACGGGGTCTCAGAGTGCTGGGATCACGGGTGGCATGTGCACCATGCAGGGCTCTCCACCATCTTGATAAGTGAATTCGGTTAACTGTTGTTAACTTGGTTTTGTAAAATATTAGAGGATCTTTGTCTCTAGGTCTATAGGCCATCAGCAAAATTATTTTGAAGATTTGAAAAATGCCCCCTATTTATGATTTTCAAACTTTTATTTCTGAATTAAAAGGATCATTTTTCTATTTTACATGTTAGTTTTATAAAACTGTCATAAAGCATTAGAGCAACTTAATTTTTTTGCCAGGTTATCACTGGGCATATGTGACTGTTGAACATTGGAAATTGTATAGCATGACTTAGGACCTGAATTCTTTTTTTTGATACCAGGGATCGAACTCGACCTTGCGCTTGTGAGGCAGGCGCCGGAACCACTGAAATCTCCAGCCTCTGAATTCTTACTTTTATTAATAGTTTACTTACTTGCTTTAGATTTGAAAGCTGATACTTGACTCAGTTATTGGACAAATTTTAAGTATGTTTTCATTGCTACAATCTTGTAGGTATAATAGAATTTCCAGGTTGTAACAATGAAAGCTGTAGTTCTGTCTCATCCTATTTTAAATGTCTAGATGTATTTATAAAACTAACATTTTCTTTAACTCTAACTCAAAGATATTTTTGACACTGTGAATGGCACATATGTAGCTTATGTGGATTTAGCACTTCACCAAGAAGATATGTACAATGAACAGCAACAGGAGCCAGCCAAGATTTCTTCCTTTACCTCAATGAAAGTGTCTCCAGACCTGGATGTTATAGTGATTGTCAGCTCCAACTCTGCAGTTGCTCTTAACTTAAATTTATATTTCAGGTATGTAAACCGCAGCTTTTAACCTGGGGTAAGTAATTAGAACCTCTTAGAAGAGGTTAAAAATGTACTTGTTAGCTGTTTTATTTTTTTAAGCCAGGTTTCTTTTTCTGTGCAATATCATGTTCTAACTACTACAGAGTGAGGTGGTTACTGAATAATGTGTGCAAATGACTATTGGCCACCTTTGCATTTTTGCATATATATCAAAGTTTTGATTTTGATGTAAAAGATATATATGGGTTATGGAACAAACCTTTTATTTTTCTTTTGAGACAAGGTCTCACTATGTAGTTTAGGCTGGCCTTGCATCTACTATGTAGCCCAGGCTGGCCTTGAACTCAAAGTGATCCTGCTCAGCCTCCCAAGTACTGGGATTACAGGCGTGTGCCGCCATGCCCAGCTTTGTCACATACATTTTAAAATGCAGTCAATATTGCGTAATTTTAAAAATCCTTGGTTGCTGTGTATTGTCCTTTACCTCTTGCTGCCCATTAGAGTAGAAGAAAAATGAGATTTACTTTGTAAGTTGGAATTATTGCTTTTGTGGCTTGGGGTCCTCACCACTTGAGGTTCATGCTCCTCTTAAAGAACTGACAAGATGTATATAGTTAGCTTTTTACTTCTGGAGATTTCCTAAGGTGTTTCCCTTGGGAAACCTAAACTTGTGGCTGTCTAGATATATTAGTAATAACTGAGTACTTCTTTATGGTGCTTTTTAATTTAGGTATTCTGGTTGCTTCTAATTTATATTTGAGGGTATATAACTTGCTTATCTAAAAATACACCAGGCTGGGTATGGTGATGCATGCCTGTAATCTCAGCCACTTGGGAAGCTGAGGCAGGAGGATTGCTGTGAGTTCAAGGCCAGCCTAACTTACATAGTGAGATCCTGTCTAAAAAAACAATAAATAAAATATAAATAAATAAATACATACCAGTCAACATTTATGACTTCTACTAGTTCTACTTAAATTCTTGAATAATTGGGGAATGCTTCCCCTTCCCCTTCCCCTCTTCCTAACTGGGGATTGAACCTAAGGTATCCTGAGCTACATTACAGCTCTAGTCCTTTTTATTTTTTGTTTTGAGACAGTATCACCAGTTTCCCAGGTTGGCTTTGAGCCTGCAATCCTCTTGTCTAGCCTCCCCAGTAGCTAGGATTATGGGTACCACTGTACCTGGCTGGAAATGTTGGTGTAAGTTTTATTGCTAATTATTTGGATCACAAGGAAGTGTCTTCAGATGTCTTTATGTTTGTGTTTTGTTTATTTGTTTTTTGCTGGGGATCCAGTGCAGGACAGACAAGAGCTCTATCACTGAGCTGTACTCCTGCCCTTCATTATTTTTTTATTAAATGTTTGCAGTACATGATTACATTTATCATAGGGAGTTGGTAAATGTACATAGTACCACTTAATTCTCTTTTTCATCCCCTACATCTGCCATTCTTCCTTGTCCCTTCCCATTTCTAAAAGCTATTTCCAATTTTTCCCTCAATTCTTTTTCCATCCCCTTTCCTTCCATCCCTCCTCCTCCTCTCCATCTCTTGTTTCGCTTCCCATTTGAAAAAGATCTTCCTACTTCTTGTTATCTCTTTTATTTTGTTAATTTATATTTTGGGTTTCTCGTATAAGTGAAACCATGTGGTATTTAAGCTTGTGTGTCTGATTTATTTCACTTAATATTATGAACTCAAGGCGCATCCATTTAACCTATGTAAGCCTCAAGTTTATCATTCTTTATGGCAGAGTAGTATTCTATTGCATATAAATGCCACATTTTCTTAATGCATTGATGTTGATGGGTATATAGGCCATTTCCAAGATGTAGCTATTAGAAATTGTGATGCAGGGCCACGGATTTAGCTCAGAGGTTCCACCACCTGCCTGGCAAGCACAAGGTCCCAAGTTCGATCCCCGGTATCAAAAAAAAAAAAAAGAAGAAATTGTGATGCTGTAACTGAGCATAGTGGCACATGCCTGTAGTCCCAGCACTTGGGAGGCTGAGGCAGGAGGATCACTGTGAGTTGGAGGCCAGCCTGAACTACATAGCAAGATCCTGTCTCAAAAAAAGGGAGGCGGGGGGGCAGAGATGTAGCTCAGCAGCACAGCACCTGCCTAGCAAGTGCAAGGTCCTGAGTTTGATCCCTGGTACAAAAAAAAAAAAGAAAAAGAAAAAACTGATTCTGTAAATATGGGTATGCATGTATCACTGTAGTATGATGACTTTAACTCTTTTGGGAAGATACCTAGAAGAGGAGTAGCTGGGTCAAATGGAATTTCTATTTTTAATTTTTTGAGAACTCTTCATACTAATTTCCATAGTAATTATAGTACTTTACATTCCCACCAACAATGTAGAAGGGTTCTGTTTTCCCTGCAGCTTCTCCAGCATTTATTATTTGATTTCCTCTGTGATATTGAACATTTTTTCATGTATTTATTGGTCATTTTTACTTCTGAGAATGTGGATTTATTTCACTTGATCATTTTTTTCATTTTGAGGGGGGCTAATTTTTTTGACTTCTTTATATACAGACATTCCTCATTTAATGACTGACTTATGGTCCTGCAACTTGATCGTTAAATGAATTGGTTGCTAAATGAGAAATTGTATATAGTATGTACATTACAGTATTCAGAACAGGGCTGGGGATTTAGCTCAGTGATTCCATCACCTGCCTGGCAAGCACAAGGTGTCCTGAGTTTGATCCCCAGTACCAAAAAAACCCAATATTCAGAACAAAGAAATGGTAAAACTCCAACTTGATATCTCTGCTTTTATTTGGATAACTCTTACATGTAGTACTATAATGTATAACAACATAAAACTACAGTACTGTATAGTACAATCAGCAAAAATTACAGTACTGTATGAACAAGGTGTACTTAACATTGAAACTCTATAAACAAGATGTACAGAGCTATACAAAAAAGAAAAAGATGGGTCGTAAGTCCAAACAGCACACTTCAGTCATAAGTCCAGGTACAGTCATTAAACGGGTACAGTAGATCATTAAAGGAGGAATATCTGTATCTATTTCCTTCAGTTTTTTTTTTTTATCAATCATGAATAGGTGTGCTGGGCATGGTGGTGCATGCCTGTAATGCCAGGACTGGGGAGGCTGAGGCCTGAGAATCCCAGTGAATTCAAGGCTAGTTGGGCCATATAGCGAGTTCAAGACCACCCTGAACTGCATAGTGAGACCCTGTCTCACACAAAAATAAACAACAACAACAAAAAGTTATGAATGAGTGTTGAATTTTTTTCAAAGATTTTTTTTTCAGCATTTATTGAGATGATCCATGTGAGTTTTGTCCTAGCTTCAATTTATGTGATGTATTACATTTACTGATTTGCATATGTTGAGCCAACCTTGCACCCTGGGATGAAGCTTGCTTGGTTATAGTGTATGATCTTTTTGATGATTTATTACATTCTGTTTACCAGTATCTTGTTGAGGACTTTCACATCTATGTTCATTAGTAGTTCTCTCTTTTGGTTGGATCCTTGGTCTGCTTTTGGAATCAGCATGATGCTATCTTCCAGAAATGACTTTGGGAGTACTCTTTTTCTTTTGATTTCATTAAAGAGTTTGAGGAGTATTGGAGTTATATATTCCCTAAAGTTTTTATGGAATTTAGCAGTGAATCCATTATGTCCTGGACTTTTCTTATTTGCTAGTGTTTTTTGCTGTTGTTGTTTGTTTGTTTTTTACTGCTTCAATTTCATTTCCTGTTTTTAGATTATTCAGGATTTTTAAGTCTTAGTTCAGTTTTGGTAATTCATGCTTATCTAGGAATCTTTCCATTTCTCTGAGTTCTCCAATTTGTTGGCATACAAGTTTGTGAAGTACAGTGCTTGCTAATCATCTGGATTTCAGCGGTGTCCCTTGTTAGTTCACCTTTTTTATTTCTTTTTTTTTTTGGTACTTGGGATCAAACTCGGGTCCTTGCGCTTGCGCAGCAGGCGGCAAAACCACTCAGCTAAAGCCCTGGCCCACACCTTTTTTATTTCTAAGTGCAGTGATTTGTTCCTCTTCTTGACTTTTTTTTGGTTAAAGATTTCTCCATTTTGTTTATTCTTTCAAAGAACCAGCTCTTTGATTCATTGATTCTTTGTATTGTTTTTTTTATAAGTGTCCATTTCATTGATACCTGCTCTCATCTTTATAATTTTCCTTTTTGTACTAGCTCGATTTGGATTTTTCTTATTTTTCTAGGACCTTGAAATGCATCATGAGGATATTTGTTTGGGCTCCCTCAATTTTTCTGATGTGAGCATTCACAGCAACTTCACTCTTAGGACTGCTTTCATTGTGTTCCATAAATTCTAGTATGTTGTATTGGTATTGTCATTTCTAGGAACTTTCATATTTCATCTTAATTTCTTCTGTAACTCACTGATAATTCAGGAGTGTGTTGTTTAATTTCCATGCATTTGCATAATTTCTGTGGTTTCTTTTGGCATTGATTTCTAGTTCATTGCACTATTATCTGGTAATATGCATAGAAAATTTTGATGCTTTTGCATTTATTTAAACATGCTTTATTGGCTAGTACACAGTCTATTTTGGAATACATTCCATGTGCTGTTGAATGTGTATTCTTTCTTTTTTGGTACTGGGGATCAAACTCGGGACCTTGAACTTGGGAGGCAGGCACTGGAACCACTGAGCTAAATCCTCAGCTATTGAATGTATATTCTGTTGTTGGATGGAACACTGTATATCTATTAAGTCCACTTGTTCAAAGATTTGGTTCAACTCTGATATTTCTTTGCTAATATTTTAGTTGATTTTGTTTATGATGATGGGGGATTATGGTCCCCCACTATAATTGTATTGATGTTTAACTGATTTTTTTATGTCCAGTAGTGTTTGTTTTATGAAGTTAGGTGCACTGTTGATTGGTACATATATGTTTATAATTGTTATTTCTTCCTGTTGAGTAGTTCCCTTAACCACTGTGTAGTATCCTTTTTTGTCTCTTCTGATCAGTTTTGGCTTGAAATCCACTTTCTCTAAAAGTAGGATAGCTATTCCAGCTTGTTTTCAGGTTCCCATTGCATATAATATTGTTTTCCATCCTTTGATTTTTAGTCTGTAATTTTCTTTTTTGGTTACATGTGTTTCTTTTATATAGCATGCTGTTAGATTTAGTTTCTTGGTCCATTTTGTTAATCTGTGTTTTTTAATGGGTGAATTGACACTATTTATATTCACATTGATAGTTGTAACTGGTGGGTATTGAGTTGTTCCTGTTAGTGTATTATTTTCGTGCTGCTGATTGCCTTTCTCTTTCACTTAATTCCTTGCCCTATGGTGTATTCATTTTATTGGACATTTTGGTGTTGCTAGGTTTATTGTCTATTTCTAGGATATCCTTGAGAATGTTTTGGAGTTCTGGCTTGGTCATGAATTTCTTTAGGTACTCTTTATCATGGAAATACTTTATTTCTCCTATCAATTTAGAAAGATAATTTTGCAGGATATATCTGTGGATTGGAAGTTGTTTTCTTTTAGAGCTTGAAACATTTCACTCCAGTTTCTCCTTGCCTTTAAGGTTTATTTTGAAAAATCTTCTATAATTCTGATAGATTTTTCTTTGTAAATGCTTTTTTGCTTTTCTCTAACAGCTTTTAAGATTCTGTTCTCATGTTGGGTTTTTGGCATTTTTTTTTTTGGTACTGGGGATTGAACTTGGGTCCTTGCGCTTGCACAGCAGGCAGTGTAACCACTGAGCTAAATCCCTGGCCCATGGCATTTTTACTGTGATGTGTCACGGAGTGGTTCTTTTCTGATTGTGGCTGTTTGGGGTTTTATATGCCTAATTTATCAATATATTAAATTCTTTTTCCATCTTTGGAGAATTTTCTATTACTTCTGTAAACAGGTTTTTTATGCCCTTTGTACCATCTTCTGATTTTTCACTAATTCCAATTAATCTTAGATGAGTCTTCTTTGCATTACCTACAGCTGTCAGATCCATTTTTAATGTTCTCTTTCTGTTTTTAAGGTATCTCTCATTGACTAATCACCAACCACAGTCCTGTCTTCTAGAGCTGACACTCTGTCCATACATTGATCACTTCTGGTGCCCATACTATTGATACAATTTTTGATCTGGATTTTTGATTGAAACTTTTTTAAGGACTCTTAATTCTTTTCCATGCTGGGCATTCATGTTTTGCATCTTTTTCTTTAGCTCCACTAATTTTCTATTAGTGTATTCTGCAGACTCACTGATCATTTGTTTCATTACGGTCATTATTTGTTTAGTATATCTTTGAATTAACCAGGCACTTTATTTGTCTGTTTTGTTACTTCCACTGTTATCCTTTCAGGCAGCTATTCAGATATTTCAACTGTGTGGCTTTTGCTTTCTTCCCTTTCAATGTCCCTTGTGCTGTCTTTGAGGGAGTTGGGAGTTTTTGAAGGCATTTTGTTACACCTTGTCTCCTCATGGGTTTTTTTTTTTTTTCCTATACTGAGACTTGCAGGTTGATTATAGTGGATAGCTTTGTTGTTAGTATGGAGGTCTCTTTAATATCTATTTTTCTGCTACACCCACTAGGCATGGGTAACTGTTGGTCTTTGCCTCTGTCCCAGAATCCAGCTGCCTCCATCTGTTTGGGAGATGAAGTTGCAGCTTATTTGGCCCAGTACCCAGTTCTTTGAGAATGGGCTACAGTATTGTTTATGACCCCCAGGTAATTCAGAAATTGGCATGTAGAGAAAACCAATTGATAGCAACAACTTTGCCACCTGCCGTAGTAGTAGAATCAGCAATAATAGTGTCAAATACTAACAGGATATTGACAAACCCTAAAAATCAATAATGTACCACCCTTACCCATAGAAAAGAGATCTATGATTGTAATAGAAACACCAAAACCAGATACTGACTTACAGTAAATATCTACTCAGTGGAACAACTTTATCTCCACTAACAATAGAACAGTGTTCAAATATAGTAAGATACAGTTAACCATCTAAAGATTTATAAACCCTAATGGCTATACTAGTAAGGATAGAGGCTGTAGGAATGGGATCATGAAAAAGTAGAATTTGAAAAATTAAGCAATGGAAGATAAAAAGATGATAAACGTGAAACAAAGGAGCCTATTAAGGAGTAGAGGGAAAATAGTTGTATTAGATAAAAGTAACAGAAAAAAGGAAAAAGAAATAAAAAATTAAAAGAAACAAAATATTGAGGGAACAAATTAAAAGAGAAAAGGAAAGACTAAATCAAACAAATATGATAATGAAAAAGAAGGAAAAGAAAAAAATAGAGGAGAATAAAATGGGTCAAAAGAAAAAAATTATCCTTTGTGTTTCCAGTTGAGTGGTTTCCTTTCAGGATCTACAGTCTTTTGTGTTTTGTTTTGATTTGTTGTTTGTTTTGGTGTTTTGAGAGGTCTTGCTATGAGATTCAGGCTGGTTTTATGAATTCACTATGTAGCCCAGGCTGGCCTTGAACTCAGAGCAGTACTCCTGCCTCAGCCTCCCAAGTGCTGGGATTACAGATGTGTGATCCCATGCCCAGTTCCCACAATCTAGCAAGTCACAATCCTCTCCACCCCACTTTATAGCCTGTGGGTTTGTGAAGTGACCCATCTGCTTATGAGCCCCCCCCCCCAGCAGCACAGCACCTGCCTGGCACATGTGAGGTCATGAGTTTGATCCCTGGTACTGAAAAAAAAAAAAAAAGGTGCCTTGTAGGGAACAGGGAAAGGGGACGTTACTAGAACCTCTGCAGTAAGTCCTAGTCTCTTGTGAGCCATGGCAGCACAAGGCAAATTACAGGAAAGGTAGACAAATGAGACTGAGAAGAAGTTGAGCTTTGGGTCTGATCAGTGCTGTTCTGGGTGGCAAAGACGAAAGCCCCCAGCTTACCGTACATCGGGAGAAACAAATGTAACAAATGACTTCCAGAGAGTTCAGTACATCTGGTTAAACAAGATGTAACGTCCAAGAACATTGAGGAACTGAATAGATATTTGTTCCTCCCAGGATGTTTTCAGCTCCCAGGATGTTTCTTGTCCTGGAGAATCACAGCATCACCGGATCTTTGAGGTCTCAGTTGTGACCGGAGGCCAAAATGGAATTATGTCTGGGAATTCCATAGCTGGGCTGTAGGCAGGAGAACTAGGCTAACCAAATGATTTTACCCTAAAATTATGTAGCATTGCTCCCAACAGTGTCTGCCCCACCCACACCCTCACTTCAGACTGTGGCAACTGTCCAAATCAAGACAATCTGCTTGTGTTGGTACTTGGGAAGCAATAAGACTATACTGGTCTCCACTGGATGTAGCAGAGGGATGGTGGCTCAGGCACACTACTGGACTGAATACCATCACCTTCACATCCCGCCACCTCTGAAAAATCTCACTGCCGAACCTGGCCTCCCACTGTGGGCTGCAAGCCCCATGTCCTTCCTGGCCCGAGCTTAAACTTTTGAGGGAATCAATGTCTAGTCCTTACTTTCTGTCTGTTTCCAGTGGCTGTCTCTCACCTAATCACTGTGGTAGAGTAACACTTCAGTCCTGGAGTAAAGCTGTAGCACAGTTGTTGTAAGGCAATCAGCCCATTCCCATGAAGGTGCCTGATTAAACACTCTGGCAATATGGCAGGTGCTGCACTGGATTTCTTCTCAAACTCTGTCCCCTCATAAACTCACTTTTGGGATAAAACTCCACATAGATTTTTAGTTTATACCAGCTGTAGGCTTCGCTTGTGTCCATTATTTCTCCCTGAGTGGCTGACTTTTCAGGGTTTACTGCTTCTTCAGGGTGTTGGCCTTGTCCTTGATTGGGTTGTTAGGTAGACACCTGTGTGGGCCCGTGCTGAGGGGAACCAAGGTACAAAGACAGGAGTTGAAGGTTTGATACCACCATTGGGTGAGGTCATCTTCCTTGTGCCATGTCAGCTGCCCCCCCCCACCCCCCCGTGTTTTTAAAGGGCCTTTTTACAAATTTTTTTCAATTTGTAAGTAGAGATGACCAGTATATTCTCGGATTGTTTTCTTGTTTGTCAGTAATCCACACCCTATATATGTAGAATCATCTAAGCATCCATTTGGAAACCAATTTGAGTGCTAAGAAAGGAGGAAAGCTTACTCAGCTTCCCCGTAGGGTTCTACTCTGTATGTTCAGCAACACTCCAGAACTGCTATTCTGTTTCCTTCACCAAATTAGGCATCTGTTCTAAATGAATACAACTAAACAGCTAAATGAATAATCCATATTTATTTTTTATATGAATGCCCTAAATAGTATTAATTTCTCTGGAATTGACTAAATGTTTTATTTTCTTTATTCTCTACTATGAAGTCTAATAAAAGTGTTGTGTTTATCTTTCCTGCCTCCTGGTGCTAGCTGTTTTTCTTCCTGATATACAGAACATCAGCCCTCCTCTTCATTTTATCAAGTTCTATTAATCTTTTGAGACCCAACTGAAATCCATCTCTTTCTTGACATTTTTTATTTACTAAACTCTTATGACCTGTAATCTTATACTCATTTCATAATTTTTCTCTTACTTGGACTTTTGTGGTATTTTGTTTCACCACCCCAATAATGAGGACTAAACCCCCAGGGCTTTCACACTGAGCCACATTGCTAACCTTTTTTTCTTTCTTTTTTTTAAATTTTGACACAGGGTCTAAGTTGCTCAGGCTGGACTAGAATTTGCTATATTAATGCCTTAGCCTCCCAGAGACCTGTGCCACCAGGCCTGGGTGGTACTTCTGCTTTGAACCATTTTAGTGTTTATTTGTAGAATGTTCTGTTCCTAACTTGTTCCATTTCCCACATGGAGTTGTATAAGCTGCTTGAGAACCCCAAACTCATGATTTGTTCTTTCACTTCTTCTTCTTCTTTTTTTTTAATGGCAGTGGGTTCTTACTGTATGGCCTGGGTTGGTCTCAAACTCATAGGCTCAAATGATCCTCCCACCTCAGTCTCCCGAGTAAGTGGGGTTTACTTTTTCAGTTCATTGTCAGTGACTTTTTTCCAACTTTACTTTAGCTGTCCATTCTCATAGTCATACCCTGGGCCTTGTCTGCATTTGAAATTGTTCCTCCCCCAGAGCACTGCACATTTCACTTTGACCATAACTTCTGATACTTTCTAGCTTACTTCCTCAAGTACCCACACAGCTCCTATCATCTGACGTCATTGGAATTTCCAGTTCCTCCTTCCACTCTTCACCCCTCTCCTGTCTTCACTTCCCTCCTGTTCTAGCATAGATTTTGTGATCTGTCATTCTAGTTGGTTTCTTGCATGCACAGTAAACTCTTGTGCCTACTTTGTGATAGTATTCTCTCTGCCAAAATGTTAACCTTGAGCAAAACCTTTATTCTGCCTTCTTAGTGCCTGTAACCAAGCAGTTGAGCATTTGTGAGAAGATTGCAGAAGAAAATTGACACTCCTCTTAAGTTCACATTCGCTGTCTTCAGTTGGTTTCACAGTATTTCTTGAATTTTTACAATGATTTTTACAAGCCCATTCCTTATTTTTAAATCTATGATTTTCAAACACACTCATCTTTTCATTCTTAAGTTTTCTTGAGTGATCTTGCCTTCTACTGTATAAAAGTATAACTCCTACCTTCTCTATCACCTTGACAAACGTGTCAGCCTATTACCTTCAATTGTTAAAAGGTTTAATATTTATTGAACCAAGTGCTCAGTGGGAATAAATGTTTTTCCCTTCTCCTCTAGCTGTTTTCTGCCTAATCCTCCTTCAGATTCCTCTCCCCTAAGATGAAAGTTAAAAATCCTTAATAGCCAAAAAAGGCCTTGAACCACGTGTCCTTTACCAGTCTTTCCAGCCTCATCTTACTCTACCTTGCTTCTCATTTACTATGCTTTAGCCTCTTGTTTCTCACATGTGACAGCCCTCTTTGTTTTTGTTTTGTTTTTTGGTACTGGGGATAGAACTCAGAACCTTGTGCTTGTGAAGCAGGTGCGGTGCCACTGAGCTAAATCCCTAGCCTGTGACAGCCCTCTTTGCATGCATCCTCTCCCGCTATGTCCACACAAATAATTTGCCTTCATGGTCTCAGCCTAAATCTTACATTGTGGCGATGGTATAGTGATTAAAAATCTGGACTTCTGATTAAATTAACCTAGTTCAAGCCTTAGTTTCCATATCTGTAAAGTGGGGCTATATTTACTTCAATAGGGTTGTTGAAAGACTCAAGTGAGAGTAAGAGTTTAGTCGGGTATTTGACTTACATCTGTAATTCCAGCACTCTGGGAGAATAAGGCAGGAGGATCACAAGTTCAACCCCAGCCTGGGGAACTTAGCAATTTAGGGAGATCTTCTCTGAAAAAAAAGGACTGGGGATGTAGCTCAGTGTGAATGCCTTGGGTTCAATCCACGGCACTACCAAAAAAAAAAGTTTAAAGTGTTTAATGTAACATAATATAGTAGACAATAAATATTTTTATTGCTTGATAAAGCTAACTGCCTTTAATAGAGTCAAATTCTTGATTTTGACTTTATCACTGTGCTGCAAGCAAGGGGAGATGAGTTCTATTCAGCAGAGTATTTGTCTATACTGTTCCTTCTCTGTGACCCCTTCCCCATTTTTAACACAAATTTGGGTTTGATCATCATTTTTACTATCGCTCTCATTTTTAAACGTAGGCAACATCCAGGATACTTACTATGTAAAAGAACATTAGAAGACCTTCCTGTTCAAGGACTTAAGGGGATAGATGAAGATGATCCTGTTAACTCTGTCCACAGCATGAAACTGACCAAGTTTTCCTTCCAAGTTGATAGGTACAGAAACTTCCTTTTATGATTTAGTTTATTTCCAGTTTTTTTTTCATGCTGACACTGTATCTTTTCACTAAAGGTCTTTACGAGGTTGATACTTATTTTTTAAAAAGCATGTTTGGCCTGGTTTAGTGTTCTTACTTAAGGCCTTTCACTGTAACCAATGTGTTACTCTGTCTTCCAGGTCTTGGAATGCCCAGCTATTATCATTGAATGAAAGAATAAAGAGCTCCAAACTAGAGATTTCTTGTTGTGCTCCATGGTTCCAGGATATTTTACATTTGGAGTCTCCTAAATCTGGTAATCGTGGTACCAGTGTGTCAAGCTGGGTTTTTGTTTCACAGGACATAATGCGGGACCAGTATAATCTTCCACAGAAAGATCATGCCCAGACCAGTGACCCTGGAAGATTCTGGAAAATAATGCACCTCAGTGAACAAGAGGAACCCACAGAACTTAACTGTGTGTCTGTGACAGGATTCACTGCACTGTTTACTTGGGCAGTGGAAATGAGTGACAAGTACACCATTCTCCTCTGGGATTTGGAGACCCAGGGGTTGCAGTGTTTCTCTCTTGGCCAGAAGTGTATTCCTGTAGACAGCAGTGGAGACCAGCAGCTGTGCTTTGTTTTGATGGGTAAGACTGTCTTGTATCAATCAAGTTGAAACACATACTGAGGGCTGTGGTTTCTTAATATATTTTACTTCTGCCCTGGTCCCTACACTTGGCTTCTTTTCCCTTGAGGTGGTAATCATCCATGGATGATATCTGGTCTTCGTCTTGGTAGCATTGTCTCATATTTTGATATTTAATTAAGATCATTTCTCTCCAGCTAAATGCTAAGTTTAAGAGTAATGAAGGCGACTGGGGATGTAGCTCAGCTCCGGTGCACCTACCTGGCAAGCATTCAATCCCTGGTACTGGGGAGAAAAAGAGTAATGAAAATTAAAATTTTAACCCAGAGAATCTTAATTTGACTTCAGTTCGTACAATCAGTGGTTGCAAACTGGCTGCTCATGGACCATGCATGAAGTACAAATTTATTTTGTTTAGTTGGTACTATCTAGATTTGTTTAAAAGAATTAGAAGATTTTACACAAAATCTAGATTTCCAGGTATTACTGATCTAACAATACTAGGCTAGTATTCCTGCACAGGAACTTAAAAGTTGAACCTAAATTTCAATTGTTTTTTACGATGGGGCATTTTATTTCTGTTTATCTTGCACTCTACTTACTACCTCATGGCCCATAGGTGTTTTGATGTGTCACATATGCTTCATTGAGCACTTATCCTGTAACTTAGAAGGGTTGTGATTGAACTGTTTCTTCTTCAGTACTCAAATTTTGGTAATCATGTATTTGTGTGTCAGGAATATGATTTTTTTTTTTTGGTACCAGGGATCAAATTCTGGTCCTTGCACTCACAGAGCAGGCAGCAACACCACTGAGCTAAATACCCAGCCCAGGAGGATGCTATTTTATTTTTGTTTTGTTTTTTATTTTTTTGTTTTTGGTACTGGCGATCGAACTCGGGTCCTTGCGCTTGCGCAGCACATGGCGAAACCACTGAGCTAAATCCCCAGCAAGGATGCTATTTTATTATAGTAAACTATAAACCTAACATCACTGTAAATAATTAAAGGTTCCAGGTATCAGTTGTACAAGATAATTTAAGATAGAAATGTGAAATTCAGTGCTGTTTCATAGGATGCATTTTTTTGTTGCTGCTTTTTGTGGTACTAGAGTTTGAACCCAGGGCCTCACTTAAGCTGTGTGAGCACTCTGCCCCTGAGCTACATCTCAAGCCCCACTTCATATAAGAATTTGCTTGTGATTATTATTTTAAAAATAAAAATCTTGAAAACATTAAAAAACCATGAGTTTAAAGTCATAATACATGATATCCAGTAAATATATTTATAACTACAATACTGAAGTTTTAAATAATTAGAGATTCCTAGTTCTAAAACCTGTCCTAGTAATTTATGAAATCTAATTTTTATTTTTCCTGTAGAAAATGGACTCTCTTTGATTTTGTTTGGTTTGACTCAAGAGGAATTTTTAAACAGACTAATGATCCATGGAAGTGCCAGCATTGTGGACACTCTTTGTCATCTCAACGGGTGGGGGAGGTGCTCAATTCCCGTACATGCACTAGAGGTAACAGAATTAAATGTCTGTAGAACTTTACTTGCTGACACTTACTCTTTTTTTGAATGAGGATCTGAGAGAATTCATTTAGCCTAGCAGCAAAAAGAACTAATCTTTACCCATTCATTTGCTCTGGTCTGTTTCCTTTCTCTAACTGCTTAGTAGTTTACCCTTTTTGATTTTAAAAGATAAGAGATATGATAGGCTGGGGATTTAGCTCAGTGGTTCCACTGCCTGCCTGAAAGCACAAGGTCCCGAGTTGATCCCTGGTACCAAAAACAAAAAAGATAAGAGGTGATAAGAGATTACAGCCAGGCATAGTAGTGCACACCTATAATTCCAGCACTACAGGACTGCTGCAGATTCAAGGCCAACCTGAGCTACATAGTGAGTCCAAGGCCAGCCTGAATTACACGTGAGACCCTATCTCAAAAAAAAAAACCAAAAAACCCCAAAAAACTAAAAGTGAAAGCAAGCTCTGGAAAGCTTGAGTTTCTGTTTTGCTACTTGTTTCCTTATCCAGCTTTAGAAAATATAACCTGAGTTTATATAACATTTTATAATTCACACATACTCATATTTATTATCAATTTTTGTCCTAAAAACAAAATTGCATGTGATAAATTGGGTAGTTTTATTGTCTTCATTTAATAGATGAGGAATCTTGGAGTCAGAATGGTTGAGTGAGTGACCCAAAGCCATAGGAATAAAGACAGACTCTAGATTCAAAGTCAGGACACTTTCTGCCGTGCTACACAGTGCCCAAAAGACAGTAATCTTATGTTCCAAGGGTTTTTTAAAATGACAGCTTTTATGAGCTATAAATAATGTATATACCATAAAATTCAACCTTTTAAACTTTACAATTTTGTGCTTTTTAGTATATTCAGAATTGTCCAGCCAGCACCAGTAATTCCAAAACATTTTCATCACCCCAAAAAGAAACCCCATACCCATTAGCTTTTTTTTTTTTTTAAGTGCAGGCTGCCCTTGAACTCACAGTGATCCTCCTGCCTCAGCCTCCTCAGTGTTGGGATTACAAGCATGTGCCACCAAGCTTGGCTCCCATTAGCATTTATTTTCTATTTATTCCTCACTGCCCCCAAGTCCCAAACCCTAATCTAATTACTGACTCTAGTTTTTCCTATTCCATACTTTTCGTATATATGGAATTATGTTTTCAAGGTTCACCTGTGTTCTAGAATGTAGCATCTAGATTCACCAACTGTTAATATTTTACCACATTTGTTTTGTGTGTACTTTTTTCAATCCAGCTATATCATTTGCTATGTTGCTTCCAAGCTTTAGCTATTATGAGTTGTATTGCTATAAACATAAGTTAGTATGTATCACTGTAATGTGCTGTCTTTAACTCTTTGAAGAAGATCCCTACAAGAGGAATAGCTCGGTCAAATAGGATTTCTGTGTTTTGTTTTGTTTGTCTGTTTGTTTTTTGTTACTGGGGATCGAACTCGGTCCTTGGGTCCTTGCGCTTGTGAGGCAGGTGGCAGAACCACTGAGCTATTTGTTTTGTTTTTTGAGACAGGATCTCACTATGTAGTTCAGGCTGTCCTTGAGCTCACTATGTAGCCCAGGCTGGCCTCAAACTTACTGCAGTCCTGCCTCAGCCTCCCAAGTGCTGGGATTACAGGTATGTGCTACCATGCCTGGATGATTTCTTGATGATAGCCATTCTTTCTAGAGTAAAGTGGAATCTCAGTGTTGTTTTTATTTGCATTTCTCTCGTGATGATGAACATTTCTTCATGTATTGGCCATTTGTACTTCTGAGAAGTGTCTATTATTTCACTTGCACATTTTTTTATTGAGTCTTATTTTGAGGTCTGTATAGTTTTTGAGATTTTAATATATTCTAGATGTCAGTCCTGTGTTGGAGGAGTAGCTGGCAAAATTGTTCTCCAATTCTGTAGGTTGTCTCTTTACCTCTGTTGTTTCCTTTGCTGTGCAGAAGTTTTTTTTTTTAATTTAATGTAATCCCATTTGTTGGTTCTTCATGTTATTTTTTGTGCAGTTGGGGTTCTGTTCCAAAAGTCCTTGCCTATGCCTGTGTCTTCAAGAGTTTTAACGTATTTTATCTTCTAACAGATCAAGTATTTCAGTTTTAATATTTAGATCTTTGATCCATTTTGATTTTAGTTTGGTACATGGTGAGAGATACGGATATAGATTCAATCTCCTGCATGTGGATAGCCAGTTTTCCTAGTACCATTTATTAAAGAGGCTATTTTTCTTCATGTTTTTGGCCCTTTTGTCTAATATCAAATGACTTAATGTGTCTGAGGTTGTTTCTTCATCTTCTGTTCCGGTGATCCACATGTCTGTTTGGTGCCAGTATCACGCTGTTTTTTATCACTGTAGCTTTGAAGTATAACTTGAAGTCTGGGATTGTGATGCCTCTTGTTTTGCTCTTGTTGCCCAGGATTGCTTTTGCTATTCTGGGTCTCTTCTGGTTTCATATGAATTTTAGGATTATTTGTTCTAGTTCTGTTGGTATTTTGATTAGGATTGCATTAAAAAAATATATATATATGTATATATATATATATATGTGTGTGTATATATATATATATACACACATATATATATATATATGAGTTTTAGCAGTACAGCCATTTTAACAATGTTGGTTCTGCCTATCCAGGAACAGGGGATAGTTTTCCATTTTTTGATGTCCTCTTTGATCTTTTTCAGAGTACTGTAGTTTTTGTTGTAGAGATATTTCACTTACTCAAGTTAGATTGTCATTTGCCTTAGTATTTAATTTTTCTTGATGCTCTTGTGAATGGCATTGTTTTCCTTATGTCTTAGGGAGTTCGTTAAAGGTTTACAGGAACGCGTTGACTTTTGTATTTTGCTACATGCTGAATTTGATTATAAATTCTAGGAGTCTTTTGGTAGAATTTTTTCTGTCTTCTATGTAGAGGATCATGTCATCTGCAAATAATGATATTTTGATGTCTTCTCAAACATATTCCTTCTATTTTTTAATTAAAAAAATTTTTTTTGTATATCCTTTTATTGGTACATTTTAGGTGTACATTATAATGACATTCATCATCGGAGATATGCACCTTTACATACTCTGTCTCTTGGTTCTTATTTTTTTTTCCCCCTTCCCCTGTCCTCCCTTCAACCCCTCCATCCCTCCCTATTTACAAAGACTGTTTTCTTTTTTTCATTTTCTCATATTAATTCATTCCCTTCTTTCCTTTCCCCTACCCCTCCCACTTCCCCTTCCCCTTTCCCCCTTTTCTTCCTATTTTCACATTATCTATTGTACCTTTTAGTCCTGATTTACACTTTCAGTTTCTCACACTAGAGAAACTATTTGGTATTTGCACGTGTGTGTCCTATTATTTCATTTAAGAGTATCACCTCAATGTGCATCCATTGAACTATAAATGTCTCTGATTTCTGGTTTTTGATGGCTGAGTAGTACTCCATTTTATAAAAAGAACACATTTTCTTGATCCAGTCTCTAGTTGATGGGCATTTGGGCTGTTTCCAAGTTTTAGCTATTACAAACTGTGCTGCTGTGAACATGGGTGCACATATATCACTGTGGTATGATTCTTTCAATAGCCGGGTCAAATGGGACTTCCAGTCCTCATTCTTTTAGGTATCTCCATACTGATTTCCACAGTCGTTGCACCAGTCTACACTCCCATCAGCAGTGGAGCAATGTTCCTTTTTCCCCACATCCCCACCAGCATTTGTTATTGGTTGATTTCATGATAGCAGCCATTCTTTCTGG
>NW_004624804.1:11607239-11679174 GCF_000247695.1 Heterocephalus glaber
TAACTGTATTTTATACCTAAAATGTACCAACAAAGTTAATGGGGAAAATAAAAAAAAACAACAACTGTTAGTAACTGGAATCATTAAAGTTTGTAGGTAATAAGCCTATGTAAAAGTTTTATGAGCTTTGTGAAAGTAAGACATTGGTCCTTGTTTATACGTAGTGCAAGATGGTATTTTTGGATATGTTATTTTTACTGGGAGTCATCTGGTGTTCATGTTGATTGCTTTGGTTCTTTCTCAGATGTGGAAGAGCTGACACCAGCTTTGGATTTACTTTGTTCAGCAATTAAAGAAAATGATTCTGAAACCCAAAGCAAACAGTTTTCAGAACAGTTGCTTACTCTTACACTATCGTTCCTTAACAAACAAATAAAGGAGCTTTTTATTCACACTAAAGGTAAGAATAGCAGCAAGGAAGGGAGCAGTTGTACCATTCCTATGTTGGGACAGAGATACAAATGCTGCTTTTGCATGAAAGAGCTTAAGCCAATGAATTACCATTTATTAATGTTGAGTAAACTAGACATGTAATTGAATGAAATGAGGTTTTTTTGTTGCTTTTTGTTTTTTGGGTTTTTTTGGTACCGGGGATTGAACTCAGTTCCTTGCGCTTGGACAGCAGGCGGCGAAACCACTGAGCACTTAAATCCCGACCCCTGAAATGAGTTTTGACACTGGGAAACTTGGCAGAAAGGCCTGGGACTAAATGTGAACTGTGTGAAAACGACTACATTAAAATACTGGTACCTATACCTAGAAACAGCTTAAAACAAGAAATTTTAAAATATCAATTTTGAATTTTGGAATTCTTTAGGATTCTTCATAATTATGTCATAGCACATTCTTTCTCTGTCCCTCTTCCCTTCTATTTATGCGCACATACACATGAACTGGCATATTGGCATTTTCTGATTTTCCTTAGAGCTAGACGAACATCTACAGAAAGGAGTGAACATTTTGACCAGCTACATTAATGATCTTCGAACTTTCATGATAAAGTTTCCTTGGAAGCTAACAGATGCTATAGACGAATATGATGTAAATGAAAATATCCCTACAGTAAAGGAGAGCACTATTTGGGAGAAGCTCAGCTTTGAGGTAAATATAAGCAGTTACCACATTACTTTTATGTGCCAGATGCAGAGGCTCTGAGAAAGCAATAAAAGAAATTGAATTCAGAGTATAGTCTTGTGATTCAGAATCTTTAGCGAGGGCTTTAGATTTTATAGATACTGACATCTCTAGAACTGTTTATTTAATTCAGAACACAGTCAGGCTCCCTCTCAGGGGCAGGTTGGCATACTTGGATCCAAAAGCAAACATTGAGGTGGCTCCTCCCTCAGTGGCTTGGACCTATACAACCTCAGAGCCCTGCATTTCACCAGCCACTGAATCAACTGAGTTTCTCTTGTGATTAGATCTTAGCAAGTTTCTATTTTAGAACTTCATTGCTTGGAGGTGTGCTTGACTTGAATCCTATCTAAAATTCTCACTTATTTGCAGTTAATTTTTTTGTGTCCATTTGTTTGTATTCTTTTTTACAATAGAAGTTAATATAACCTAAATGTGCTGCCCTAAGACTTAGGGACTGAAAAATCCCTTCATTCACAAGGAGTGTAGGAGTTTTGGAAAGAGAAAAGCCAAAATTACTTAACATAGACAATAATCAGGAGTGAAAGAAGGTTGACTGCTGCTAGGTCCTCGAGTCTGTTCTTGGGATGGAGGAACAGATAGGGAGGTACCTGGTGTGACCATTTTTTCTGTATCTCTTACTTATTCTTTAATCAGAAATGACCTGTTTTTCCTGCTATTGTTTAATTGAGACAGGGTTTTGCTGTATAGTTATTGAACTCACTATGTGGTCCAGACTGGCCTCAAAATTGATGTGATCCTCCTGCCTCAGCTTCCCGAGTGCTGGGATTACAGGCATGTGCCACCATGCCAGCTATCCTGCTCTTTTTTTTTTTCATTTTTTATTTTTGGTAGCAGGGATCGAACTCAGGGACCTTGCACTTTTGAGGCAGGCGCAATGCCACTGAGCTAAATTCCCGACCCCTATCCTGCTCTTTGTTCTGACTGCTTTTTCTGTTTCCTCCAAAGGCTTCTCTTCCTATTTTCACCCCTTTTGTGTTCTCTAAGGCACTATCCATGGTGCTCTACTCTTTTTATTCAAAATCACTGATTTTTAACTTTTTGGTGGGGAGTTTCAGTTCACTTTGATGAAAGCTGTAGACACTGTCCCCAAAAGCATGTATGTGAATGTGTGTGTAACACATACACAAAATTTTGGGCATGGCTTAATAGGGTTTACAGATTCCTTTAAGGCCCAGGTTAGCAATACTCCCTTTCTGTTGTCTCTGGAGTTTAGGTTTTTAGTTTATTTAGGTCTTTGTTTCTTCTCACTTGGATTACTGCAAAACCTAATACTGTGGTATCTTGACCTTGAATCGCTTCCATTTATTCTTCACGTTGCTTTCTGAATATTTTTCCTTAAAAAAATGTGTCTGGCCGATGCCTGCCTCGCTAGCACATGGTCCTGAGTTCGATCCCTGGTACCAAATAAAATGTGTCTGATAATATGCTTTTCAAGGATTTTAAATTTCATTTGCTATTCTTTTCAGCTTTTCTTTCAATTATATTGAATAGAGTTCCTTGAAGGCTCTACACGTGCTACTCCTTCTTTTTAGAACACAAATCTCCTTTTCTGCATATATATGTAGAACACTTGCATTGTTTTTGCTTGTTTTTTGTAACCTCTCTTCCATAGGTGAACCTCTTTTGGACCCTCATTTAGCGTCTTGGGATTCTCTTTTCATAGCCCTTATTAGTCAGCACTGTAATCAGTGCTTTATTTGTACTTCCTGCACTAGATTGCATTGTCTTGGAGAGTAGGATCTGCTTTAGTCAGCTTCATATCCCCTCCACCTAGTCCCAGATTTAGTAGTAGATTTTAGTTGATGCTCAAACAGTCCTATGTTGATAATTATAGTAAGAAAATAAAAAGGAACTTAAAAAGTGAATATTTTTCTTCCTTTTCCTAGGAAGTTATTGCTAGTGCTATTTTACACAACAAAATACCAGAGGCACAGACCTTCTTCAGGATGAATAATCATTCTGCTCAAAGACTTGAGGAGCTGATTAGAATAGGCCTAGATTTGGTCTTTGTCAATTTAAAAAAGAACAATATAAAGGAAGCCTCTGAGCTTTTGAAGAATATGGTGAGTAGTGTAATCCATTTTTCTGATCTTAAGTCCCCTAATTCTACCATTCCACCCTCTGTTTTTATCAGTTAAATTTTTCTTAAGATTCCATATGTAACTGTGATCATGCAGTATTTGTCTTTCTGTGTCTGGCTTATTTCACTTAACATAGTGTCCTCTGGGGTTTATCCGTATTGTGGCAAATGGTAGGATTTCCTTTTACCACTGAACTATATCTCTAGCTCCATTACCTTTTTTTTTTTTTTTTTTTTTTTGGTACTGACGGTTGAACATAGAACTTCTTCCACACTAAGCAAGTACTCTACCGCTAAGTAACACTCCCAGCCTATTTTTAATTTTATTTGGAGACTAGGTCTTACTTGTTACCCAGGTTGGGCTCAAACTCATAGTCCTCCTGCCTCAGCCTCCTCAATAGCTGGGAAGGATTTCCTTTTTAAGGCAAATGTTTCATTGAATATATACGTACCACATTTTCTTTATCCAATCATTTGTTGAAGAACGCATAGCTTGTTTTCATATCTCTTCAAGAGATGTTTTAAATGAAGTTTTCCATCACTTTCTGTCTGTTAGGCCTGGGACTTTGTCTAGAAAGAGACAGAGTCTTTGACAGAAACCTTCACACATGTCAGTGCATGCACAGGGCCTCATTGTTTGTTGGAGATCATTTTGTATTGTTCATGTGACCTCATAGATGTCATTTGAACTTTCTGGTGGATTATGCCTTTGCCTGGGCTTTCATGTTCCATGATTTTATGTCATTTGAGAATGAAAGTCCTAGAAGTAGAGCTCCTGGACTAACCTGAAATCTCCCCTAATCTGCATGGTTGGGTTCTTGCCCATGTTGTGCATGAAAATACAGAGAAGTAAACCTATATAAGAGGTTGTTTATGTTGACCTTTGTTTTCAAATGACTTATAGAAGATTGGTGCAGTCTTCATTGTTATAGTAGCCTGGCCTTACCTTAAAGTTCTGCCTTTGCTCTGACAAAATGCCTAAGGACTTTAGGGATAGGCAGTAAATATATATAAAAAATGTAAGAAAATGTAAGAGCAGAAAAGGTGTGTGCTATTATAATAGGATACATATCTGTCGTAAAGTACTACTATATCTAAAATATTTATGTCAGAGCCATTGTTACAAAATCTAAGGTTTTTTGAAAGTAGAAATAAGGACCAAACATATAATAGATATTGGGAAATTAGAAGAAAATGTTCACATGAGAAAGAGAACAAGGGAGGGGAGGAGGAGGGGGAAAGGAAAGAAGGGACAAGAAAAAAAATGGAAGAAAATACAGAAACAAAGCTTTTGTAAATGAGGGGAAGAGGGGTCAGAGGGAGGTGAGGGGAATGGGAAAAAAAGAAGATATATCATATACAGGTACAAATTCCCCATGATGAATGTTATCTGTATATCTAAAATATACTAATAAATATTTTGCTTTAAAAAAATCTAAGGTTTTTGGCTTTTCTATTTTTACTGTAGGGCTTTGATGTAAAAGACCAGCTGCTGAAGATATGTTTCTATACAACTGATAAAAATATTCAGAACTTTTTGGTAGGTACAGGTGAGACTATGCAGCTTACATTTTTAGAAAGCCATAGTTAAAAATTTGGAAGGAAAACTTCAAAATAATGTTCAACTAATAATCTGATAAGTAAATATATGACCCTCTTGTCATCTTTTTAAATGATTGTTTAACATTTATGACAAAGGAAAATTTGAATATTCATTAACTCAGAAGTTCAGAATACTTTTTGTTTTGTTTCGCTGTTCTGGATATGCTTGTGTTTGAACACAAGCCCTCACACACTGGGCTCCAGAAAGTACAGCTTTGGCTCCAGAATATAATCCTTAAATGGCATTTAATCTCATGAGTTTTGTTTTGCAAATATGCTTGGCTTTTGTGAAGTCACTGCTTTAATTATTTTTTTATTCAAGGTTGAAATTTTAAAAGAAAAAAATTTTCTTTCTGAAAAAGAGAAAAGAACTATACACTTTGTACATCAAGTTGAAAAGTTTTATTCGGGATACCTCCAAGAAAATATGCAGATCCAGTCCTTTCCCAGGTAGTTGCATTAGTCCCCTTTTGATAATATTGGAAGAATATTGTAGATAATGGTTAGTTTGTATCAGTTGTGTGCACAATTTTCTTATGTGGAACTAAGCCTACTTTCCCCAGGAAAATACAACTTATATCATACAGAAAGGACTTAGGAATTTCCTGCTACTTCAGTATTTGCATAATCAGAATTATGTCTTTCCTAAAAGAATAGGAATGTTTGAACAGATAAAAAAGAATGATGCTTTTTCCTTCAAAATTAGAAATTGTATATAAGTACTTTATTTTTATATATGGATTTTAGGTATTGGATAAAGGGACAAGATTTTTTCAAGTACAAATCTGTTTTGGACTCATTCCTCAAATACGATCATAAAGATGAGTTTAACAAACAAGACCATAAAATTGCATTAAACTGGGCTCAGTGGTGGGATCAGCCAACAGAAGAATATATGCTTCTCCCCAGAATAAGTCCAGAAGGTAAGTGTGAGAGAGTTTAAACTATGAGCATACTGAATGAGAATTAAAATAGGTGTTGGTATTTTAAATATTTTGACATTTTTGTTTTAGAATTCCCTTTTTTTGGTACCGGAAATTGAACTCAGGACCTTGCGCTTGTGAGGCAGGTGCAGTGCCACTAAGCTAAATCCCTGGCTTTTTTTTTTTTTTTTGGAGACAGGGTCTTGCTCTGTGTAGCCCAGGCTGGCCTAGAACTCGAAGTGGTCCTCCTGCCTCAGCCTCCCAAGTGTAGGGATCTCAGGCATGCACCACTGAACCCAGCACTAAAGTTCCTTTTGATGGGAAAACACTCATTTTCTTTAAAATGCAAGTCGTTGCATTAAGACCTCTTGCTTACTCAAGGGTTCTGTGATGGCTTTGCAGTGTGATAGTGAAAAAAAAAAGTTATATGATTCAATGAATTGAGATTTCAAGGCTAATTATTTTTATCCTAGCTTTAGAATCACATTCTTTGTTTTTCCAGATAGTTTTTGAGTTTCTTCTTGTGTAAATTGGGGATCTATATAATATCAAGACTCTGGAGAATAACTAGCAGTGATGAACAGTTGTAATTCAGAGAATCAAATTCCTGTTTACTATTATAGCCAGTTTTTTATATTAAAGGAAAGGGAAGAAAAGTAGGTTGAACCAACAAGTGAAATGTACAGCTAATAATATTCATTTCATTTTAACTACTAGTAATGAGATACATGATTTAGCTTTTCTTCTGGCTGTAGTATTGTTTATAAAGTGAAGAATGCAAAGGAAGAAAATCGTAAAAGAAGCAAAGAATTTGAAAAATTCATATATAAATGTTTTTGTCTAGATTGTTTATTCAGTTATAATTATATTTATATTAATCAGTGTTGAATTTCATGTCAGTAGTCATAATTAACTGCTATTTTTAAATGTATTTTGTTCTTTGTATAGAATATAAGTCATATTCTCCTGAAACCCTCTGGAGATACCTAACAGCTCATCATGATTGGTTAAGCATTACCTTGTGGATTGGAGAATTTCAGACCCAGGAAAATTACATGTCACTTCAGCAGAACAAATGGCCCCCTCTGACTAGTGATGTTATTGATCAGAATACTTGCTGCAACAACTACATGAAGAATGCAATTTTAGATAAGCTAGCCAGGTATTGTAATTTAAATTACAGTGGAAAGAGTAAAAGGAAGAGCAATAAAAATGGTGAGAGGCAGGAGGCATAAGTCATGGTGGAGCACTTGCCTAGCGTGTTCAATCCCCAGTGCCAAAAAATACATAAGTATATATAAGACACATATACACACATATATCTAATGGTATATATTTTTTTCCTTTGCAATGCTTTAAATCCAGTGCAATATTGTTTCATATTATACAGTTTAAAGGCCATTAACATGTACTGTCTGCACTTAACATTATGTGGTAGTGAATAGGCTCTCAAATTATATATGTAAGTTCTTCCCAAAATACTTTATGTAGAACTGTTGTCAGTAGGGCTGTAAGGAACAAATGGCTAAAAATGAAGAGGATCTCTTAGTGTCCTGTAATTGTACCCACTGTTCTCCATATTATCCCTGCACACATGTGCTGTGTACAGCCTTGAACTTCAAAGGGTTTGCTGAATTCAGTGACAGAGAAAATAGCTCTTGATAAGAAAGATTAGTAACTTTT
Organism: Heterocephalus glaber; assembly: GCF_000247695.1. The sequence continues at coordinate 11,614,686 of NW_004624804.1, forward strand.
AAGTTTCGTATCTTATTTTGTATGTATTATTTTCTGTTTGTGCTTGTTGGAGTATCTTTATGTTTTATTGTCCTGACCAGTTTAAAGCTGTGGAGAGTTGAACCCAGAGAAATTAAACACTTTGCTCAAGCCAATTACTTACAGACTTGAATTTTTAAACGCTGATTTTCTAATCACTATTCTTTCCATTGCTTTAAATGTTCTGTAATTGTACAGTGGCATACTGCATAACAATGAAAACTAATTTTAGCTGCAGGTATCATCGTGGATGGATAAATAGTAGATGAGCAATGCATCCCAGTGTTCTACTTGTATGTAAAGTTCAAAATAGGCAAAAGCAAACCACGTATTAAAACACCAAAGTAAAGGGATAGTTATCGCAAAAGTCTGTATAGCAGGGCTGGGGATTTAGCTCAGTGGTTCCGCTGCCTGCCCTGCAAGCTCAAGGTCCAGAGTTCAATTCCTGGTACCAAAAAAAAAAAAAAAAAGTCTGGATAGCGACTAAGTGGTCTAGGAGTAGCAAAGAGCATGCAATGGGAGGAATGTACCAAGGCACAACAAAACATTTTCTATAATTTGGGTAGTGGTCATGTGGTTTCTTTAAAATCATATTTTTTCTGTGCTCTTTTATAATGTGTATATAATGTGTTGCACAATAAATTTGTAAAAAATATTTAAATGCAAATTCCTAACATTTTAGTGATTTTGTTTGGATATTTCGGTGAATTTCTCAGTGATCAGAGCATTCAGCTTTAAGAGCTAACCACTGTTACCACACTGGGTTGTATGGGTCCAAGCAAAAACAAACAAAAAAAATGGAGAGATAGCTTAGTTTAGGTTTTTGACATATCAAAGATAACCTAAGACTGTAATTACTACCTTTAAATACTATACAGGTATACAAACTTTTATAGAAAACTAGCAAAATTAGTATCTTAGAATATATTTATAGAGTAAGAATTGGCAGCCTTAATTTTTAAATACTTATTTTTTAAGTAGCTGAGACTTAAACAATGAAAGTGATTTGGTCTGCTCTAAACCCAGCAACTTTCTAATTTGCCAGCAGGAATGGGATTTTTCTTGCATCTGAACTAGAAGACTTTGAACTCTTGCTCCTAAGACTGAGCCGAACTGGGGGTGTGATACAAGATACCCTCCCTGTTCAAAACTACAAGACCAAAGAGGGCTGGGATTTCCATTCTCACTTCATTCTCTACTGCTTAGAACATGGTCTGCAGCATCTTCTTTATGTCTATCTTGACTGTTATGAGTGAGTACTGAGAATTGACTTTTCACATTTCCTCTTTGCATGCTGCTTGTAAACTGATGTTTAGGAAAATAAGCATTCACATGAGGAATCATGTTCTTTTTGGAGTAGTTTCTCTCACCTCTACCATGGTAAATCTTTTAGTACCGTGCCACATGCAACTAAATGCATATGTGGCTTTTTTGGTGGTATTCTATAACCTCTCTTAACTTTTTAAATAACTGAAGATTAGAATAAAATGAAAGGCATGCTTTTTAAAGTTTTAAAGAGAGGAAGATTATAGAAGTTCACTTAGAGTTCTTTGATACTTTCATTGCAAAGAATGATAATCAACTTTGAATTCATAGTCACTTCATAGTGGCCCTAGTAACGTATTTCTATAGATGGATGTACATCCCTATGTGTCTAAGATCTTCAGAATCCTATTTTGGGCCAGTGTTGATTGTTATTGAGTCAGTAATAACAACAACAAATGTAATCTGGAATATATCAGAGCTTCCACTGGTCTTTAGCATTAGACTAGGTACCTTACCTGCATCAACTAACTTAATCTTCAAAATAACTGCACAGGGCTGTTGCTCCATCTGTGTTTCACAGATGAGGAAGCAGATTTGAGAGAGGCTGAGTCTGAGGCACAAAGCTAGTAAGTGACACAGCCGTGTCCTGTTTACTTTGATTCCAGAGCTCACATTTCCAACAGTAGAGAACTTTCTTTTTTTTTTTTTTTAAATTCTGTGTAGTAAAGACCAGGAGTTTGAACAAAGAATATATTTCTGGTTCATATCATGGAGGTGGGCTGGAGATATAGCTCAGTGGTTCCGCCGCCTGCCTTGCAAGCGCAAGGACCCGAGTTTGATCCCCGGTACCAAAAAAAAAAACCATGAGCCAAATCATATCATGGGGGCTTACTCAGACATAGGTGTGTTTCTCCAAAGCTACTGTGACAAGAGAACAAATTTAAAAGTCATATTTTAAAGTATCTATTCTGAGCCTTAACTAATTTCTAGCTTCTCTGTAGTTGTGTAAAGGTTTTTAAAAATATCTCTTAAATTTGAAAATGCTAAAAAGTTTGTGTTGTAAAAAACAGTAAGGTATTTGTTAATTTTTTATAGAGTTGTAAATTTCATCATGACCATAAAAAAATGTAAACTACTACAACATCAAGAGTGGGAGTATGTTGTGTTATATTGACTTTGTAATTCTGTTGCTAGTTTTCACCTGAACAATCATGCTTACAGCTCTTACCCTATACATAATATGTTAAAGAGAGAGGTTTTATATTTTAATACAGACTCAATCCTGAAAATTGTCCTTTTTTGGAAAAGAAAGAATTACATGAAGCTTACCCTTGGTTTGAATTTTTAGTTCAGTGTCAACAAGTTTCCAGTAATTTGACAGGTAAGAGTATACTGTATTAAATATAAAAATATATATTTGGATAAATAACTGGCCTGGTAAATGGCATTTAATCTATGAACTGCTTAAATACAATCATTTGATGTTAGTCAGATACCTGACTGTATTCCAAGGCCACTCTTTTTTTAAGAAGCAGAGGACCAAAAATGTTAGCCTCTTGCCCACTGTGAAAACCCAGACTTATAGTGGAGAGCTTGTGTAGTCTTGTTCCCTTCTCCTGTTGCTACCTCAGACTTTATTGTCTTTGGGTTTCCATCATCCCGCCAGGTTATCACAGGCTGAATTCCTGCTCTCAGGTCGAGGAACACTCCTTTTACATGAGTACGTGATGCTTGCTTTGAATCATTCATGTATTCATTCATGTAGGCAGTGCTGGGGATCCAACTAGAGCTTTGCATGTTCTAGGCAGGGGCTCTACCATGGAGCTACACCCCTACCCCTGAATTTCTAGTAAGCGGCTCAAAATGGAATGAAAAGAAATCCATGGTATATACAAAATTGTTGTGTCCTCTTTAGTGAAGGTGCTGAGGTAGAGCCTTGTTCTGGTTATAATCAGACAGAAAAGCCCTATTACCTCTAAGGACTCATCCCAGAGTTACAGGAAAAGGGACAAGCCAAATGACTACATAGGCAAGGAAGGTCAGCAACCAATCTTTTATGTAGTGTCCATTTTCTCTTTAAATGAATTTTTCCATAACATGAATTTTTGGTTTTTGTTTTGAGTATTGATTATAAAGTACTATATGTTGATTGTAAAATTTAACAAAAAAATCCGAAGTCACAGACAACTATCTAGAAGGTAACACCTAGCTTAGCTGGGCATGGTGCACACAGCTAGTGACAATCTCAGCTGTCTCGAGGCTGAGGTGGGAAGATTGCAAGTTCAAGTTCTGCCTGTGCAACTAGGATGGCAATGTAACTCAGAGGTAGAGTACTCCTTGGTTCATTCTCCGGTATCCTCTGCCTTCCCACAAGAAAGTGACACACTGGGCCTGGGATTTACCTCAGTGGATCCACCACCTGCCTCGCAAGCGCATGGTCCCGAGTTCAATCCCTGGTACCAAAAAAAGAAAGAAAGAAAGTAACACATCCATAGGTACATAGGAAGGTAACCACCCATAAGTAATCATTGATAATATTTTAATATATTTTTTCAGTTTATTCTTTGTACTTTCTTTTTCATACCTAGTCTGTATTTCTCTCATCAAAAAATATTTATTGTTCTTCTACTTTGTGATAGACAAAAGCGACACGATATAATAAACATGTATGTTTTTCTGTATTGCATTTTTGTCTAATATTATAAGAATTCTCTTGCATTCTTAGAGACAATGACTATTTTAAATGTATATACATAATATTTTATTGTATGGATAGGCCCTTAATTTATTGTTCTCATTTTTTTTGACAATGAGACTGTTTTTAGTTGTTTTCTATTAGAAGTAATAATCTTTTTTGTTTGTTTTTTTGGGGGTTTTTTGAGACAGGGTCTCGCTCTGTAGCTCAGGCTCTCCTTGAACTCACTGTGTAGCCCAGGCTGGCCTCAAACTTGTGGCAGTCCTCCTGCCTCAGCCTCCCAAGTGCTGGTATTACAGGCATGCACCACTACTCCTGGGCTAGGAGTAATAGTCTTGAATATATTTTAACAGAAAATGTTTGCCCTTGTTTCAGATTAATTCCTTAATACAGGTAGGTTTCTGGAAATGAAGTTACTGAGTCAAAGGCTATACGTGTTTTGAAGGTTCTTGTTGTAAGACCAGATTGCTTTCCAATGGAGCTGTAACATTTTATCCATAACTCTCAGACTCTGCTCATCCTGACCAATTGTAATACTTAATAGTGACTATTTTTACTTACTGCTGATTTGATATAGATGACATCTGATTATTTTCATTTTTTATTGCTAGTGAATTATATATTTTTATGTTAGGCATTTACATTTTCTTCTTTGTAAATTGTTTTGTTTTATCCATTTATCTGTTAGAGTCAAGTGTTTTTGACATTGATTTGTATGAGCTCTTTGTTGAGGGCATTAATTCTTAGATTATTGGTTATAGTTTTTCTCCCTAATTGTTACCTTCTATTTTTCTTTGAAATCTTTATCTTTATGTAGACAGATCTTTCCTTTTTTCCCATGATGTCTTTCTATTGCTTAAACTTAGAAAATTCTCTGTACTATGCATGGATTTTAAATTTACACTTTTCCCTCTGAATTATGTTACTTCTTAACTTAGTATTAATCTCTCTTAAGTAGAAAAACATACCCTTTTATCTTTCAGATCCCAAACTGATCTTCCATGCTAGCCTTGCGAATGCTCAGATTTTGATTCCCACCAATCAGGCCAGCATAAGCAGTATGCTGTTGGAAGGCCATACCCTCCTGGCCCTTGCTACTACAATGTATGCTCCTGGGGGTGCCAGCCAGGTGTGAAAAATGCTTTTACCTATTATGGCAAAATAGGAATGATTTTAAATTTAGTAGGAATATCTATGAATTGTCTAGATCTCCATTGATATTAAAATATACCACTGTCAAGTTTTTTGTTAAAGAACACAAAATGGGTAAATTTTAAGTTTTGTATCATATCGTAAGTTGGAAGAAAACGTGTTGGTTAAGGTCCTGAGTTTGATCCCCGGTACCAAAAAAAACCCCCAAAAAACTAATGTGTTATACAAAGCTACTTTTTCCCCATTAATACTGTCTCTTTTAGATTTTGCGATATACAGTGAACCCTTGACTTATATACTTCACCGGTTCCCAAGGGCTGGTTGGTTGTAAGTTATACAACTGAGATCTGGATGTTTACCTGGATACATGCTATAGATAACAAGAGGCAGATGAATCTTTCATTAACCTATTTAACCCAAGTTGTTCACCTGTCAGGCATGTCATAACTTGAGAGTCCACTGTAATTCTCTAAGTTATTTGCCCTTCTATTTGTAATCACCTGTCAGAAATTATAGTTACAGAATAGCTTTAGAGCTGAAGAGAAGGGACCTAGGAGTCATCTACTGTAGTAGTTTTCGAATATTTTAAGGTATTTAATATTGAATTTAAATTTAATTTTTTTTAAACAAGGTTGTACTGTGTAATTCAGGCAGGCCTCGAACTCATGGCAATCCTCCTGCCTCAGCCTCCTAAGTGCCTGGATTACAGGCATGTGCCACCACACCCAGCTTGAATTTAAATATTTTAAACATTACAATAGTAGAGCTTTTTCCAAACAACATACAGTTTGAATACAGTTACTCTAGCTCAGTTTCTTAATATTGCAAATGAGAAAATAGGAAGGCTGGTATTAAATGTCTAATCCAGGGTCAAACAGCCAGTTTGTCTTAGAACCAGAACTAGAACTGTTGCTATTATTAACCTATGACTATTTTTAATAATGCTGTTTTCACTACTGCTTACTCTCTCAAGCTAATCTTTTCACAGGGTTCTTATGAAAAAGAGATGGAAGTTTTGAGAGTGAAAATGTTACTCTGTATCTGTTATGTCTCTTTTTACCTAGGTTGTTCAGAATGAAGAAAATGAGAACTGTTTGAAGAAAGTGGATCCCCAGCTACTCAGGATGGCCTTAACTCCTTACCCAAAGTTAAAAGCTGCTCTCTTCCCACAGTGCACTGCTCCTAGTGTCCTGCCATCTGATATTACACTCTACCACCTCATTCAGGTACAGTAGTTAAGTGTATCAGTCAGGGTTCAGCTGCCAAAACAGAAAACAACTACCTCTTTCAGGTTTTTTTTTTTTTTTGGTACCAGGGATCGAACTTGGGACCTTGCACTTGCAAGGCAGGTGCTGGAACCATTGAGCTAAATCTCCAGCCCACAACTACCTCTTTCAAATGGAGGGGTTTCAGCATAGGGAATTGCTTACACATGGTGAGGCAGAATGAAGAAACCAGACATGATGGCAAGACCACCCAAAAATCAACAAAGGAAGAAGCCTTCAACATGAACAAGATAGCAGTGTTATCAGAACACAGAATCTAGAGTCACTTCTGGGAGCTAAACTTAAAATCAGGCTGCCTAAGAGAGGTGGGAATATAGTGGGATGAAAGTGGAAACTTGGAGGAGAGGCCTCCAGAAAGCAAAGCAAGTTGAAAATGTCTTGGTCTCTTTCACTTCCCACCTTTAATCTCCCCCAATGTCTTTCATGGCTGTACTTGTCTGGTAGCCAGAACAGCAAGGATGCTTGGGAAATGTAGTTCCTTATAACACAAAGCGGACCAGAGGAAGAGTGGAAACATGAGACAGATAGTTGACCAGGATACCTGTCCACTGCTTGCTTCAAAATCCACTTGGCAAGTTAGAGTCCTGTGTTTGAATCAATGCTTCTCAATCGCTTTCAAGACCCAGAGCTCCTTAAGAATGTGAGAGGGGGCCCCAGGGATTTAGCTTAGTGGTTCTGGTTCCTTGCCTTGCAAGCGCAAGGTCCTGAGTTCAGTCCCTAGTACCAAAAAAAAAAAAAAAAGAATGTGAGAGGGCTATGAACCCTATACCCAGAAAAAATTACACAGAAGCATATAGTTTTGTTTATACTTCTTTTTCATAGGGCGTGTGTGTGGTACATAAGGATTACATTCCTTGTTTGTAGTTGGTACATGGACATGACACATCTTAATTCCTGTTTTCATCCTCTGAACTTCTACCTTCCCTCCATCTCTTGATCCTCTTCCCCTTTGAGAAAGCTCTGTCCCCCTAGTTTCTATTGTCTTTCATTTTGCTCTTTATTTATACTGTGGGTTAATTTTGTTTATATTTCAAAGGGATGCACAGACTCCCTGAAGCCTTGATTCAGGGAACTCAGCTAAAAACACCTTTTGCTCATTTCTCAGTTCAAAACACTTTTCTGTTTTTCCTGTTGTACACATAGTCTCATATAGTATCTTCAATCCAGGGTAAGCTCGGTGATTCTATAAAGATACAAAGTCACTCTTACTCTGATGTAAGGAATTCTTAGGATAGGCTGCTGAGAGTATGATCTGCTGACCAGTGCTGATCTGTGAGAACTGATCTTGTGCTTGAATTTAAATCTGTTATATTACCAATCACACTTTCTTATTTCCATAGGTTTTTATCTTATATTTCTTTCCTGAAGAAGGAAGCAGAATGCTAGATTGGCATTCTGGTGCAGGGATCTTATCTCACTGTAGATCAGCACTTTGAGTAGCTGTGGTATAAACTATGAGTGGATTATATAAAAGCCTATTTTCTCTACCTAAAGTGTTATGAATCTGCTTCAAATATACATGGTTTCGCATTGTTCTATAAGTTTTCAAGATCATGGTGTAATTTTAGTGCTGCTATTTTAGAAAAATGTAGGAAACTTGTTCCTTCCTTAATAGACCACAAATTATTTACCCATTGAATCCTGGCTTGCTAACTCTTTTTCCCCTATATCCTTTCCACCATCTATTCATACAGTTTGCTAAGTCTTTGGCCTGAGAAATTCCAAACAGCCACTACTCCTTTTTGTCAACCCTTTCTGACTTGACTGTAGTCTACTTTGGTAATGTTTTTGGTTACCACATTCTTTCATTTGTCTTACTCTTTCCTTTCCCTTCTTGACTTTAATTTTTCTCAAGTTTAAAAAGTAACATTTTCTAGCCTTTTGTTTCCAAAAGCTTTTTTAAAGCATGTCTTCTGTTATAATTGATTTTGCTTTTGCCAAAAGAAAATACATTTTCTAGATATCTCTTGAAGTAAGGTGAGTTTTTAAAAGAACATAGCTACCATTTTTATTAAAATAGAAAGGTCTTTTTTATTGTTTTGTTTTTAGTTGTGTTCAAAGAATTATGGTTCAGAGAGATAAAATTTTATTTTATGATGCTAGGGATTGAACCAAGGCCTTGTTAAGTACTCTGAGTTATGCTCCAGCCCGGCATAAGTTTTTAAATTGCCCTGGAAGTCAGGCATGGTGGTTGGTATACTCCACTCTGAGAGACTGAGGCAGGAAGATTACATGTTTGAGCTCAGCCTGGGCAACTTTCTGAGACCCTGACTCAAAAAAAATAAAATTTAAAGGCAGGGGATGCTGGGGATATGCAAAGGCCCTGGATTCAATATCTAGTAATGAAAAGAAAATTTATTTGGAGAAGCAAATTGCCTGTGAAGGCTTTTCGTATCATTTTGTTTACTTATTTTAGAATCAATAAGCATGTGGCTCTGATTGACTTTTTTTTTTTCAGTCATTGTCGCCCTTTGATCCTAGCAGATTGTTTGGCTGGCAGTCTACCAATACACTAGCAATAGGAGGTAAGTCAATACAGATATTTCTTATATTAGAATTTAATATATATAAATCAAATCCATTTTTTCACTGCTTCCTATTTTAAAAATATAGAAGCTGGGCATGATTGTGCACACCTGTAATCCCAGCACTCAGAAGGCCTAACCAAGAGGAAATAAATTTGAGCAGCTTAACAAGACCCTGTCTCAAAATTTAAAATTTTTTTTGCGAGGCAGGTGGCGGAACCTCAAAATTTAAAATTTTTTTTAAAAAGCTAGAGGTATAGCTCAGTAGAAAAGATCTTAGGTTCAAGCCCCAGTACTACCCAAACTCCCAAAAAGTACCCTTTCTGGGAGACTGATTGCAAACAAATTGCGAGTTAAAAGTCAGTGTATTATCTTAGTAGTGCTGTATTTCCAGCAGTTCATCTTTGTTTGCAATATAGTATCTTAAAGGTTAGGATATCCTTGATAATGGATTAGTAAATTCTATTTCTACCATATAAGAGCTGTATGAGCTTAGACAAGTAATTTAACCTTTCTTCAGTTCCTTATAAAATAAGTTTAATAACAGTGCTCACCTCACATGTTACTGTGAGAGTGAAGAATCTATATATAAAGCTCATGTACTAAGTACCAGATGGATACACATTGCCTCCATGTAGACCATGAGAATTTCTGAGTTTTATGCTCTTCTTAAAACTTAGCCCTTTCTATTTCTTTTACCTTTGCATTTAGGGTTTAAATTCAGCTTTGTCTGTTTTTCTTTCACCCTTGCATTTACGGTTAGGCTTTGATACCATATTCCCTGAGATAGCTCTGTCTGCATTGCTCTCTAAGATTACTTTGCACATGAAAGTACTTCATAAATATTTGACATACATCAGTTGTTTTAATGTATTATATCAGTGTAGCTTGTCAAATGTATTGACATACATAAAAATGAGTTTTCTTTCTTTTTTTGAGTAGGGGCAGTATTAGGGATTGAACAAAGGGGAACTGGATAACTGAGCTACATTTCCAGACCTTTTTAGTTTTTTATTTTGAAACAAGGTCTTGTTAAATTGCCCCGGTGTCCTTGATCACAATCTTCTTGCCTCAGCTTCCTGCATAGCTGGGATTACAGGGATGTACCACTATACCCAACTTTTTCTTTTTTGTTCTAGATGGGGTCTTGTTCTGTGGTTTGAATTGCCCTCAAATTATGATCTTCCCACCTCAGCCTCCCAAGTAGCAGGGATTACAGGCATGGGCCACCATGCCTGGATTATTAAAATGAGTTTTCTAATATATCCATTTGTAGGGCCGAGGATGTAGCTCAGTGGCACTGCACCTGCCTGGCAAGCACAAGATCCTGAGTTCAATCTCCAATACTAGAAAAAAAAAATTATATATATATATATATATATATATATGTATGTATATGCCTATGTATATATTAGAGGGCTGAGGATGTGGTAGAGGGTTTCTGGGTCCAATACCCAGGGCCACAAACAATAGTAACAACAAAACAAAACTAATAATATATCTGTTTGTATAAGTTTTCATCTGATATATTGAATTTACGTACTACCCTGAGTCCAGTTCAGTGCCAGACCTACAGCAGATGTTAAGTAAGTATTTGTTGAGTGCTCAGAAAAGTAGTACTTGCTGCATTATGAAATAAAAACACCCTTTCTGATTTATTAGAATTTTATTTTAATGGCTCTAGCTCCATCACTTAGCCAGCAAGAACCCTGACCACCTCTGGGATATGAAGCCTGCCGGGATTTTAGAAGTTTAGAAAGTACTTGAGGAAATAAGGTACAAAATACATGGAATAGGCGCTGTGAAAACACAATGCGTGTTTATATAATTGAAGAGTCAAGCTTAATTGGAATCCTTTTTTTAATGTGGATTTACCACTGAATAGGGGTGTAAGAAAAATGTGGTGTCTTGGCTTCTGTGGCAGGTAGCATTTTCCCCTATACACAGTCTTCACAGTAGGCTCCATCTGCAAAAAAATCAGAATTATTTGAATAAAAATCTTGTTTGCTTATTTAGCAACTATCAGTACTATATACCTTACATGTTCAATATTTTATATTTTTTTATCTTTATTTCCAGTACCAGGAATTGAACTCAGGACCTTGTGCTTGCCAGACAGGTACAATGCTACTGAGCTACATCCCAGCCCAGCATGTTCAATATTTAATGAACAAATAGCTTTACATAGAGTAATAAGTTACCAAAGTCAGTCTGGCCTCAGAATACAAATAAGAGACGTGTGACAATTTTTTTTTATTTTTTATTTTTTTTGGTACTGGGGATCAAACTCGGGTCCTTGCACTTGCGAGGCAGGTGCCGGAACCACTGAGCTAAATTCCTGGCCCCTGACATGTGACAATTTTTAATCTCAAAGAGTTATACTTCAGGTAATAGCTTTATGAGATAACATACCTTTAAGGTCTCCAAGTCTTTTTTTGTTTTTTTAGGAGCTGAGACAATGTGAAAATTCTTTGAAATTCCATGAAAAGATTAGGCTTTATTCCAGGGATAAACTTTGAACTTTGAAAATATTTTCCAGAACTGGTTCTTGGAACAAGTTCCAAATGTTATTTTATCTCCTTTTTTTCTGGCCATGGGTAGGAAATGGTTAAGAGGCAGTTAAAGATGAGGACTTGAGAGGAATAGCTATTTCATGCTACTCACATCCATGTGTCTTCTGACTTTGAATCTCTAAAAAGAGAAAAAGTTTTCCTGCTATTTTTAAAAGCTCCTTTTGCAGATTAGTAAGTTTTGTAGCTAAAGAGTTCCTGCCATTGTGAAATTAAAAGATCAAATAGAATTTTTTTTGTACTGGGGATCAAACTTGGAACTATGCTTGCAAGGCAGGCAACAGCACCATTGACCTAAATCCCCAGCCTGGATCAAATATAATATTAATAGAACTACAAAGATGGTTCAACGTACACAAATTAATAAGTACCATACACCATGTTAATAGAATGAAGGACAAAAACCATAAATGATACCAATAGATGCAGAAAAAATATTCGATGAAATTCAACATCCTTTCATGATAAAAACTAAAAAAATTTAGTATTTAAGGAATATATCTCAGTGTAATAAAGGTTGTATATATGACAAGCCCTCAGCTTCCATCAGTAGTGACAGTCGAAAATTTTTCCTCTGAGATAGGGAATAAGAACAAGGATGCCCACTCTCACCACTTCTGTTCAACATAATACTGGAAATCCTAGGCAAGAAAAAGAAATGCAGTGGCTAAATCAGAAGGGAAGTTCAGTTGTCATTGTGTATAGATGATATGATTTTGTGTACTGAAAATCCTAAAAGCCACCAAAAACACTTAACAGTTAAAATGAGTAAGTGAAAAAAAACAACAACTAATAAATGAGTTTGGTAAAGTTGTAGACTAGAAGGTTGGCATACAAAAATAGTAATGTTTCTATATGTTAAAAATGAACAATATGAAAAAGAAATCAAAACAGTCCTATTTACAATAGCTTTAAAAGAGTTTAGGAATAAGCCATTTGACTGATAATACTGGCTAATATATTTTGCAAAAAAAAATTGTGTCTTTTTTGTTTTCTCAGTTTTGGCCTAAAACATGTTTGTACTTGTCTGTTTGTAACTTTTGTCTTACTAACATTGATTCGCATATTAAAGGTTATTCTGAGCTTACCTTGAAAAAAAGAAAAAAGAATTTAGGAATAAGCCAGAGGTGAAAGATGTATATATTAGGCTATAAAACATTGGTGAAAGGAATTGAAGACATAAATAAATGGATGTATCCTGTGTTCATAGATTGAAAGAATATTATTAAAATGTTCACACTACATAAAGCATTCTATAAATTCAGTGAAATCCTTGTCAAAATTCCAGTGATGTTTTTCACAGAAATGGAAAAAATTATCTTAAAATTCACATGACCTCCTAGAGAGGTAGAGCAAGCCTGAGCAAAAAGCAAAGCTATAGTAATCAAAACTGTATGGGGGGGCAGGGATTTAGCTCTGGTTCTGCCACTTGCCTCGCATGCGCAAGGTCCTGAGTTTGATCCCTGGTACCAAAACAAAACAAAACAAAACTGTATGGTACTGGTATACAAACAGACACACAGAGAGATGTAACAAGAGTAGAAAACCCAGAAAAAACTCACTCTCGTATGATCAACTAATTTTTAACAAGGACACTAAGAATATACTATGGGGACAGGACTGTCTCTTCAATAAATGGCTATCCTCCTACAAAAATAAAATTGTACCCTTCAGCCATACATGAAAATAAAATTAGATTAAAGACTTAAATGTAAAGTCAGAGAGCTGTGAGGGGTCCTGGTTACAACTGAGGTGGGAGAGGAAGGCCTTGTAGGTTGAGAGGGGCCAGGTAGTCTATCCAGGCTAAAACCAATGCAGTGAAGTTGCACTGCACAGTGGGAGGGCCTGGCACCTGGGGAAGGAATCAAACCTTAACGTTCCCCAGGGGAGGGGACCAGTACCCAACTCCCTGGCTCTTCCTTGCTCTGCTGTAATTTAGGGTGTGGCAGGGGTTGGTGAAGGACCTTCACTCAAGTCCTGTGCGTGAAGGAGGTTTGTGGTCATGATGTGGTTATAATCTTTGTGGCCACTGGAGTAATAAAACACGTGTCTAATCTAGATTGTCCATGGTGAATTGGGGCCTCTTATACTGTCCATCTGAGTTAAAGGCCTACTCCCTCAAACTTTCTCTTTCACCTTCTGCAGTCTCTTTGCTAGCCAAGCCCAGCTGGAGAGGGGTCAGGGCCATCAGGATGCTGTGAAGGTTGGAAGATTGAGTGTGTTAGAACTTTGTTAAAGTGAGTCAAAGAGAAGGAAAGATTTTGTGAATGTGAGGGAAGTCCCAGAACCTCACTATGTCAGGGAGACAGAAGCATGTGGTGTTGACTATTAAAGATAAGTTCAGGGCCAGGGATTTAGCTCGGTGGTTTCGCCGCCTGCGGCTCAAGTGCAAGAACCCGAGTTTAATCCCTGGTACCAAAAAAATTTTAAATAAATAAATAAATAAATAAAGATAAGTTCAATATAATAAACTTGAAGATGGAGGTTCTTCCAAACAACTGGCTGTGATTTATGGAATTGGTGAAACAATAGTTCGAGATACTAGAAAAAATAAAAGATTAAAACTTAGGCAAAGCAGTTCTGATTCTGTAAGTCTTCTGGCCAAGAGGAAGTCTATGAAACCATCCATGTATGAGGAATGGATAAAGCAATGCTGGATTGGTTCAGCCAGCAGAGCGCAAAAGGGAATCCCATATCTGGACCAATCTGTGCAAAAAAGGCAGAATTCTTCATTTGTGCATTGGGAATGGATGGCGATTTTAACCCCTCAGCTGGTTAGCTCATTTTAAGCAGTGGCACAGCATTAGAGATGAAAGATTAAATGGAGATGAATCTGCTGCAGAAGATTTTTGTAACAACTTTTGAGGTTTAATTGAACAAGAGAACTTGGAGCCTGAACAGATCTATAATGCAGAGAAACTGGACTGTTTTGGAAGTATCTGCCTTCTAGGACTTCAGTAATCCAAGGTAAATGTACTACTGTTCCTGGGCATAAGTCAGTTGAAGAAAGAATTACTATCATGTGTTGTGCCAATGCAGCAGGTTCGAAAAAGCTTGAACTTTATGTTGTGGGCAAAGCCAAGAAACATGACTCCTTCAAGTCAGCTGACACTTTAAAGCTGCCTAGTCTCTTATGGCAGCCAAAAAGGTGTGTGGATGTATCTTTCAGACAACAGTTCAATAAGATCTTTGTGCCACAGATTAAGATCCAAAGATTTGCAAGAAAAAGGTGTAATTTTGTTGGAAAATTCACCAACACATCCAAATGAAAATGTCCTGCATTCAGATGATGATCAAATATTTGCCACCTAATGTGGCTTCATTGATTCAGCCCTTGGATCAGGGAGTCATAGCAACAGTGAAGAGAAACTACCATGTAGGTCTTCTCCTGATAAACATGGAAGAAGGTAATGACTTAAAATCGTCCTAAAGAGCCAGGGATATAGCTCAGTGGCACTGCACCTGCCTGGCAAGCATAAGGTCCTGAGTTCAATCCTTGGTACCAGAAGAAAAAAAATAATTCTGGAAAAAGCTAACTCTGCTGGATGCACTTTATGAAATGGCATGGAACTTAGTAAAACCAGTTACTGTTAGCAGGGCTTGGAAGCAAATTCTTCCTGCCATAGAGGAGAAGGAATGCATGGACTTTGATGATGAAGATATTTCTGTGGCACCTGTGGCCACCGTTTTACAACATATCAAAGGATTAGAAAATATGACTACTGGCAACATTGAAAAATAGCTTGAAGTGAACAGTACTGAACTAGGTTGTGAATTATTAACTGACAGTGAAATCATCAGAAGAGCACAAGGCCAGACAGATGAATCTAGTGAAAATAAAGAGGAAATAGGCCGGGGATTTAGCTCAGTGGTTCTACCGCCTGCCTCGCCAGCGCAAGGACCCGAGTTCAATCCTCAGTACAAAAAAAAAAAAAGAGGAAATAGAGCTAATTCCAGAAAAACAAATCATGCATCTGCTCTCTAGTAGACTGAAAATTTGTTGAATTATCTAGGAGTTTGTTGGATTATTAATATGATATGATTCTACCTGATAGACTGGTATAACGTAAACTTAGAGCCACTATCAGAAATGAAAGCTCACAAACTCAAGTCGATAATGACATTTTAATTTAATCATTGTTTTGGTAATTAAGTTCATCATGCTTATTCTCTTTGCAGTGTATTTTAATTTTGTTTTCTGAATTCTCAGACATAGTCCCACGAGTTACAGATGAAAACATTGTATCTGTAGAAGCTTGGGAATTATGTGTTTTCGTTGTCTGTCTTGTCTCTTTATTTGTGCAGATAATCAGAACCTGATTCTGTATAGATACCAATGTATTCAGTTGTGTAAATCTGCAGTCATCTCTTCAGAAACAATGGCATTCCCCAGATACTATAGCAAAAGTTATAAATAACAGTGGACAGAATTTAAGCACTTTTCCTAAAGTCTTTTCCTTGAATTTTGAGGGCTATCATAATCTTTTCTTGTGCTACCATAAATAGTTGTTTTGTGTATCTGTATATGTTGACAGGATGAGAAAGGTATGTATTGTTAGATTTCAGGCTGATCTGTAATTAAAGAATGAAGTTTATTAATGGTGGGGAAATGATCTATTAATCATAAAAATAACAAATTATACTTCTGTTTTCATTTGTGTTGATGGCAAGAAGGGGAGATTTCTGTGGAAATGAAGTAAATATAGAAAGTAATTGCTAAATGAGAAACTAATGGAAAGCTGATACATAAAGAGATATTCTAATCAAATTGTAGAAAATGGAGTTAAGAATTCTGGGAATTGTAGATTATTTACACAAAGAGGAAATATGTTTGTTTTAATTTGGCCTTTTATTACAAATTGGGTCATGGTATACATGTATTTATTTATATAGTTATAGTACAGATTTCTTAATGCTTCAGGTAATGATATGAGCTCCCACCTTATATTTGGTGAACAACATTTCAGGAATTTAAAACTCAGGTTTGTTTTGTTTATTTACTGAATATTTAGAAATGCTATGTATAACTTGAAATATTTTGTTATACCTGACTTATTTGATATAAAAAGAAATGAAAAGAATAAAATTTTTACTATTTTTTAAAAAGACTTAAATGTAAGACCTAAAACTGTGAAACTCCTGGAAGAAAACATACAGGGAAAGTGTCTTGACATTAGTCTTGGCAATTATTTTTTTGAATGGGACACCAAAAGCTCAGGCAACAAGAGCAAAAAAAGTGGATCTATATCAAACAAGAAAGTTTCTGTGCAGCTAAAGAAACAACTTGTAAAATGAAAAGTATCCTGCAGACTGGCAGAAAATAGTTGCAAACCCCAGGTCTGATTAGAGATCAATATCTAAAATATATAAGGAACTCACGTAACTCAGTAGCAAAACAATAACTCAATTTAAAAATGAGCAAAGGTCTTGAATAGACCTTTCTCTACAGAAGACATCAAAGTGGCCAAAAAGTATATGAAAAAAATCTTCTGTATCACTAATCACCAGAGAATTACAAATCAAAACCTCAGTGAAAACAGCATTTCACACCGGTTAGGATAGCTTTTATAACAAAAGCAAGATTGTAAGTGTTGGCAAGGGTGTGGAGAAAAGGGAGTCCTTGTCCAATCTAGAGAATGGAGATTGGTGTCAGCCACTGTGGGAAACCGTGTGGAGATTCCTAAAGAAATTAAAAACGGAACTACCATGTGACCTGGCCATCTTTCTTTAGGGTATGTGCCCAAAGGAAATAAAATGACCACCACATAAAGACATCTGGACTTCCATATTTATTGAAGCATTATTCGCAATAGTGAAGCTATAGGAACAAATGGAGTGTCCATTGGCAGATGAATGGATAGAGATTACAGTATATGAATATTTCCACGTACATACACAATAGAATGTTGTCGAACATTAAAAAGAGATTCTGCGGGCTGGGGATTTAGCTCAGTGGTTCTGGTGCCTGCCTTGCAGGCACAAGGTCCCGAATTCAATCCCCAGTACCAAAAAAAAAAAAAAAAAGATACTCTGCCATTTGCAACAACATGGGTAAAACTAGAGGGCATTCTGCTAAGTGAAATAAGCCAGATGCAGAAAGACAAATATTGCATGATATATTACATGCGGTATCTACAGGGGAGGTGGAGAAGCAGCCAGGCATAGTGACACATGTCTACAGTCTCAGCATTTTGGGAAGCTACAGCAGGAGGTTTGCAAGTTTGATTCCAGTCTGGGCAACTTAGACTTGGTGGGCTCCTGGCTCAGAAAAACAGCTAGTGATGTAGCTTAATGTAAAGGCTCTGGGTTCCATATCTAGTACTGTTCCCTCCCCCCCACCCCCAATCAAATACAGTGGACCCTTGACTTAAACGAACTTGATTGGTTCATAAGGGCTGGTTAGGTGTAAGTCAGTACAGCTGAGATCTGGATGTTTACCTGGGTACATGCTATAGATAACAAGAGGCAGATGAATCTTCCATTAATCTAATTAACCCCAATTGTTCGTATGTCAGGTCGGTCATAACTTGCAGGTCCACTGTACATAATAACAGAGTAGAATGGTGGTTATTGGGAGTGGGGAACAAGAAGACATAAAGAGTACAAAGTTGTATATAGGATGAAGAAGTTCAGAGGTACAATATAATGTACAACATGATAATTATGTATAGTGGTAATTTGCTAAGAGAATAAATTTTTAGATACTCTCACACAGAAAAAGAAAAGTATATGGAATGTTGGATTTGCTTGACTGTAGTTATCATTAAATCAAAACAAGCATATTAAAACGTTGTATTCTTTAAACATGTACAATTAGAAAGCTAAATAAATTGTTCAAGGTCACTCAACTTGTTGTCAAGATCAGGAATCAAGCATATTTTTTTATGACTCAAAGCCCTAATAATACCGAGTTACTAGACCTGGCAAACTAGAGCTTCTTCCTGCCCCTGGAAACAGTATCATAATTGCCCTCTGAGGAGTCACTTCTGGGTATGCTTTTTCCTGTTTCCAATTTACTCAATTGGTTTAGGAATATTCCAGACAGTGTAATCTTTCCCCTCAGTCACGTCTTAGCATCAGTAACCATAGATATGACTGTGTAGCCAGTAAGTCCAGAAATCCCTGTGGACCCTAGAAGTTATTGGCCTTTATTCCACTGGATGCCAGGCCCTACTAGGCCTTAGCTGCAGCTATAATTCTGCAACTACACTTTTCATGGGATAAAGAGTCCTTTAACAAAAAACATGGAGCACTTTAGGTGGCATGGCTCTCAGAGGTCATATAGCCCAGTGTGCTCATTTTACTATGAACAGAAGTCCAGAGAGGAGAGGAGATCCATCCAAAGCACTTAGTGGGTTAGAAACAGATACCATTGCAGTGCTAATTGTGGATCCTAAGAGAGTCTCTAGGAGGAAAAAGAAGGGAGAAAAAGGTAGCTAAAATCACAGGTAGTAAGCTGGATGTAGTGGCAAATACCTGTAATCCAAGCACTCAGGAGGCTGAGGCAGAAAGATTGCAGTTAATGCCCAGCCTGGACTACACAGTGAGACCCTGTCTTAGAAAAACAAAAATAAATAAAATTCAAGTAGGTTCAATATAGGCAAGAGTACAAAGATACACATCTTTGTATAAAATGAAGGCTATCTGTACTTTTAAGTAAAATAAAACTATATTTTGATAGGTACCAAGAGATAGAAGGTGTACTATGGTACAAAATGATTGTAGAAACCAACAGATCTTTTTCTATTGGAGAGTTAAGCTTTCTATATGCAAATCTGAAATTAACTATCATGAGGTACAGAAAATTAATATCACTTTACTTTCTCCCCTAGATGCACTGAGTCATCTCCCACATTTCTCTAGTCCTTGCCTGGTAAATAAATACGCTGTAGTGGAACGTCTGAATTTTGCTTATTATTTACATCATGGACGCCCGTCATTTGCATTTGGTACTTTTCTGGTCCAGGAATTAACCAAAAGCAAGACTCCCAAGAAGCTGTGAGTACTTAAAACCTAAATTGGTACTATTTTTCATTCGTGCTATTTTATAATTATCAAGGTAATACATTTTTATGATTAAATAGTTTAGAGAAGTGAGAAGACGAAAGTCTCCCAAGTCTTTATTTCCATTCTACATAATAAATCTGGTCGAAGACATCTTATGCATCTTTCTAGAAATTTGTTCACACATAAAAGTGTAAACTTTGTGCTTCAAGGTGTCAAACTTAAGTGGTATTAATCTTCTTGGTAATTTATATACATACTCAGAATTGATAAGGCAACTTGCTTTTTGAAGTTCTACCCCATGCCTCCTGGATGAAGTCAGAAGTAAAAATAGTGTAGACTATGAGTAGGTACTTTGGAAGAAGGTAAATCTGAAGGAATGGAGTCTTTGGAGCCTGAAAACAACTAAAAAGCTACCTAGAGCCAAAATGGATGTGTCCAAAAGGAAAGGGGTGTGTGGAAAATCACTTGTCCAGCACTCCATGTATCACTGATGTAATTCCATTTGCTTTTGGTGGTGAGAAAGGTTTTATGTGCTGATGTGATTTTGATTCTTTTCTTTTTCAGGATCCAGCAAGCAGGGAAGGAAGCCTGTATCTTAGGGCTCTCTTCTTTCCACATACCTTCCATAGGAGCTGCCTGTGTATGTTTCCTAGAATTGCTTGGCCTTGACAGCCTCAAGCTCAGAGTTGATATGAAAGTGGCCAATATAATTTTGAGTTACAAGTGTAGAAATGGAGATACTCAGTACAGCTTTATCCAAGAGACTTTAGGTATACCACCTGTTCTTTATTTGGCTTTTTTTTTTTTTTTTTTTTTTAGGGGAGAAGTGCTAAATAGATCTAAAGCATTGAATTGTGAGCATTTAGAAGGAACAGTTATCTTCCTGTTTTTTGTTTTTGTTTTTTACATTGTTGGGAATTGGATGTGGGGCTTTGTGAGTGCTGGGCAAGTGTCTACCACTGAGCCGCATTCCCAGCGACCATGTATATATTCTTTACCTCACTTTCTTGGGCACTTTAATTGGGTCTTGAAATATCCCTGGACCATATCTTTCAAACAGAAATGCCTAGGTCCTGACTTTTTCTCTTGGCCATAAATATGTGCATGTGGGTGTGTTTGAGGCAGGGTCTTGAGCTTGCTCAGGCTAGTCTCAAACTGCTGGGCTCTAGTGATTATCCTGCCTTGGCCCACGCCACCTTGCTCAGCTCATACTTTTTGTTCCTATTTCTTATAGCTGAGAAATTGTCTAAACTGGCAGATGATGAAAAGGCAACTACAGAAGAATTGCTTGTTCTCTTAGAAGAAGGTACATGGCATAGCATTCAGCACCAGGAAATAAAGAGGTTTGTGAGTTGCAATTTCAGCCTCTTTTTTAGTAAGTTTCTTTTACTAACCTGTGTTGGCCTAGTCTTTTTTTTTTTTTGGTGCCGGGGTTCAAACTCTGATCCTTGTACTTGCAAGGCAGGCGGTGGAACCATTGAGCTAAATCCTCAGCCCCCTCTTTTCTTCTAGTACCTCTGGTGTTTTCACCAAAATCCACCTAGACCTGATCTTACTTACCCAGCATATAGCAGACACTGAATAAATGGAACATTATTTTAATTGTGCCTTGCCAATAGTGGTTCCCCTTTTTTTTTTTTTGGCGGAACTGGGGATCGAACTCAGGACCTTGCACTTGCCAGACAGGTGCAGGCGCCACTGAAAACCTCTGGCCATGGTTCCCTTTTTAGAAATGGTCTTACCAAGAGATGGAGACTTAGGTTAGAAAAGTGTTTTAAGTATTACATGTTGAAATAATTTCAGGAGATGTGGGGGCAAGTCTCACAAAATTTGATTTTAAATATTGTTCTTAATGTTTTTTCCTATCATATGTCAACTGACACTGGAAGCCAAAGTGAGCATCTGTCAGCAAAAATACATTCTTGCCATTTTTTTCTTGTGTTCTCTCCCTGAGGCAGCCCTGGGAGCACACTGTTGCCGTTCTAGCTGACTCAGCTCTCAGCAGTGTCATACTTGGAGAGGAACATGTGCCCTCTCCCGAGTGAGGAGGCCCAGGCGCTTGCCAGGGCTGAGTCTTCTGAAGTGAACCATAAGAGAATTAAACAACCAGAAAATTTCTTGAGTGCCTGTTTTCTGTTTTTCTACAGATAATCCATAACAATTAGAATCAATACTTGATTGATGATTTAGGGGAAGAATGAATTGTGCCAATATGTTAAAGCTATTCCACCTTATGAACAAGAGTCCATTTTCAGAGCAGTCTAATAAATATTTTTGAAAGGCTTTTTTTGCTTTCACAGTGTTGAGGATCTAAATGAGGCCCTTGGATGTGCTCTACCACTGAACTACATTCCTGGCCCCTGTTAAAAGGCTTTTTAGAGACTATACTGTGGTTAAATTTATTTAATTTTTACTAATTTTCCAGTTTCAAACTAAAGCTGTATTTTCATAAGTTTTTTTCTCTACCATCCCATCCCTAATTCTAACTCTAGGTTATCCAGTGAATCTGAGAGCCAGTGGGCATTAGTGGTACAGTTTGGCAGGCTCCACCATACGAAACTGAGCACATCCTACCTTAGAGAATGTGCCAAAGCAAATGACTGGCTGCAGTTCCTTATTCATAGCCAGCTCCATGACTTCCAACCAGAGGAGGTAAGCCATATTGCTGGCAGCTACTCAAGAGGACATCTGAACACTTCTCTGAAGACAGTGTTTTTTCTATCGCATAAACAAGATTTTTAAAAAAAAATTTATTAGTATATGTTTGCAATATATAATATGTACTTATTGTGGGGAATTGGTACATATACATATTGAATCTTGGTCCTCTTTTTGTTTTGGTTTTTTTTTGAGATAGAGTCTTTCTGTGTAGTTCAGCTGGCCTCAAAGTCACAGTGATCCTCCTGCCTCAGCCTGCCAAATACTGGGATTACAGGCATGTGCCACCATGCCAGCTACTCTTGAGCCTTTGTAATTCTGTTTCCCGTTTACTCTCTCCTCATCTCCCTCTATCCCCAGACTCTTTCCATTCTCACAAAGTTGATCTTTCTGTTTTCTATCATCTGTCTTTTATTTTGCTCTATAAATGACTTATACTTTGGGCTTCTCATATAAGTGAAACCATGTGATATTTAACCTTCTGAGTCTGATTATTTCCCTTAGCATTCTGGACTCAAGGTGCATTCATGTTCTATAAATGACCAGATCTGTCCTTCTTAGCCTTTTGTTTAACACGACACTTATTTTTACTCACAGTTCAATGGGTTGGGGTCAGACATTAATAGTCTGACTAGTCATTAATACTGAAAAGCTTGAAAAGTTTTTGTGACTCCAGATTGAATATAGAAATTCACTCAAAAGCAACAACTTTGTGAAATTATGTGGTCACTTCTGACACGGTTCAGGGTGGGAAGAGTAATTTTGCCTGTGTTTCTGTAACATTCAGCTCCAGGTGTAACCAACAGTTGGGCGTCTGTTTTCATCATCTAATATGATTTGTAGGTGAAACCCCTCCTTCAGTGTTTCAGCCCAGTCCTTCAAGATCACTTACAGCTGGCTTTTGAAAACTTGTCCTCAGTGTCCAACTCTAGAGTGGACAGTGATCAAGTCAGTACCAGGTCCCCTCAGAAACTTCAGAGAAACAGAGAAGAGAAGACTAATTTCTTTGAAGTTCTGCTCCTGTGCGCAGCGAAACCAGACTCCTGGCGTTGGCTCCTGGCTGAAGCAGTGAGACACAAAGCCCCTGTCCTCAGTGTCCTGGCTTCATGTCTCCAGGTGAGGGGCAGGAGAAGCCTAAATTAGAGACCTAGGGCGCAATAGAAAAAAATAGGAACAGGAAAGGCTAATAATGGCCACAGTGAAGTTCCAGTATGTTTCAAGGTCACTGAAGCACTTTGTCTTCTGGGTTTTAGACCCTGGGGCTGGGTCGTTCGGTACTGTTCCTCATGTGTTGACATTCCGTGAGCCTAAGTGGTTAGAGCCGTGGCTCCTGGTTGACGGTGATACGGAGGACGCTTTGGTGGATGCACGTCACTGCTTCTTCAGTGGGGAAGGGAGTTCCACACAGTCCCTCAGTTGCAGCTCCATGGAGAGCAGTCCTATTCACTTAGAACCCCTCTGTCTTCTTGGCCTTTGACCTGCCACACTCTGCAGGACTGTTTGTAATAGTCCCTCTATTGTTCATTAGATTTTGTGTCATGTTTGGAAGCTTTTAAGCCGTTTTAACTAATTGAGATGACTTTCTCTAAATAAGAAATACCCATCTGTAGCATTTGTTATATCTGTTAGGTAACCCAGGTCGTTATTTTATTTTGAAAATTTCTTATCCAATGTCAGGATGCCAGCGCTGTTCCCTGTCTCTGTGTTTGGATCATAACCTCTGTGGAGGAAAGTATTGCTACTGAAGTAAGGGGACATAATCGGGGCTTGACAGAAAACTATACCTGGGACCTTGAGGACCTTTCCATAGTCTGGAGAACATTATTAACAAGGCAGAAGAGCAGAACTCTTATCAGAGGCTTCCAGCTTTTCTTTAAGGTAGTGAATAATTTACTGCATTTCTTTCCAGAGTTCACAGGTGTTATTTCAGCATGTTCATGTTTGACTTTCCATATTCTCATCCCTAGATTTTTTTAAGCCAACAATAGATGATAATAGTGATAAAATGTTTGTTTGTTTTACAGTGCTAGGGATTGGACCCAGGGCCTTGCACATGCTAAGCAAGCACTCTGCCACTGAGCTACACCCCCAGCTCTGCTATTTATGTAGTAGTGTTAAAATACATTATTTTAATAAGTTTTCACAATTCTGTACAAGATAATACCGGAGGATTTTATGAAGTGGTATTATCTTCATTTTACACACTAATAAAGTAATGCTCATAGCACTTAATTAGCCTACCCAAGAACTCAGAGTACTTCAGTACTTTGTACTATGTAGTAATATGTACTTTGTATATATTTACAATTCAGATTCATACTTTCTAATCCAAAACTCCACTTGAAAGCAGTGGATTCTGTGGGTTCAGGGGGGTGGTCCTGGGAGCCCAGCATCCAAGAATGTGTGTTAGGGGCACTGTACTGCCCATCTAGTGGATAACTCCTGCCATCTGAGGTGAATAGCTGTGCCTATCCTGAGTATTTTTTTTTTCAAAAAAAAAATACAAATTTAACTATTCTTCTTTTTAAGATGTATGACTTTACTGTGAGGCTGTTTTTAGCAACATCTAACATTCTCTTTATTTGGCATTATGGATCAAGAAAATAGCAAGGCCAGGATTTTCTAATTTCCAGCTCTTCTTTGAAGGAGTCCCCGTTACTGCTGATGATGGAGGTATATGAACTGTGTATGTTCTTCAAGAATTATAAGGAAGCCAAAGCTAAACTTCTGGAGTTCCTGAAAAGCCTCAAAAAAGTTTGTAGAAGTTTGAGTTTTTGTTTTTTTTTTTTTTTTTTTTAGGTACCGGGGATCCAACTCAGGACCTTGTGTTTGCAAGGCAGACAGCAGCACCACTGAGCTAAATCCCCAGCCCTGAGTGCTCTTTCTCACTGATCTAAAATCGGTTGGCATGGCCTGTTGCCTGGTAATGGTTGGAATGGAGTATCTGGTGAATAGGGGCTATGTGGTGAAATTCAGACTAAATCATTTGTACCATTCCAGAGATGAGGAAGTGAGGGCAGGGGCCTCAGGGGTCTCACTTGTAGCCGCTCATCCATTGCCATGAACAGAAAGGATTCATGTAATCCTCTACTACAATCACTTTTCTGATTCTGCAGCCTAGCTCAATGGGAAAGGATTAGTAGACCCTCTGGACACCAGAGCAGAGTGGAGGTCATGAGCCATATTTGGTCAATCCAGGATACCTCCAGCTTTATTCACTATGATAGAAAAGAATGGTCTTTTTCATCGGTACTCCTGGAGGCTCTGCTGACCTTGTCCAAACAGTGTTGAACATGTGGTCAGTCTCAGGCTCTACTTCTTCAGACGCTTGTTTCAGACCTAGTTATCATGCCAAGATTATTAACTTTTTTTTAAAACAGGGTCTCACTATGTAGTCCAGGCTGGCCTTGAACTCACTGTGTAGCTTAGGCAGGCCTTGAACGCACAGCAATCTTTCTGCCTCAACCTCTCAAGTGCTAGGATTACAGGCATGTGCCACCACACCCAGCAACCTTATTATTATGGAGGAAAAAAGCAGAAGCTGTAAGAAAGGAAAAAGGATATGCCTTAGTCTTCCTTGGTGTTTTCAGCACTTTTGCCTTCTGTACTCCCCAAGAGCTCTATGATAAATGAGACACACATAAATACCTACTTTACCTACCACCTATATCAAGTGGAATATCCCTCTAGGCTTTTGTTCTCAGTCACAGTGGTCTTAACTCCAATTAACATAAAAGGGCTATATATTTGAAAATACTGAATCAGTGTTTTGGTAAGACTGGGGTTCCTAAATCACCCCCAAAAATAGACGTGTTAATTTCCTCAGCTCTGAGGCTGAGGTCCTGCCAGGGTCTCCTTGTTCCTGCCGGCCTGCCACTCCCAGTCTGTGTGGAGACACTGCAGCTGTCACCTCAGCTTTCTACCTCCCACTTCCTTCATTTGCCTGTATAGACCCTCTTATTAGGGTAGCAAAGTTAGGTAAAAAAAAGTAATAAAGGGGCCAGGGATTTAGCTCAGTGGTTCCACCGCCTGCCTTGCAAGCACAAGGACACGAGTTCATTCCCAGTATCAAAAAAAAAAAAAAGTAATAAAGACTAATGCCTTAATCCAGGCTGATTTTAAGGAGGACATTCATGAGGATAAAGAATAGATGTATTCTGTAACTTTTGACTTTTGTGCAGTAAGTCTCTAACTTATGAACGAATTCCATTCCAGGAGAATGGTTCATAAGTCAAATTCATTTGTAAGCAAACAAAGTGAGTCTTACACAGTACACCTGTGAAAGTTCACAAGATGAATTTTTGTTAAGTCAGGGACTTACTGTATAGCATACATCCCACCACAGTATCTAAGCAGGAGCAGGAGCTAACAGGGAGCCGACTCCTGATGTTCTATCATTCTCATTGTCATCCCCTTAAATAGCAGTAAGGGAGCAGCTCCAAATCAAAATAATCTTCCTGTAATGATAGTGAGTGAGCCAGCATGGTGGCAGATGCCTGTGCTCCAGCTACTTGGGAGCCTGAAGGAGGAGGATACTTGAGCCCAGAAGTTCAGAACCAGCTTGAACAGTACAAAAGACCCTGCTCCAAAAGTAAAAAGTAAAAAGGCAGCTAACCCATACTAAAATTTAGGAGAAGAGAATGAGAAACAGATAGGTGGGACCATACAGAATCTAGGAGAATAGTGAAGAAAATTCCAGGTAGTAGTGAGGAGACAGCTCTAATGTGTCATGGGATTTTATAAGGCATTCCTTAACTGAAGAGCTTGGCAGTGTTGGGGATTCTTTTGAAGACATATTGCAGTCTTAAACATCTATGTTACAGCCCAAAACCTCAGTGTATATTATTGTACCTTCAGAGTGACCTTGTTTTTTCCTTTGGCAGTACTGAGGATTGATCCCAGGGCTTCTGTACTGAGCAACATCCCTAGCCCTGTGTAAATTTCCTTTTATTTTGAGACAGGGTTTCAAGTTGCCCAGGCTGTATTTGAACTTCCAATCCTCCTGCCTCAGCCTCTCCAAGTGCTAGAATTACAGCTGTGGGATGCACTATCAAGCCCTGTTTTTGTTTTATTTTGTTGTGTTGTGTTTTTGCTTGTTTGTTTTCTTAAGACAGGGTCTCACTAAGTCACTAAGTTGCCCTGATCGATACTTGCAGTCCTCCTGCCTCAGCCTCCAGAGTACCTGGGATTACAGGTCTGCACAGCTGCACCCATCTCAGGAGTTAACCTTTTATTCTGCTATGAGGCCCAGTATTTTTAATTATGTTGTGTGATGTCTAGAGTGAATTATGAAATATGAAACTACAGTGACTAAAAACAAAGTAGTAGTCTTCCAAAAATAATACCAAATAAAAATCAGCAATGTAGTGACGGAAACAGTGTCATGCGGGAAAGCTCAGAGTCTCAGGCATAGTGTCTTAGATGTGTTTGCCACCCACTTGTGGATAGTCATCTTCCTATTAGTAGTTTTAATGTGTAATTGAAATGACAAGTCCAGGTTTTTTGGCTTGAAAACTCAAGCAAAAACGTAAAAGTACTGTACCAGCAAAATATGTAGTAGAACCAGCCTAGCAGTGGTAAGCAAGGCTAAGAAGCCTTCCTAATATGAATTTAAAATTCTCTGGACTCAAGGTCAGGCCCAGGTCTCTTTTTTTTGGTACCAAGGATTGAACTCAGGACCTTGCACTTGGGAGACAGGTGGCAGCACCACTGAGCTAAATCTCTGGCCTCCCAGGTCTCTTTTGGAAGAAGCTGCCCTAGGCATTGTGGCACACATCTGTAACCCATGTACTCAGGAGGCCATGACAGAAGGATCAGCGTGAGTTTGAGGTCAACCTGGGCTACATAGCAAGACCTTATCTCAAAAAAAACAAAAAAAAAGAAAAACTGCTAAGTTTCTCTTAAACATGCCTGGTTAATATAGCACCTGAGAGGGCTGTTAACTAGACAGAGTGACTAGGAGGAACTTACAGGCATGAGCTCTCTAGTTAGCACTCAGTCTTTAGGACTCTTAAGGCTGTGGATGCAGCCTAGTGGTAGAGCATGCTTGCCTAGCATGCATGAGGCTCTAGGTTCAGTCTCCCATGGAGGGAGGGCAGTGTACAGCATCATTCAAAGGACTCTTGCCCTTTGTACATGCAGCTCTCTGCATTAGAACTTCCCACAGAGATCACATGCAGAGCTGCCAAGGAGGGCTTGTTCCTCCTGCCTGTTCTCTGAGCTCCTTCACTCATCCCTGCTGTTTGAAAAGCAACTGCATAGGCGTCCCCTTTTGTGATGGGAGGTTACTCTTCAGGGTATCTTGGCTTGCTTGTTCTGCATTTTGGAGATTTTAATTTGTTATTCCTGTGAATCACTCTCCTCCTTGAGCCTCTTTTATTCTCTTCTTTTTTTTTTAATAGCTTGACACAGCAACTACAAGAGTCCACCCTGTCCTCCCTGCTGCATGGCTCAGGGACCAGGTGTGTTTCCTTTTGAAGCTTATGCCACAGCAGTGTCAGACGCAGTATGAGCTGGGGAAGCTCTTACAGTTGTTTGTTGGAACAGAGCATCTCTTTTCTGATGGTAAGACAGTCCTTGCCCTGAAGTTGCCACTAAGAAGTAGCCTCTTTACCTGGGCATGGTAGTACACAATTGTAAATCCAGCATTCTGGAAGGCTGAAGCAGGAAGATTGAAAGTTCAAGCCCAGCCTGGGTGACTTAGTGAAACCCTGTCTCAAAATGGAATATTAAGGGCCGGGGATAAATGCTCCGTGGTTCTGCCACCTGCCTTGCAAGTGCAAGGTCCTAAGTTCAGTCCCTGGTACCAAAAAAAAAAAAAAGGGATGGAATAGTAAGGGCAGGGGATGTAGCTCAGTGTAAAAGCCCTGAGTTCAATCCCCAGTACTACACATACACAAAAAAGTGGTGGTTAGCTTTCTTAATCTTGAAAGTATTTTAGAAGAGTAATCAGGAAACGAGAATGCATGTGATAGGTAATATTACATTTATAATCTAGAACCGAGTGTGAAGAGTTACAGATAACTTCACATTTGGGCTGAAACATTCAAAACATGATACAACAGCACCTGGTGTAAAAAACACAATCAGTCTTCTTATTCCAAGCAGTTGTCAAATAGCTCTGCTTCCCCCTGGCAAGCCCCTGCATTAACATGTCACTGTCATTCTTCTGTCTGTTATTGTTGGCCAGGGTTACAAACCCTGTTTCACGAATGTGTAATTTATTTTGAAAGGTTCAGAGATAAGTTATGCTTTTTTCTTCCATAGTCTTCCAGATGTTGGCAGTCTCTAAGCTTGATACTTATTTAATCAAAAAATATTGTCTTATTCTTTTACATTTGTTTAATAATTTCAGGATTTTTAAATGATGATGATACTGCTTTATAGTAGATTTTCACATTTTCACTAGCCCAGGGGCCATTGAGCTGCATCCCAAGCCCTTTTTATTATTGAGACAGGATCTTGCTGAGTTTCTCAGGCAGGCCTCAAACTTGCAATCCTGCCTCCGCCTCCCAAGTGCTGGGATTACAGGAGTACACCACTGCACCCAGTTTCTAGCAGATTTTTTTTTTTTTTTCAGAACTAGGGATTTCAGTAAGGTCATTACACATGTGAGACAAGTGCCATACTACTGATCTACATCCCCAGTGAATACTCTTTTGAGTCGGAGTCTTACTTTGTACTTCAGGCAAGCCTCAAACTCACTGTGTATAGCCCAGGCTGGCCTCGAACTTATAGCGATCCTCCTGCTTCACCTGCGGGGATTTCAGGCATGTACCACCATGCCTGGCTCCAACACATTTTGTTTCTTTAATTTTTTTGCAATACTTGCATTGAACCAAAGTCCTCATGCATGCTAGACAAGTGCTCTTCTACTAAGCTACATCTTTACCCCTTTTTCTGGCAGAGACTTCTTATTTTTCTTTTGTACCAGGGATTGAACTCAGGACCTTGTGCTTATGAGGCAGGTGTGCCATCACTGAGCTAAATCCCCAGGAAGAGAATTCTTAATATTATTAAGATAATAATTTTCAGGGAAAGCCCCACTGGGTTTCCTTGTGCTAAGTCAGTAGCAAGCAAATGATGCCCCATTCTAAATATAGTGTGCCACATTAAAGCCTGGGCTAGTGACCAGCTGCAATTTCAGCTGTCCTACATTATCTTTCAGTCAACAAGATGCCTGCATTGAATACACAAATGACTGATCATTCAAGCAAATTTGATCAAGTCAAGGAAAAGTCCAGAAAGAAGTGGGACTAGCCTGAGGGAGTAGCTAAAATCATCGCAAGTTCCTTCCTTGCCACTTACTACATTTTAGGCCACTAACCTGTGCCCTGTGTCTCTTGAACAGTTCTTAAGGTAGGGAAAGTAAGTTCAACCAGACTTTACTAGTAAGGATTTTGCAGGGCAAGGTTTTGGCATCTTTGGTATATAGGAACTACCATATAGCTTCTATTAGTCAATCAGAATAGAAAAATGTGGTTTTCGTTTTCCCTTTAATCACCCTAGTATGTTAAACATAGTTATTTTTCTCCTCATATTTCATTACTTGTGAAATACCATAGCAGTGTTTTATTGGTTAAATATTTATATCCTCTTCTCTTTGGCACAGATCCAGATATAAAGAAGCTGTGTGTCCTTAGCCAAATTTTGAAGGATACATCTATACCCATTAATCATACAGTTATTACCAGCTACAGCATTGAAATTTTTCAGCATGAATGTAGATCTATTTTGGAAAGACTGCAGACAGATGGACAGTTTGCTTTGGCCAGGAGAATAGCAGAATTAGCTGAATTACCTGTGGACAACTTGGTTATTGAAGAGGTATTATTACTTTTTTAAGTTATTCAGAGCCTTAGTTTTTTAAAGCAATGTTAAACAGAACTGAGCGAGATATGATTTATAGGAGATGAGGCTTTTTAACTTTCTCTGTTTTTTTTCTTATAATACTGGGGATTGAAACCAGGGTCCCACAGATGCTAGGTGATCCGCAATCCCTTTAAATTTTATTTGGAGATAAGTTCTCCCAAAGCTGCCCAGGCTGGGCTTGAACTTGCCATCCTCCTGCCTTGGCTTCTCAAGTAGTTGGGATTACAGGTGTGCACCACCACACCTAACTTCCTTTTTACATTTCACAGCCGCATTACTTCCAGAAATGGATGAGCTGTAGGATGTTCACTATTGAGGAATGTAAGTGTAGCCTGCAGGATATACTACAATTATTTTCCTCTGAATAGAATTAAATATAAAGTGGCTTCCTCTTGAACTTCATAGGTCCTGTGTTCTTGAATTTAATTTGACTTTAGCAGTTATGGTGTACTTGAGCATTAACACTTACGATACTTCATTATCTGAAAAAGTTAAAATTTGCTTGTTAAATTTCACAGATAACACAGGAAATGCAGGCGCTAAAGCACGTGAAACAGTGGTCCCTGAAACGAGCAAGAATTGACTTCTGGAAAAAATGCCATGAGACTTTTAAGAAGAATTCCATTTCAAACAAAGCAGCTTCTTCCTTTTTCTTCTCCCAGGCCCAAATGGCCTGTGATCACTCAGCTGGAAGAGGCAGCACTGAGGAGCGCCACCTGCTGCTTATTCTGGCTGGGCACTGGCTTGCCCAGGAGGACCCCGTGCCCTTAGACAAGCTAGAGGAGCTGGAGAAGCAGATCTGGGTCTGCCGCATCACCCAGCATACCCTCCAAGGGCAGCAGCAGGAAGCAGAGCCGAGATTTTCTCAACAGATCTCAACTAGTGGTGAACTGTCCCTTGATAGCTTAGCCAGTGAGTTTTCCTTCTCCAAGTTGGCTGCTCTGAACACATCAAAATACTTGGAACTTCATGGCCTTCCAAACATAGAGACTTGTGAGAGTAGACTGGACTGGAAGGAGCAGGAATCACTGAACTTTCTGATTGAGCGTCTGCTGGATGATGGCCATGTGCATGAGGCAAGTAGAGCGTGCCGATATTTTCATCTCTATAACCGAGATGTCACCTTGGTGTTGCACTGCCAAGCCTTGGCCTCAGGGGAAGCAAGTGTGGATGACCTGCACCCAGAGATCCGTGCTGTCCTACAAAGTGCTGAGCTGCACGAGGAAGAAGAGGAGCCTGACATTCCAGGGAAAGTGCAAAGCAGTAAGTAAGGGGGATTGAACTGCCCTCTGTCCAAGTCAGTCTGTTAGCACTGTCTCCAAATTGGAAGGGCTCCTTATGGCATAATAACTATATTTATGTCAGGAGACAGCAATTTTTTTGAGGTAATTTATAAACTAGGTAATTGACAATTATGGATTACCAGGTAATTGCCAATTATCTACCTTCTATTCAATTATCTACCGGGAAACAATTATCTAGTTTGTGGATTACCTGAAAAAAATACCTACTCTCTAACTAGCTGTATGTCAGAGTTTGAGGAAATCAGTCTGACTTAAAGCTAGTTCACTGAAGTGTATCCTGTACAAATAATTATGTTTTCAGTTGCACATTGATAGTATATAGCAGTAGAGGCAAACTTACAGCATGTGTGCCACAGTGGGCTATTTCTTGAAAGCTCTAAAATGTTTGCCGTCGCTGGTATAGAGGAACAGGGTAGTCATTTACATTAACCTTGTATTATATGACCTTGTTAAGCTTACTTTTTCTAGGAGTTTTGAAGATTCCCTGGAATTTTCTATGTAGACAACCATGTCATCTGCAAGAAGAGACAGTTTTGTTTCTTCTTTCCCAATCTCTGTGCCTTCTACTTTGCTTTTGCTTCATTGCACTAACTGGGCCTTTCGGGACTGTGTTGGATGGGAGGGGTGAGAATGGACATGCTTGCCTTGTTACTGGTCCTACAAGGAAAGCAGCCTTTCATCATTACGGATGGTAATAGCTATAAACCTTTTGAAGATATTATCATCTTGAGGAAACTCCTTTTTATTCATAGTTGGTGAAAGATTTTTACCACGAATCAGTGCTGACTTTTGCCATTTTTTTTTTCCCTGTATCTGTTGAGCTGATTATATAGGGTTTTTTGGGGAAGTTTTTTTTTTTGGTATTGGAGATCAAATTTGGGTCTTTGCGCTTGTGCCAACAAGTGGCAAAACCACTGAGCTAAATCCCCAGCCCTATATAGTTTTTAAAAAATTCTTTAGGCTATTAATATGGTAGAATACATGCATTGATTTTTTAACATTGAACTAGTCTTGCATTCCCAGGATAAACTTCACTTGGTCTTGGTACATTATCCTTTTTTATATACCTGGAATTGATTGGCTATTTTGCTAAAGATTTTTGTTTTTTGAAAAATAGTGATCTGTAATTTTTGTTTTATGGTACTGGGGATTAAATCTAGGGTCTTTACACTGAACAACATCCCCAGCCCTTTCGTATTTTTTTATTTTTTGAGGCAGAATCTTGCTAAGTTGCCAAGGTTGGGCTTGAACTTGTGGTCCTCCTGCCTCAGCCTCCCAGAGTACTGAGATTACAGGTGTGTGCCACACCTGGCTTACGGTTTTTTAGAAAACCTTTCTTCCTGTTTTTTGGGTTATTTAAACATTTTTTAGTCTCCCATTTTAATTTATTGTGACTTCATTTATATATCTTGGTATACTTGGTTAATTATTTAAGGAATTATGACATACACTTTTTTAAATGAATGGTATATTTATCTTTTATTGGTATGTTTACAGTTCATAATGTTCATATTATCATAGGGAGTATGTACATGTACTTAACAAGTCTTAATTCCTTTTTCCCCCTTCCCCTCCTCACCTCACTGCTCCCTCCATTATCTACATCCCCTTCCCATCTGCAAAATATCTATCTCCCTGTTTCTTGTTGTCTGTTTTTTTATTATTTATATTTTGGATTTCTCATATAAGAAACCATGTGATATTCAAGGTGTGTATTAAGCTCATTTATTTCACTTATCCTTATGGTCTCAAGGTGCATCCACTTTCCTACAAATGACTCAAGTTTATCTGTTGTGGCAGAGTAGTACTCCATTGTGTATAAATAGCACATATTCTGTACCATTCGTCTGTTGGCTGATTGCAAGATTTAGCTGTTATGAGTTGTGCTGATATAAACATGGGTATGCATGTATCACTGTGATATACTGTCTTTAACTCTTTTGAGAAGATACCCAGGAAGGGCGTAGCTGGGTCAAATGGAATTTCTAGTTTTAGATTTTTTTTTAGGAGTTTCCACTGTGGTTGTACTAGTTTAGATTCCCATCAAAAATGTCAAAGGGTGCTCTTTTCCCAGCAGCCTTGCCAGCATTTGTTATTATTATTTGGTTTTTGATGATAGCCACTCTTTCTGGATTAAGATGGAATCTCAGGTGTTGTTTTACTTTGCATTTCTCTGATGGCTAGAGATGATGAGCATTTTTTCATGTATTTGTTGACCATTTATACTTCTTCTGAGAGGCCAGGGATTTAGCTCAGTGGTTCTGCCACCTGCCTTGCAAGCGCAAGGTCCCAAGTTTGATCCCTGGTACCCCCCCCCCAAAAAAAACCCACTAAAAAATATACTTCTTCTGAGAAGTGTCTATTCATTTCAGCTGCCCTTTTTTTTTTTGGTACCGGGGATCAAACTTGGGGCTGCCCATTTTTTGATTGGGTCTTTTATTGAGGGGATCTGATTATTTCCTCAGCTCTTTGTATATTCTAGATATTAGCCCTCTGTGTGAGGAAAACCTAGCAAAATTTTTCCCCTATAGGTAGTTTCTTCACTCTGTTAGTTGTTTCCTTTGCTAATGCACAAGCTTTTTGATTTGTTATAATCCCGGTTGTTGATTCTTGTTGCTATTACTTGTGCAATTGGGGTTCTGTTCAGAAAGTCCCTTCCTGAATCTTCAAGAGTTTTACCTATTTTATCTTCCAGGAGATTGTTTTAATATTTCTGTCTTTGATCCATTTTGGTTTTATTTTGGTGTAAGGTGATAAGATACTGTCCAGATTCAATCTTCTGCGTGAGTGTAACCAGTTTTCTCAGCACCATTTTTTTGTTTTGTTTTAAAAATAGTCTTTATTTTTTTTAAAGTTAGTATGTGCATTACAGGAAACAAAACACAAGAAGCAAAGAACAGTTATTCCCAGTCATAAGCAGCTTAGCTGGATGTATTCTTCTAGGTCTCGTGTACGTACACAGCATGCCATTTTTTGCGACTGAGTTTGTATAGTGTGGGTCATGCTTTTCCTTCCACACATCATGAATACTCACCAGTTCAAAATACCAAAGCTACAAGAGTATTTTTGATAACTAAGAACATACTACACCAATTCAATTTGTTAGAAAAAAATGGTAATCCTATGAGCTTCAGACATTTATAGTTAAATGGATAGACCTTGAGATCATACTCTTCAAGTGAAATAAATCGGACACACGTGTTTAAATACCTCCTTCATTGTTTGTTCGGTGTAAGAAACCAAAAGTGGAAATAAGGACTACAGTGTATAATAGATATTGAGAAGTGGGAAAGGGAACAAGGAGAAGGGAGAGAGAAAGGAAGGAAGGGACAAGAAAAAAAGTGAAAAGAGAAAAACTAGAAACAGAGCTTTTGTACATAAGGAGAGGAGGGGGCATAAGGGGAAGGGGGAATGGGATAAAATAAAATTTATTGTTTTAAAAAATTGTAATTCTTCCTTTGGGAACAAAATTTCACTGAAGATAAAATGGCAACAGGCCTCTAGATCGAAGAATTGGCAAAGTTACAATTACAATACTGCATTCCCTTAATGCTCAATTTAAAATGAGACATAAAGCAACAGAGTACACCAAGCCATGTGTCTGATAGTTATCAGATCTCTACTGTTAAGATATTAGCAAGAAGGCATATTCCCATTGACTTATTAACGTGTAGCTAGAAGACACACTTTGATTCCTTTCGCTAAAATGTAAATCTGAACACTTTGCACACATCTCTTTTTTTTTTTGTACCAGGGATCGAACTCAGGACCTTGTGCTTGCGAGGCAGGTGCGGTGCCACTGAGCTAAATCCCTGGCCCTCTTGTATGTTTATTTCCACCCTTCTGTTGCCAACCTAGTGACAAGTCCTTATACACACTGCCTAGAGGTGTAACAATTCCAAGTCTAAGATGCATCTTTTCTATCAATTATAACAAAAAGAGGGCTGGGGATTTATCTCAGTGGTTCCGCAGCTGCCTGCCTCGCAAATGTAAGGTCCTGAGTTCAATCCCGGGTACCCCAAAAAAAAACCAACTACTGCCAGGGCTAGGGATGTAGCTGAGTGGTGCAGCACCTGCCTGGCAAGCATGAGGCCCTGAGTTCGATTCCCATTACCAAAAAAACCCCAAAAACTGCTGCCATAAAATTGTTGGCTTTAAGTAACAGATATAATTTGAATTCGCATCAGAGATTTCTAAAGTGACAATAGTACAAGCATACGACTTTTTCTTTGTATCCAAAACCTGTTCTGGCTCTCCCTTGGCTAAGAATACAAATCTGGAAAGCCTGCTGCCATAGTGTCCTAAAATGCTTTGACAACACTTGGCATACTTCATTTCCCTTGCATATCTTGATTACACTGGGCTAAACAGAAAATGAAAAAATTCTGTTAATGGTAATTTAAACAGTAGTTAGCTGTGGACCTGGAAGGTTTTGTAAAATTGATAACCATTTAGAATCACATTCTGAGAAGAAAAATTGATATCCCAAACATAGGCCAAAAGACCTATATTTATGAGAAAATTGGCAAGAATGAACTGAACATTAAAAAGTTTTGAGCACGAGAGGATACTGCCCCAAAGAAGAGTAGTAGTGAGCCTCAGAAAAGAAGTTTATCTGGTTCTTAGAAGGCTGGGAGCAACACAGTGGAAGCTGAAACACTGCATTATACAAACCTCAGTAAGGGTTATAAAGCAATGGCCTTTCTAAATTTTTATTTTGAGTTTAAAATTTCATAAGTAGTTCATTGTGTCACCACATTGACCACTTAACAGCGTACCTCAAGTGTCATTCAGGCAGTGTGTTTGTTTACGCATGGAGCATCCTGAGCATCACTCAGGCAGGTGTCATTTCAACCAGTTGATTCTTGTACTGAGTAAATTTGATAAGATTGCCATTTTTATATTTCCTGTTATCTTATAAAATCTAATTTAAATATGCAATTTTTGGTCATCCTGTATTTAAATAATTGGACTGGTAAGTGGTTAAGCCAATTCAGTTAACCATATCCAAGTAGGAATAATTTTGGAAATGCCTTGAAAAAGGATAATGAAAGAAACTACAGATCTGAAAGGTAACCAGTCTTTGCAAAGCTTATGTGCAAACTTAGAATATATAATATTACCTATCAATTCCCAGTTCCTCTTAAAATAGAAAATTACCTGCATGTTTAGCCATCACATCTTTTCTTTTTGTTTTTTTTTTTTTTTTGGTACTGGGGATCGAACTCGGGTTCTTGCGCTTGCGCAGCAGGCGGCGAAACCACTGAGCTAAATCCCCGGCCCACATCTTTTTCTTTTAATTGGTACATTTTAGGTATACAATATAATGACATTCATCATTGGAAATTTGCACCTTTACATAGTCTCTTGGTTCTTATTTTTCCCCCTTTCCTGCCCTCCCTCAACCCCTCCATCCCTCCCTATTTACAGACTTTGTTTCCAGTTTTTCATTTTCTCATATTATTCCCTTCTCATATTACTCTCATTCTGATTCCCTTCTTTCCTTTCCCCTACCCCTCCCACTTCCCCTTCCCCTTTGCCCCTTTTCTTCCTATTTCACATTATCTATTATATCTTTTAGTCCTAATTTACACTTTCAGTTTCTCACACTAGAGAAACTATTCGGTATTTACACGTGTGTCCTATTTATTTCACTTAAGAGTATCGCCTCAATGTGCATCCATTTAGCTATAAATGTCTCTGATTTCTCATTTTTTATTAGCCATCACATCTTATTCAAGTTTAGCAGTAAGATAAAAATCTTAAAGAACTACATTGTTCCTAAACATTTATATCTCATATGTACCATTTAGACTATCCCTCACTTCTTTATTTCCCTTTCAATATTAATAAATATAGTCCTTGAGTTACGGTCTCTACATTAAGTGAAATATAAAATAAGGTAGTTTATCAGTGTCTTAACTAGAATTAACTTAAAATCTACTTACCAAATAAGAAACAATAAACTTTTAAGTTTTACCCAGAAAGCAGATGTATTGTGATTCACTCCTAATGTCTACATAAAACATTTCATCATTTTAGTTTATAACATTTTTTTGGAATTGTTGTATGTCAGAAAAAATTCAATCAACGAAACTACAGAAATTATATTTGTTAATCTTTGAGTCAACAAATTCTTTAGGAAAATCTACAATAATTTGATTAATACCTACACTGAAAATTTTAAATTGGTGAATAATAAATGTGGTTTTGTTGTATTTTACCTACTAGTAATGCAAATGGGATAGTAAAATTCCCAAATGGAATATGTGAAAGAACTAGAACCAGAGATCTGGTAAAACTGCATGTCTTCTGACACCAACATTTTCCAGAATGAAAAACAGTGACGTGTATTTTTACAGAATTTGAAATTTATAAATTCAAGAATGGAATTAAAATTCAACTTGGCATGAAAAAAGTAAATATAGCTAGTGGTGTCCAAATTTCAAATAAAACCTCAAGGGTAAGTATGGCTGTTTTCTTCCAAACAGTCATTTTTGCATAAAATATTGGCTGTGTCAAAAGGAATCTTCTGTGCTTTCTATCAGCTGAGGCCTGCTGAAGTATAACACATTTGCTTTGTAAATTTAACCTCAGCTGAGGTTAAATTTAAAGTGTCTAACAAGGCGGGCAGATCTATAGTCAGCACAAAATTATATGAAGGAGTGAAGTATGTTCTTGTCCAGATCAGCGAGTTGTTCTCCTGAGCAGACTTTGCAACTACAAGAAGGTTGCAGAGTGCATGCAGAGTATCAAAATGATGTATATGATTGGAAGCATGAAGTCTTTGGCAGACTTCCTTCAGCTATCACAAATTGCTAACATGCCACAAATACAACTACAGGAATATTGTTGAAGGTGTTCATAAATAAGTCAATGAAAATGCACTCCAAGCTCCATCAAAACTGTATCCACATTTTTCCCATCCATGGAATTTTTGATCTCCGCTTGCTTTCTCTTACATAAGTGCAGACTTTTACAAAGGTAAAAGTATGTTGAATTAAAACATTGTTTTCATCTTCTGGCTTAAAATCTGTTTTCTTTTGTTCACAGCCAAGATATGCTTCATTTCCCCAATCATACAATTTAATGTCCTGTCAATGCCAGTATCCAATTTCATCCCCATTTGTTCAATTATTTCTTTTTTCTTCTGAAGCCATTTAGATAATTTAAGAGCTTCTTAGTGGCATGAGATGATCATTAAACTGCTTGTTAAAAAAATGAAAAACAGGGCTGGGGATTTAGTTCAGTGGTTCCACGGCCTGCCTCTCAAGCGCAAGGTCCTGAGTCCGATCCCCAGTACTTAAAAAAAAAAAAGGCTTAACTAGCACTTCTTGGGATAGGATAGTTTCCCCATGAGTAGCAATAGTTGGCCCCAGTGGTGAGCTGGTACACTGTCTAATTCTCTCTTGCAAATCTTGACTACCTCTGTGCCAATGGATCTCTTTTGATTATTTTTTAAATCATAATAGCATTACAGGATCGTAACACTTCTGCTTTTCAAAAAACCGGTCTCAGCCTCAATATAGTTCTCCAAATAGGAAATAAAAATGGATCTGATAAGCTAAGACAAGAAAGTTTGTATCAGTACCTAAATTAAACTCTTATCAACTTGCTGGAGGGCGGGGGATTTAGCTCTGAGGTTCCACCACCTGCCCTGCAAGCACAAGGACCCAGTTTAATCCCTGGTACCAAAAGAAAAACAAAATCAACTTGCTGGAAAGATCATGGTTCTTGTATATAAATCGTAGAGATTTTTGAGATACTGTTCTCCATCTGGTTTCCTATATTCTTCCATCTGATCTTTCAAAAAAAACCCCTGTAGTTTGATTTCAAATACGTTTTGAATAAGTTTAGCCAGTACTATTTCTGGATTACTAAAGGTATCTCCAACTTGCTTGTTTGCCCATTGACAGAGTATTGCTGCATCTTCAAATATACCATTTCTCAAGTAAGCACCCTTCTGGCACTGCTTTGTATAAACATCAGCACAGTGAGAATAACCCTTAAAATGATGTAGCCCTGGGCCTGGGATTTAGCTCAGTGGCACCGTGCCTGCCTGGCAAGCACAAGGTCCTGAGTTCAATCCCCAGTACCAAAAAAAAAGGAATTCAAACAAAATGAAGTAGCCCTGCTA
The DNA here is from genome assembly GCF_000247695.1 of Heterocephalus glaber. The sequence continues at coordinate 11,655,175 of NW_004624804.1, forward strand.
CTACTTCCCTCATTTTAGAGATTTCACCTTTTCTTTGAGCACTAGTAAATTCCTGAATCAGTTGGCCTTCTAAATCATGGTATTTACTTGCAATTTGGGATTTTACTTCTGAAAAATCTATCAAAAGGTAACTCCTGGGTAATTAGGTGCAACTTCTGAATCATGTGTGCTGCCTCCTTCTTTTCAGAATTAGTAAAAACCTCAGATTTCATTTCTCCATCTAGAAACTCATTAAAGTATTTCATCAATTTCTAGCCTCCACTGCCTGTTGTCTAGTGTGTTTACCCCTTCCAACTGGCCTCCAAAGCCACACACTTTGATTGCTACATGTGGTCATCTAGTGTTTGGAAATGTGAAAAGGTAACCTAATTGCTTTTCTGAAGCTCTTGTGTCTGTCTTCTTGGCAAATTCCTTGGCTTCCTTCTGACATTTTTGCTCTAATTTCTCTATTTTCCTTCGAATCCTTTCATCCATCCACTGGAGTTCTTGAATATGATTTACAAATTCTTCTAATAATCTTTTAGGATCAAAAGTTTCAGGCCCACCTCTAGAACCTCCTCCTGGGATTCTCCATACAAGATGTCCAGTATACTCATCTGCCACAAAAGGCTCCTAGAGGAGCTCTGCTGTGCTCACCATCTCAGCCCCGAGAGGTTGGCCCTTGGGGGATGCCTGGTCTTCAGGTGCTGCGCCTCACCATCTCAGAGTTGCCACCCACAGATCCCAAGGCCACCACCTCTGCTGGTCCCAGTGTCACCACCTCCTACACCGGAAGTAGAACTGCAACTTCTGGGATTTTGACCGGTGTCCTGGGTAGTTTCTTCTCTCGTCATCATTTGAGTTTCTATATGCCTCACTTATTTGTATGTTGAGTGTTTCCCCCCATACTTAGAAAGTTTTCTGTGATTTCTGTGAATAAATTTTTTCTTCCATATGTGCTGCTGTCTAATTTTTCTTTAACTCCAGTTAGTCTTACCATCTTCTAGTAGCTGTTAGATGAATTTTCCTTGCTGTCTTGATTTTTTAAGTATCTCCTGAGTACATGATCCCATCCATCCTTGAGGTCTAACACTGTCCTCATATTGGTCACTTCCCTTGTTGATATGCTAAGCAGGACTTTTTATCTCTGAGATTTCTCTTTGGTACCTTTTCATGGACTCTACTTCTGTGGTTAATCTGTCATTCATGTTTTGAATAGTTTTGATTATCTCTTCTAATTTTTTAATTTGACTGATCTTTAAACACATTGGTCAGTTTAACTCCATTGTCAGTTTGGTTATATCATCTTTGAGCTTGCCAAGTTTCTTTGCTTTCCCTTTTATCTTTTCCTACAGTTCAGCTATTTGGTGTTTAATTTCCTCTTCATCTGGTGTCTCTTACCTGCTTTGGGAGAGCTGGGAGTCTTCAGAGGCATTTTGTTACCTTGTTTTTTCATGTTCTTGTTTGTGTGTGTGCTGATTGGTTGAATGCAAACTTTGTTACTGGTGTGAAGATCATTTTAGTTAGGTTGTTTTCCAGTGATGTGATCTTGGCTTCATTTGTCAAGAACTGTTGTCTGCCACTTTAACCTATTCAGTTTAATTGAGTTGGGACCCAGTCACTGTTGTAAGGAGAGAATTCCTGCTGGTTATAACAGCATCTACAGATCATACAGTCATAAACATTAAAACTTGTTTTGACAATTTCATCCTTTTATCAGTGCCCCTTATAGATCATACTATAATCTATAAGTATTAGGTGGTTAGTCTGTAATATGAAGCGGGGGGAGGAGAGAGTAAAGGGGGAATGAAAGGGGTAAGTCAGAAGAGAAGGAGTAAGAAATGTCAGTGGGTGAAAAGTAGATAAGAAACTGGGACTCTGAGGAAGTTATTTTTATAGGTGGAGTAAAGGGCCAGTGTTTGGGAGTTTGAGAGAATGTTTGTGGAGTTGGGGGGAGCAATGTCAAGGGAAAGAAATGTGCTTACGGATTGAAGGGAGCAGTGTGGTTCCCGGAAACTTACTGTATTCATAGTTCGTTTTGTTTGGATCCTCTAAACACAGTTCTGTTAAGGGGTACCTGGTATGGCCATGAACGGTACCATTCAAGTTAAAGCACTGATCAGTTATTACTCTCTTTTGCGTAAATAAAGGCACCTGCTGTATGGATGTTGTATGAAAGGTGGAGAGGAAAACAGGGAAGATAAGAGAATTGGGGAAATGAGGAAGAACAAAAAAGAATAGGGAGGAAAGTTTAAAAGAGAAGAAAGACTAAAAGAGGGGACTAAAGAAAAACCTTTTAAAATAATATTAATTTAGAAGCAAGACAAGAAAACCCAGACAAGCAAGCAGGAAACAAACAAAGGCCCTCAGGCAGTTGCTGTGGCTGGGGGCGCACAGCTCCTGTTACCACCTCGGACTGTTTAACTGCCAGCCTGGGGCATCCCTCTGGACCCCTCCTGGCTGCAAACTGTGCTGTGGTGTGGTTGGGTGAAGGCTGTTGGGGGCACTGTGGACCAGGGGCTTCCCCTTTTCAACAGCCTGGATATTTTGATTCAATCTAGAGGATTCATTTTTCAGGTTACTTTCTGTATCTGGGTGAACCTGAACCCTATCCACACCGGATCCTTCCTATCCTTGCGTTCCATCCTAGTTGTCTTTTTTCTTTTTTTCTTAATCTTCTTATATTACATCTCCACACATGGAAAACCCCATCAAACAATGCTGTAACTTTTGCTTTTAACTGGAAATACATATTTTTTAAAATATGAGAATAATCTATATTTAATCAAATACTTAAACTTTCTCTTGCTCTTGTTTTATTCCTCATGTTCCCAAAATTCCTTCTAGTCTCTTTTTTCTTTAGTCTGAAGGACTTAATTCAGTAATTCTTTTAGAGCTGTCTTGCTAGCAACAGATTTAGGTTTGCTTTTTTGTTTTGTTTTGTTTCTTCGCCTAAGAATATCTCTATATCACTTTCATTTCTAAAGAATGTTTTCAGCCAGGCATGGTGGCTCATGCAGCAGTCTGGAAGGCTGAGGCAGGAGGATCACAAGTTTGAGGCCAGCTTGAGCCTCATAGCAAGACCCTGTCTAAAAGATTTTTCTGAGTATTTAAAATTAATTGGGATTTCTAGGACTTTAAAATATAGTTCCAAGACAGGGGTTGGAGAGAAAAGGGGAAGGAAGGGGGAAAGAGAGAGAAAGAAAAGAAATTTTTACTTTCTTTAGGCCTCCACAGTATCTTGATGAAAAATCTATAGTTTTTTGAGTCATTGTTCACTTATACATAGTATACATATATTTTTGGTTGCTTTAAGAATTTTAGTATATATTTCATTAGGTTTACTCTGTGGGATTCACTGAATTTCTTTTTTTTTTTTTTTGGTACTGGTGATTGAACTCGGGTCTTTGCACTTGCAAGGCAGGCGGTGGATCCACTGAGCTAAATCCCTGGCCTGCTGAATTTCTTAAATATATGTTTATATCTTGTCAAATTTGAAAAATATTCACTCTTTTTTAAAAATTATGACAAGGTCTCACTCTGTTACCCAGGCTGACCTCAACCTTGTGATCCTCCTGCCTCAGCCTCCTGAGTGCTGGGATTACAGGTAGGCGTCACCACCCATGGTTCAGCCTTCATTTTTTGAAAACAATTTTAGTACAATAATCTTTCTCCTTTCCTCCTGGGACTTCAGTGTTAACAAATTTAGAACTTTGCTATTCTCTTATAAATGACTGAGGCTTTGTTCAGCCTTTTTCCACATATTTTTCTCTTTTTGGATTGCATAATTTCTATTGGTCTATCTTCAGTTTCACTGAGCCCTTCCTCTGTCATTTTCATCTGCAGTTGAGTTATTTATTTCTATGATTTTTAAATTTCAGTTTTTCAGTTCTGAAATTTCTGTTGTTCTTTGTTATCTTCTGTTTCTTTGCTAAGAATTCTGTATTTCAATTTGTGCCAAGACCATATACAGTTGCTTGTCAGAACATTCATTAGTAGCTGCCTTGAAGTCTTTATCATATAGTTTCAACATGTATGTCATTTTCATGCTGGTTGGCATCTTTTTCTTTTTTCTTTTTTTCCTGGTGAGCTGAGATTTTTCAGCTTCTTTGTATCCTTTTTTTTGGGAGTTGCATCCCTGGATATTTTGAGTAGTTTACATGCAAATATACTCATTGAAAGTCTGAGTTTTATTGAAGTCCCGTTAAGAATGTTGGCGTTCTCTAGCAGACCTGCGTACTTCGGGATGGGCTCTGTGGGCTGTAGTTGGCATCAGGGCGTGTCCTTGGCAGTGGGTGCACCCGAGCTTGGTGTCCCTGGTAGTGGTGTGCAGGTTATTGCAGCTTTCAGAGGTTCAGTGTGCTAGTTAGGCTCAGACCATCATGTACAGCCCAGGAGTGAGCCCTGCGGTAATAAACATTTCGCTGGGCTGCTTTCCTGTGTCTCTTCCAGATAGCTTCTGTTTCTCTGAGGCTTCCCTTTTCTGTCCTCTAGCCCAGTGCCGAAGGATTAGACCTACTCTGTCACGTGTTCCCTGATCTCGCCCACATCAGACCCCAGTAAGGGAGAGAAGTGCCAGTTCCAGTAGGAGTCTAATCCACCCTCTTGAGCCCAGAGCACCTCTACTTAGAAAAGAAGCTTCCTGTCTCTGAGTTGGCTCAATTCCAGCTGCCACTGAAGCCTCTGCCAACACTGCCCAGGGCATTCTTAGGAGCTGGGCCAGGGTAGAGTGGGCTCCCTTTCTTGCCTTTAGAACTGGCTCCGGAGGGCTTTTCCCAGAGTGTGTGCTTGATTGAGTGCTCTCATGCTTGCACTTGCCTGGGGTGAGGGGGTCCCTCTCTCCTCTCTCCTCTCTCCTCTGTCCTCTCTCTCATATTGCTTCCAGGTTTCAGTTTGAATTCAGAGGGAGATAGTGTGGAGTGAGGTTTATTTCATCTCACCTAGAATTGGACCCTGCAGTGAAGGATGAATACAGATTACATGGTCTGAGTTGCATTGCATTTGTCTTTAGAGCATACTTTTATAATGCTTAATACTTACTTTGGTTTGGCTTGTTTTTTGTGGGGGGCGGGTACCGGGGATCAAACTCGGGACCTTGCATTTGCCAGGCAGGCAGCGGCACCACTGAGCTAAATCCCTGGTCCTGTTTGGGGTTTTGAAACAGTCTCACTATGTATCCCAGCCTGATCGCAGACTCACTGTCCCTCTGCTTCAGCTTCCCAAGTGTTGGGATCACAGGTGTGTGCCAGCTCAGCCAACATTGCTTAGTATTTTGAATGCAACAGCTTAATGTATTTATTGTACCAAATAACAATACGGAAGTATATAGAATAAAAAGTGAGTTCAGAGTGATGTCCATCAGATTCCCCAGGATATCTTTTATTTGCTTGGATGCAGTATGCATGCCTGTAATCCCAAATACTTGGGAGGATGAGGCAGGAGGCTCGAAAGTTCCAAGGCCAGAACGGACAACTTAGTGACACTGTCTCAGAATAATAAAGGACTGGGGATGTAGCTCAGTGGTAGAACACTTCCCTACATGCACAAGGCCCTCCTAGTTCCATCCCCAGCAACACACACAGATGCATACACACACACACACACACACACACATTACATAAACATCCTACTTTTTTTCCTAATAGAAATCATCAAATTTAAAAAGTCTTCTATTCAGGCCATTTTGGGGTCGGGGGGTTGTAGCAGTAAAGATTCAACTCAGAGCCTCTACCACTCAACCAAATTGCCCGCTTAAAGATTTTTATTTTAAAATTGAGAATGGATTTTAATTTTACTATACTTTCAAAGTACATTTGCATTTTGGAAATGAGTATGTGGTTAATGAACTTGAAGGGAGGTTAACAGTAAGACTGCTAACAGCCTCTTACATGCAGGGTGATGAAAACCAAGATTGAGGCAGTGACTGGAGAGGTGTTTTGTAGATAGATATATAAATATAAATACATGCCTGGTGATTTATTGACATGCGGGAAAGTTGGAGGGAGTATGTGTGGAGGAGCTTGGTAGGCAAGGCGGTGCTGACCTCTAGGTGGCTTTGGGACTCTTGTAGCGCGAGATCACCCTAGAAGGTAATGCACGGAGTTTAAGGGGGTCCCTGTCGGGTGAACCCAAACGGGGGCAGCGGGGTGTTATCAGTCATGGAAACATGATGCAGGGAGTTGCACACAGAGAGGAAAAGTCACAGGGGCCTGGGAGAGGCCTTAACCTGCAAACCTAGAGCTCCTGACTTGTATTTGCTTCCAGCTTCAAGTGTGGACAGTCAGTCATGTGTGATGGTGCCCCCAAGTGATGAAGTGGTGACAAATCTGGAAACTCTTACAAGCAAATGCCTCTATGGGAAGAACTACTGCCGGCAGATCCTCTGCCTGTATGAACTTGCCAAGGTACTTGGGAGGTCTCCTGGAAGGGGAAACTGGAGGTAGATTTTGAACACTGCCATGACAGCCCTTCAGATGGAAATGTTAGCCTCATGGCTGACCTAGGATCAGAGCTCTTGGCAGGATATTGGCTCCTGTGAGTCTATCTGCAGGGAATAGTAGGAAAGGCCAAGAACCGGGGCAATCTTGAGTCCTGGTCACAGCTCAGCCACCCAGAAAACTAAGGGCAAGACATTTTATCTCAGTGGGACTCTTGCTCTTCATTTAAATGATAATTTGAATATAAGGGTTCCTTCTAGACCCTGTGTCTTGGGTTTTCTTCCTGACGGTATAGAGCATTCCATATGGAGTGCAGTGACTATAAAGACAGGAGCCAGAGCAGCCAGGATGCTCTGTGCAGTTTTGAGGAAGAAAACAGTGGACAGGATGTGAAAGAGCATGAGGGAAATAAAACTGAGTGTCAGAGTACTTGGACTTAGAGAAGACTCCTAGACGTCTTTGGAAATTTGAGGTTTTGCTGCTGTTGTGGGAACAATAAGGAAGGTACTGTTGCATTTTATTCTGCTTTCTTATGTTTTTTATGTTTGAAACAATCAGTGTTCAACAAGAGATAGTCATCTGATGTTTTCTGTTTTCTGATAATAAGCCTTTCTTTTGCTTGAATCTGGCTGTGGTGAATGATAAAAAGGACTAGGAAGTAGGGATTTTTAAACTCAGAAAACAATGGGGTCTGTCTACATCCCATTTCCTACAGAGCTGTCTTTTGATTTTTCTTGGCTCCTGAGAATAACTTTGGCTCTACCTTCTCCCCAGGAGCTGGGCTGTTCCTACACAGATGTTGCTGCCCAGGGCGGCAAGGCCCTACTCCATGCAATCCTGGCCTCCCAGCAGCCTGACCGGTGCAGACGTGCCCAGGCCTTCATCAGTACACAGGGCCTCCCTCCAGACACTGTGGCTGAACTTGTGGCTGAAGAAGTGATGCAGGAGCTGCTGACCTCATCTGAGGGAACAGGTGCTATGGCCCAGCCTCTCAGACAGCACTCTCAGGTCCCCAGCATCAAGGATTTGGATGCATCGTATATGTTGCCCTCTCACATTTCCAGATCATACTTGGAAAAGAACACATCACATTTATTTTGTTGTTGCTTTGAATTATTTTCTGATCATGCTCAGAGTAGCTCTGCCCTCTCCCCCGGCACTGCTTCTGTCCTGTGGGCCAAGGTTTGGAGTTCACCAGCAGGACTGCTGTAGAGGGAGCTCCCTCAACATGACCTCTGGTGCCCAGCTTGGGGAGAGTGACTTCTGGCAGCATACTTTTGGCCTTCTCCAACTCTTCCATGTTAAACCAGCCTGTTTCTACATCTTTCTGTGCAGGACATAAGCAGGTGTTCAGCCCAGCAGAGGAAAGCCAGACATTTCTTCAGCTGACTGCTCTGTGTCAAGACCACACCTTGGTAGGAATGAAGTTACTGGATAAGATTTCCTCTGTTCCTAATGGACAGCTGTCTTGCAGTAAGTTCTCAGCCTTTTTCTTACATGTTTTGAGCCTAAGCAGGTTTCCAAAAGGTCTCCTAGGGTCATCTCTCCAAAACTTGATTTAGGTCCTTGTTCTTGCTCTGGATACCTAGCCCTCCAGCATGGGGTGTGAGTTTTTAGTGGAAAGCCATAAGTTTACTGAAGAAAATTTAGAAGGTATGCAAAGGTAGGCTTAAATTTAACACACAAAAAGTTAACCTTGCCGGGGGTTTAGCTCAGTGATTCCGTTGCCTGCTTTGCAAGCGGAAGGTCCTGAGTTCGATCCCCTGTACCAAAGGAAAAAAAAAGTTAACCTTTAGCTTTGTGTGGTATTGTATACCTGTCCCCAGCACTGAGTGAGACCAAAGCAGAATTGCAGGTTTCAGGCCAGCCTCGACAACTTACCAAGACTTTTCTTGAATTTTTTTTAAAAAGAGCTGGGAGAGGAGGTGCTGGGGATATAGTTCAGTGATAGGGCACTGGCCTTGCATGAGTAGGCCTTGGGTTCAATTCTCAGTATTACAAAAAAAAAAAATAATAATAATTGTACTGTTTTGGGTTTAGTTTCCACTGTTTGCTATTTTAAACATTCTGATGAATATTTCTGTGCCCATCCATAATTATTTCCCTAGGATAAAATCTTGATTCAAGGGTGTGCTCATTTTAAAGGCTTCTGAGACATATATACATACATGCATGTGTATGCATATATATGTATGTGTGCACACATACACACAAGTGTGTGTATATGTCTTTATGTCTGGCTAAGTTTCACTCCAGGTAAAAAAATGTCACCTTTCACTCTTAGGTGGTGTATCACTTCCTGAAACCTATTTCTCTTTCATATTGATAAGCCCCAAAAGAGGCATTTTTTTTTTTTTTTTAATTTGAGACAAGGTCTTCCTCTGTAGCCCAGGCTGGCCTTGAACTCACTATGTAGCCCAGGCTGGCCTCAAACCTGCAGTGATCCTCCTGCCTCAGCTCCTGAGTGCTGGGATCATAGGTGTGTGCGCCACCACACTCAGCTTGTAGTTTTCAGTCTGTACCCAGGCACATCTTTCCCAGTCTAGAGAGCCAGAACCCCTGAGACCTTCCATGGAGGTGCAAGCGAAGAGAGACCTTGGATTCATGTTGGCAGAAATGCCATCAGTTTGTCTGCAGAAGGCTTCGAAGATCCCTTGTTCTCATTTTGGGCCTTCTGGAAATATGGCCACTGCCTGACTTTGGAGGACAGTTAGTCCCCGTGCTTAGCCCTGGGAGAAGAGCCTCGAGATCAGCAGATGGTTTTCCTAGGGAGCTCGTGTGGCCAGGCCTCAAAGGGGCCAGCGAGAGCTTGCTACACAGGCCTCTTCCCTGCCAGGCAGAAGGCACAGTGGGTGGCCAGGCTTCAGGAATTTGTCTCACCAGTGTCCTACCCCAGCCACAGAGCTCCTGATCCTGGCTCATCACTGCTTCACCCTAACATGCCATATGGAGGGCATCATGCGAGTCCTGCAGGCCGCCCGGACGCTCACAGATAACCACTTGGCTCCCAACGAGGAGTATGGGCTGGTGGTGAGTAGCCCCCTCCACCCACCCTCTGGCCTGAAGCAGCCTTTGAGAGGAGCAGAGATGAGGGGCTTTCTCAGAGCTGAGGTGGTCTTAGGAAATTCTGCTCCTCTAGATCCCATGATCTGTTTCATGGTTGGCTGGGCCACCTACCCTGCAGCAGCTCCAAGTTATGGTTTCTGTCTGAATCAAAGATAGCTCCAGAGGAGCAGAGAGAGTTCCAAGGCCACTGCACCCTCATGACAGGGCAGTGAGTTCTTCTAGAGGGCTCACTGTTCCCCAGAATACGGTAAATGAGTTGACAGTTTGAACTCCATTGCTTTCCCTAATTCTCTGCCACATAGGCCGTTGAGGAGCAGTGGGAAGAGCAAGAGCCTGCCCAGGAAACAGCTTCACATTACTTGGTAGTCATGCTTAGACAACAGAGGGGAAGTTCACAGTGGTGTCTCCAAAGACTAGCACTGTGATTCCTCCAAAGAAGTCCCTTGTTGGGAGCACAGGGGGGAGCTGGGCATGCAGCTGCCCTGACAAAGAGGTGGTCTGGTTCAAAGGAGTCCAGAGATGCTGACACGCATCCTCCCCTCAGGTCCGGCTCCTCACTGGCATTGGAAGGTACAATGAGATGACGTACATATTTGATTTGCTGCATCAAAAACACTACTTTGAAGTGCTGATGAGGAAGAAGCTGGATACGGTGGGTGTGAACAGTGAACTGGGCTTAGCTTCTCTGAGTGATGATCTCAGACAGGGTGGGACCCTTGGGTACAGGGAGGGAAGTCGACACTGCAGTGGAGTGCTGACCAGGGAGGAGTTATGCTGATATTACTGAAAAAAATGCTGGGTGCTGTGGGCATACACCTATAATCTCAACATTTGGGAGGCTGAGGTATAAGGATCACTGCAAGTTTGAAACCAGCCTGAACTGCACAGACCCTGTCTCAAAAAAACAAACCAAAAACTGAACGAAAAGTTTCTCTCCCACCACCTCCAACAGGTATCCCCAACTTGTGGTCCTTTATTTAAAAATAAAGGAGGGCCAGGGCTGGGGATTTAGCTCAGTGTCACCATCCCTGCCTCACAAGCACAAGGTCCTGAGTTCGATACCCAGTACCAAAAATACATATATAAATAAATAAATGAGGGCCGGGGATGTAGCTCAGTGGCACCGCGCCTGACTGGCAAGCACAAGGTCCTGTTCTGAGTTCGATCTCCAGTACCAATAAAAATAAAAATAAAGGAAGTTCTGTTACCTATATACACTAGGTACATATCATATGTTTTATATGCCACCCAAGACAATTCCTCTTCACTCAGTGTGGCCCAAATGAGCCACCGATATCCACAGGCTAGAGACCCCTGCAGGGCCTGCTGTTTCAGAAAGTGCCTTCTCTAACAGCAGCAGAACCCTTGCTGAGAGCCATGCTGAAAGTGGTGGGCTCTGACACTGTGCCTGAGGGCTTGAGTGGAAAAATTTTAAGGAAACCATGAAAAAGTATCCTGCCAGAACCAACCAGGAAAGACAAGGCCCAGACCAGAAAATCCTTCTACAAGGATGACCAGGAAGGCTTGGAAGCAGAAGCCTGCCCTGCTTAGTTCTTTGGGCCTTTGGGAGCCCATCCCCGGCATGCTGTGACACCAGGTGCATCGCTCATGCAGTGTTCCACATCACACATTTGGCTGATGTGCTGCCTCTGCTTGTTTTACCTCAGAAGAGTTAAAAAACAGTGTACTTTTGGCTTCTGGGAACCTGGCCCCAGTCAAACATCTCTGTAATGGTGGGCCAGTTTCACATCAGACCAAATCTAGCTGTCAGGACAGGAGGTCTACGCATGGGTGCATCTTCAAGATCCCTTGGAGGATTTTTTTTTTTTTTTTGGTACCAGGGATCAAACTTGGGAGTGGAGGATTTTTTTTTTTAATTGCTATTTTTCGAGCCAGTTTTGTTTCTGCATTTAAATATCCTTTTAATAACTTTTTCTGATTATAAAAGTAATGCATATTCCATGTAAGACACTTGGAAGACAACACAGAAAACAGTCCTCAGTGTTTACCCATCTGGAGACAACTGCTGCTAAGCTTGGTATAGCCCCTTTCTTTGCAATTTACTCAAAAGCATACATACATATTTGTACATTTTAACAAAACTTACGCCACAGAGATAGGAAATAGCCTGCTCTTTTCCCTTAGTAAATGTACCATAACTATTCTTCAAATCAACACACAGTCTCCTACATCAGTTTTATTTATTTTTTATCTTTTGGTACTGGGGATTGAACTCCGGTCCTTGCACTTGCGCAGCAGGCAGTGAAACCAAGCTAAATCCCCAGCCCCTCCTACATCAGTTTTAATGGCCACAAGGTACTCTCTTAACCTTTATTTTGGACATTCAGGCTGTTTCTATATAATTACCTTTTTTTTCTTTTTTTTGAGACAGGGTCTCACTCTATAGTGTGGGCTCGCCTTGAACTGTGTAACAGCCCAGGCTGGCCTGAAACTGGTAATCTTAAGTGCTGGGATTGTAGGTGTGCAGCACCACACCCAGCTTGTTTACATTCACTTGAATACTTTTCCCTGCTTTTTTTTTTTTTGGTACCAGGGATCGAACTTGGGACCTTGCACTTGCCAGGCAGGCAGTGGAACCACTGAGCTAAATCCCTGGCCCTCCCTGCTTATTTCTTTAGGGTAGATTCCTAGAAATACAATTGTGAGATCAGCATATGCGTGTTTTTCAGGCTTCTCCCTTCTGAAATGTTTTACTGTTTACAGAGAGGACATGTCTATTTCCTTTTACCCAGGAAAGGATAAACTATATTCATTTTCAGTTTTAGTCATCTTTTCCTTTTTCTTGGGAGTTTTTCAAGAACTTTCAGAACCCAGACTCAGCCAGTCCTACCTGCCGTGCAGTTCCTGGTTGAGATCTTGGTATTCCATTTTCCCCCTGGGCAGAGTGGGACCCTGAAGACAGCCCTGCTGGACTACATTAAACGCTGCCGCCCTGGAGACAGTGAGAAGCACAACATGATTGCCCTGTGCTTCAGCATGTGCCGAGAGATCGGGGAGAACCATGAGGCAGCTGCCTATATCCAACTGAAACTGATCGAGTGTCAGGCCTGGGGTGAGCAAGATCACTGCAGCACCCCCAGGGCTGGCTGTCTGAAGCTGGGCCCCAGCTATGCAGACAGGAAACAGAGGGTGTTTGGGAAGCATTTGCACTCTTGGACTTGGATCCTGTGCATCCAGGGTGTCATCCATCAGGAACCATTGCATGCTGATGCTATGGAAGCCTTCCTTGATGCTCAGAGCAAAGGAAGGAACTAGAGGGGCACCAATTCCTACTCCAGGGTAGTTATAAGAATGTGCACAGTTCAGGCCCCACAGACTTTGAACTGGGTGAGACACCCATACCTCCTTGTGAATATGGCCAGGCCACTATGACTGAGAGAAGAGCCCACCTGGGAGTCAGACTGACTCAGCAGTGCCCTTTCTTCCCTGCAGAGGACAACCTCAAGGATGGGCAGCAGCTGAAGCAGCTGCTGTTGAAGGCCCTGACCTTGATGCTGGATGCAGCCGAGAGTTATGCCAAGGTAATGATGGTGTGAATGGTGTTAAGTTCACACTGGCCTTGGTATCTGCAGTAAGAATTGTTTTCTTTTGTCCCTGGTTTCCTCCAAGGGGAAGTAGTGTGTGTCATGGGCCAAGCAGGGTAGAGGGGCAAGTATAGTTGTTAAAGGGCTCACCTAAGAGTAACGTTCTTCTGCGCCCTCTGCTCCATCCTCAGGACTCCTGTGTGCGACAGGCCCTGCACTGTCACCGGCTCACCAAGTTGATAACACTACAGATTCACTTTCTGAACACTGGCCACAACACAATGGTCATCAACTTAGGCCGCCAAAAGCTGATGGACTGTATCACGGCCCTGCCTCGGTTTTACCAGGTGAACAAGAAACAAAACCAACAAGCACTGCAGCATCCCTTTTGCCGTGCCATTCATGGGACCAACGTTGGGTTACATTCTCAGGGATAGGAACAGGACCAGGACAGCATAGGTGTCCCGACTTAGCTGACAACGACCGTGAAGAGTTTTAGCTGGGCATGGTGGCACACACCTATAATTCCAGCACTTGTGAGGCTGAGGCAGGAGGATCACCACAAGTGCAAGGCCAGCCTGAGCTGCATAGGGAGTTCAAGACCAGCCTGAACTATAGTATGACTGTCTCAAAAAGAAAAAAAGGGAGGGCCGGGGATTTAGCTCAGTGGCACCATGCCTGCTTCATAAATGCAAGGTGCTGAGTTTGATCCCCAGTACCAGGAGAAAAAAAGGGAGATCTGGTCTGTTTCTCCAATAGCATGTTCTTCTGGTACCTTAGATGGTGTGAAGTACCAGCATCTCCTTTTCCCCATCATATTAAGCCTACAGAGGTAGGCATCTCTGGTCGGGGAGACAGTTCAGACTCCCATCCCTGCTGATGATCCTGCAAGACTCTCTCAGCCCATGTGTGTATAGGATCATACACCTGTATTAGCACTGAGAGGAGGGCTTCCAGGACGTGGGTTCTAGCCCTTTAAATGGTGTGGTATTGACACTAGGGATTCAGCCCTTCATTGTCCCTTGTATAGTTGGGGACACATGCTTTCTCAGCAAGTTTTATTAATCCATTGTGAAGAAGGCTACAAACACTGAAGCTTAGGTGTTTGGGGGGTTACAGAAGAGACAGTGCCAAACTAATACTATACTTTTCACCAGTTCTCATACAGTTCTAATAAGAGTTGATAATGATCATATTCACTGCATGAGTGTGGGGTACTGCTTTCTAGAATTCGCCTTCAGTTGTCCACCACATGGGCTCTAAATTATGTCCTGCTTCACTTCCATCCTTTTAAGGCATCTATTGTAGCCGAGGCCTATGACTTTGTTCCAGATTGGGCCGAAATTCTGTACCAACAAGTGATTCTTAAAGGAGACTTTAATTACTTGGAAGAATTTAAGCAACAAAGGTTATTAAGACCCAGTATATTTGAAGAGATTTCAAAAAAGTAAGTTTCAAAGTTGGAACTGTGCTGGGTACAGTGGCCCATGCCCACACAGTCCTAGCTACTGGGGAACCTGTGGTGGGAGGTCACCTAGCCAAGACCAGCCTGGGCAGCACATTGAGACCCTGACTGGTATGTGTTGGGGGACATGATTGACTTAAGCTTTTCTCCTTAACTCTGAGGTGAGGTGGAAATAAGAAATTTATGGCTAAGCACAACATGCCTTTCTTTAGCTTACTCTTCTGCTTAAAGTGGCAAAGAGATGTCAAGAGTCCAGAAGAGTGATCTCTAGCAGACTTAACGCAAGTAGATGAATAAGAATAGTTTGCTTATGGTGCTTTTTATACTTAATATGGGAGATGCCAAAAAACCTAACCCAGAGCCTTCTGGGGTACTAAACTTATTAAGGTGAGCATTAACATACTTATTCTTAATGAAAATAATCTCTCAGACGGCAGCACCCTCTCCTCTACAGGCAGTAGTGTCAGAGATAGCAGCTTTCACTCAAGATACTGTATTTAGCCTGTGCTTTTTACATTTCTTTGTCTAGATGTAAACATCAGCCTACTGACACAGTCACAGAAAACCTGAAGAAGTTACTCTCGTACTGTGAAGATATCTACTTGCATTACAAGTTGGCGTATGAACACAAATTTTATGAAATTGTAAATGTGCTTCTGAAGGACCCTCAAACAGGCTGCTGTCTGAAGGACATGCTTGCAGGCTAGATGGATTTCAGAGACACCAGTGGTCTTGAAATGACAGAAGGTTCTGACAAATGTCCATGATCAAGAGTAGAATGAATGCACCGGGCAGCTTGTGGTCTGAATTGGGAAGGCCCAGAACCTATACCATCTCAGTCCTTTGTGGGTGGTGGATATTGAAGGAGAGAATTTTCAGCAGGAAATTCCTGTTTGGAAGTGATTGCTCATCTACGCCATTTTACACGGATGCTGGTAATTAAGATCAAAAGCTTCTTCATGATGACTGCTGCATTAGGAGGTGATACAATGATTGAAGGATACCTATGCCTGCAGATTCCAGTTTCAAAGAAATTTAATATTATTTACACAGTTAAGGAACAGGTGATACATTTTCATTTGTTAGAAACTGATCTTTCTATAAAATAGATTTTAAATTCTGTGTATGTCATTAGTGCTAAGGAAATCTTAGCCCTTGTCTGCCTTAAAACAGTATTTGATATAATTATTGCTGTGCAGTCAGGCCTTCTATTAATTCACCAACTCATTTATGTCGTCCTGTTTTACACTTAAGTCTACAGAGCCAAGGATCCTATTTCCTAGGGAAATAATATATTTTTTGCTCTGGTTGTGATAATTGGGACAAAAAAAGATGAACCCACTTTTTTTTTTTTTTTTGGTACCAGGGATCAAACTCGGGTCCTTGTGGTTGCAGGGCAGGCAGTGGAACCACTGAGATAAATCCCTGGCCCCAAACCCACAGCTTGTAACCATAACCTGAGTTGTAGGCTCCATTACTCCAAATAAATAGTTCTTAAAGTACTTAATTAGGCCTTAGTATCTAAACAAAATAATTTCCCAAATAAATAGCCTTATAGATTTGTTGCTCTGTGGTGACACTATTAACAACCTAGCACACCATCCTTGTTTTAAAGCTGTAACTACACCAAGCATTGATTAAGCTTAAGTATACAGATAATTTTAGTCCCAAGAGCTGTGTTCTGTGCTCTCCAAAAATATCTCTTGGGATGTAACACAAAATTTAAGTCCTCACAATAGTAATTTTATTAAATTAGTTACTTTATAAAACATTGCAGATGTCATAATTGTGAACATAACAGTTTACCAAACTGTAGTTAACTGGTGCAGTTTGCTGAGAATGTTTTATAAAGGAAAGGAAATGCCACAACCCTGTTAAAGTTGTTCCACTGCAGCCTAGAAGAACAAAAGAGATTTGTTTCTCAGACACTTGAATCAGGTAGTTTCCCTCCCCCATCCTGAAGCACGCCATCAGTAGAAAGTCTAATAAATTAAAAACTAGATGGTCTATGCACTCCGCAGATTCCACAGTAATTATTATACTGCAGTAATGGAGAGGTTTACCTTCTTCAGCTTCAAAGTTGGAGGGTTTTGGTCATTTAATTTGTAAGTATCTTCACTCTGAGATAAGCAGTCTTCTTCACAATGGATTTTTAATATCCTCATGCTCAATTTTAAGACAAAGCAATTTTAATACTAGGTGCACACCACATGCCCTTGCTGCAAACTGCTTTTCTTGACAAGTTATGAAGTAGTTCAAGGAGGTATGGTTAAGGCTGTATTATTGAATGGTGCTGGTAAATACTACATAATTTTTTGTCATGTTGCAACCTTTGTTTCCAATTTAGTGAATGCTGCTATGGAATCATATAGCAACAATGACATTATTAGATCTGTTTTTAAACTATGATTTAGTAGCAACTGAGGTTCCTGATTTTAACCCCTTGGCAGCAAGATCCAAGTTCCCCCATTTGCACATTAGCACCTAAGTGTCAAGGGGTTGAGTAACCAGCACAAAAGATACTGCACTTCTGATTGTAGCATTTGGCAGAACTGAAAGGAAAGGAAGTTGTGCTACATGTTGAAGGGATTGTGGGCAACAGAAAGAAGACACCAGAAGGTAAAATGTCACATGAAGTCTTCATAGTCTTGTACATATCCTCCATCATAACCACCATAATCTGCCAGATCGTCTTTCATGGTGGCCTTTAATCCCCCTCCAGGAACCACACCTTTCTTCTTCTTTTTGGCTTTGCTTTGCTAAGGAGGAGAGAGAGAATTGATTCATGACTTTATCTCCCATTGTCATTTCAGCTGGTACAGCAATGCTCATACAGATGCCAAAGCCTTTGGTCCCAGAAAAACTAATGTTCTTTAACGGACAACTCAAGCCTAAGTTACAGTGATTTCTGTTAACTCAGCAAGGAGCACCACCAAGATGTCACTAAACAAAAAGAGTGATGGCAACTGTGCTCCTAGTCCAGCTTCAATGGCACTGGTCAACTGCTTGGTTTTGTGTGTTTGTCTTTGCAGCACTTGGCCTTTTTTGTACTGTTCTCTTGTGACACAGGGTCTGGCTACACTATTAAGTTGGCTTGGTCTTTTGATCGTCCGGGCTCAGCATCTCAGAGTATTGGGATTACAGATGTGCACTACCACACTGGCTGAACTGCCTGACTTCTTAAATATGACCAGCTCCTCTACATCTAGTGAGAATATTCCACCCGTAACTAACCCTAATGTAATAAACGCTTCCCTACAGTTTCCTCTTACCTTTTCTTGCTTCTGTTTTTCACTGCAAAGCACAGTCAATGAATTGGTAATCTTTTTCAAGTCATCAATTTCCACTAAAAAAAAAAAAAAAAGACATCCACAAAACCTCAAGTTTTAAGCATTTTGAGACGTTAAAGCAAAATAGGTATCCTTTCCAAAGTGTTTGGAGAATCCTAATTTGTCCATCATTAAACTGTAATTCTGAAACTGAGTGTGGTGGCACCAGTAATCCTAGCACTGGGGAGGCTGAGGGAGGTGGATTGCCACCAGTTTGAGGCCAGAAAGGTCAAACTAAACTACACAATTGAGACCCTGTCTCAAACCAACAAAAAAAAATTTAATTTTGAAATGACTGAATTTCTCTTTTTAAATATTAAGGTGGTAAGGAATCATTCTTTCTATGGCTGGAATCACAGATGAGAACTATTTAAATTTAAATGGTAAACTCAGTAACAAAAATTTAACCTTACACAAACTAATCAAAAATTACAATGTTAGCCAAGCATGGTGGTGCATCCACTTGGGAGGTGGATGCAGGAGGCTCACCATGAACTCACTATGTAGCCCAGGCTGGTTTCAAACTCATGGTGATCCTCCTGCCTCAGCCTCCTGAGTGATAAGATTACAGGCATGTGCCCCCAAGCCTAGCTCACTGTAATAAGAAATTTTAAATTTGAACACTCACTTTATTTTTTGTATCACATCCTGTAATGACAGCACACCATAACTCCACCACAGAGAAACTCTTTATAGCTCACAGTGCTCCCTTCCTCACCATGCCCACAGCCTGAATCCTCAGTGAGGACAGCAGCTAAGGGAACATGGAATGGTATTTTTTTGGAGACAGGGTCTCAATCCAGGATGGCCTCAAACTCACAACCCTCCCCACTGCTGGTGTTACAGGTGTTCACTGCCACTCTCAGTGACCATTTTTTTTTTCTAGTACTGGAGAGCAAAGCTGGGGGCACTCTATTACATACACTGTGCTACATCCCCAGGCCTTTAACTGTTCATTTTGAGACATAGTCTTGCTAAGTCAGTGCTGGCATTACAGGCCTGTGTGACCACTTCTTAAACCTGCAGGTGACAACCCCCTATTTTCAGGAATCTCTATTTTCTAGCACAAGAGCTAGAATACAAAGTTATTATCTCAGTGTACTCCAGTGACAGGCCTGTTTAGAAAAACAAAGGAACTCCCCCCCCTTTTTAAGGGTCTTGCTATGTAGTCCAGACTGACCTTGAGCTCATTTCATAGCCCAGGCTGGCCTCGAACTTGTGGCAGTCCTCCTGCCTCAGCCTCCCAAGTGCTGAGATGACAGGCATGCACCACCATGCCTGGCTAGAAAAACCCAATTTTAACTAATTAAATAGGATTCTTTTTTTCTCAATCTTAAAAACAGCATATACAGGCAAAAGCAGTCCTTTCTACATTAATGCTACACCACCCAAGGCTGTCGTGCCCATAAACACAACCCATAAATGTATGACTGCAGGGCGTGGCACCATAGCCACCCAGCCCCAGAGAATGTCAGCTGTCAGGCAACCTGTACCTTGTCTTAGGCTTTCTCATTCATAATACACGTGCAGTCTCAGCCATCTCTACAACCCTACAAGTCCAGAGACCACTTCCCTCAAAAGGTACTTCGTAGCCACTTTCTGGAGATTAGAAAAAAAGAATAAACTGGTGTTTCAACAGCTATCTTGCCTACAAGCCCAGACGTCTGTCTGTCTGGAAAGCCATGAGACCATACTCTTAAGTGAAATAAATCGGACATGCATGTTTAAATAACACATTGACCCAAAAGTAGAAATGACTAAAATGTATAATGGATGCTGGGAAACAGGAAGGAAATGTTCAAATGGGAAGGGCAACAAAGGAGAAAGGAGTAAGAAAAAAGTGAAACTAGAAGGAAAAAATGGAAATAATGCTTTTGTACATAGGGAGGGCAAAGGGGCTGAGGGGGAATATGGGATAAAATAGAATTTATTAAAAAAAAAAAAAGTTGGGCTGGGGATGTAGCCTGGCAAGTACAAGGTCCTGATTTCAATCCCCCCCACCATCCCATACCGGAAAAAATAAATAAATAAATGTCCACTGACGCTAACTGCACATGCAGAACAACATTCCCAAGCTAATTAATTGCTAAAGAGCAAATCCTGCCAGGTGTGGTAGCACATGCCTGTAATCCCAGCACTTGGAAGGCTGAGCCAGCCTGAATTGCATAGCGAGACCCTGTCTCCTCCCACAAAAAAAAGTCCTGAGTCTGTATTATAATCAAAAGGCAAAACAACCCCAAATAAACCCTCCCATCCTCTTGAGGATATCCTTTCTAAATTAGCCACAGGGACCAGAGATTAAAATTACTTACATGAAATACACACATCTCGAACTAAGGCTTCCAAAAAACTGGCATAATACAGTGACTTTTCATATTGTGTAATTTTATCTTTTAGTAATTTTCCAAACTCTGTGAAATCATCTCTTGAAGATGGATTCATAGCATCAATTCCATAAACTGTATTATTAACACCTGCAGAAGAGAAGCACTGAAAATTAGAAAGTTAAAGGAGTTCTGTTTAGATGTTTTTAAACCATATAGCTTACATAAACAGCCCTATTACTTCATTCCAAAACAAGGGTTCTTAAACCTGGGCTACTGGATTCCTTGAACAGAATTTAGGTAATCTGTGAACCTGAGAAAAAACTTACATCTTGATTTTTTTTTCTGATCTATAATTTACCATTCCCTTCGCTTTTTATTACAAGTAGCAGGTAACAGGTAACAAACTACAGTGGCACTAGCAAAATGACTTTACCAACAGAGACCAGAGATACTTTCATAATCACACTACAGTTGTTGCAGATACTCCTTCCTCTAATATTTTTCAGTCATCATTACTTTCAAAATACGTAGGAGGCCTGACCCTGGACCCTACTGAATACATTCATTAAATGCACAGATGGGCTCTGTGGTGGGTGTTTCCCTAGCATGTGTGAGGCCCTAATGCAATGCCCATCACCACCCATCAGATCAACAGATAAACAATTATGTGTTATAATTTGCCATTTTAGTGTTGTAATATCTATTTCAATAAAACAGGCTTCCTTTGTAAATAAAACCCTATGTATTTCATTCATTATAAATGTCATATTGCAAAACACCCACAGGATTCAGAAGCTGCCACAAGAGCACATGGCACAAACAGGATGCTTTTAACGTGTTTGTCTAAAGACAGCCTAAGCCAAGATGTTGGGGAGTAAGATAAGGAGGAGGCCGGGGATTTAGCTCAGTGGTTTTGCCACCTGTCTTGCAAGCACAAAGTCCTGAGTTCGAACCCTGGTACCAAAAAAAATTAAAAAATAAAAGAAATAAGGATGGATCTTATCAGAATAGCCAGCTAACTCCAGAAGCTAAGCAGAGGTAAACCACGTGTTAAATCCTAACAAAAATTAATGAAGTCTAAAACACAAGTATCCTTCTATAGGCTTTTCAATGTCAAGTAAATTAGTAAATATCAGATTCAGTATTTTAGTCTGAGAAACACAATAGTAAAATCCTATAACCAATGACTATGAATATATACCACTTTTACTTTTTTTTCTTTTTCGGTACTGGGGATCAAACTCAGGACCTTGCACTGGGCGAGGGAGGCGAAGCACCACCGAGCTAAATCCTGGCCCTGCTTTTACTTTTTAATCTATAACTGGTGTTCCATACTAGGCTTTATGTACATCACATAAATTCACCTTAATAGGTACACGGGCAGCTTTTACCATCCTGTGAAGGCACGGAATAATGGCCAAGTGCCCTCTAATGAGTTGAGTACTTTTAGGACCTGCCAAACAGGGCACCCACTGCCACGGTGAGAGATAAGGCCTTGCTTCCCCAAGGAGCGGGAGTGATTACCAAGCCAGCCTCTTACTACATGGTAGAGAATGAGGGCTGAGTGAGGTCAGAGTAGCTAGCCCAGTGGTGGTGAACCTATCACGGGCGCTGCAGCGGGCACACAGAGCCTTCTCTGCTGGCATGTCAGCCAACTGTATGAGTTGTTTTTTCTAAACTAAAATCTCCGTATTCAGGTTTAATTACAGTGTTGACAGTTTTCAATAATAAATAAGTGATTATTTATTTTATCTTTTGATACTCCAAACCAATTATTCAAAATCATGTACCTCTCTCTACCTTCTCAAGAAAATACACAGAAACTAAAACTGCTTTCTGATATCTAAATTAGACACAGTATTTTGTTTCCTTTAAAGACAATGTCTTCCAGAGCTGGGGATTTAGCTCAGTGGTTCCACCGCCTGCCTCACAAGCGCAAGGTTCCGAGTTCGATCCCCGGTACCAGAAAAAAGACAATGTCTTCTGAATTTCACAACTAGTAAGACTTCCAGTTCTTTCATTTGGTACAATGTAATTGTACCCCCACCTTACCAAAAGTTTCTTTCGCTAATTCAAGGTCTGACTCTTCCTGTAATTTCTTTAGCCGAAGTTTATCTGCTAATTGTTCTTCCAGTGTCAGCACTTTGGGTTCTTCAGGTTCTTCTAACTAAAATGAAATAGAATAGAAGCATTAAGAGGCCTACGATTATGATGGACTCAGTATATTTCTGGTCCTAGGGACTGAACCCAGGTACATCCTGAGGTATGCCCCCCTCACCTTTATCAGATAGTCTGTAAACTGCCCAAGTGAAACTAGAACTATCATCCTCCTGCGTCAGGCTCCCAAGTGCTGGGTTTACAGGGATGTGTCACAGGGCTTGGGTTACACTTTAGATATTCTTTTTTTTGGTACCGGGATCGAACTTGAGTCCTGGATCGAACTTGAGTCCTTGTGCTTGGCGCAGCAGGCGGGAAACCACTGAGCTAAATCCCCGGCCCTGCTTTAGATATTCTTTTTCCAACTGTACAGATTAAAAACCAGAGCCAGAGGGATTAAACAATCAGCCCACAATAACAGAACCTAATAATGTAACAGAAGCGAAACGTGAACTCAACAAGACTGGGTTTTTAAGTAATGGGTATTGAACCCAGGAAGTGCTAAGCTGTATCTCAGCTCTTTTTTTTTAATTTTGAGAAAGGGTTATGCCAAGTTATCCAGGCTGTCCTTGAACTTGCAATTCTCCTGCCTCAGGCTCCCAAGTGCTGGGATTAAAGGCATGTGCCACCACACTTGGCTCTATACACCCTTTTTTTAGATATAAGGAACAAGGCTTATGGGCAAGGAAGAAAAGGCAATCTCACATACTACTACTACAAAAACTATCCTGGAACAACTTTCTAGAGCAATGTAATATGCATCAAGTTTTAAAAAACTTCCATATGGGAGCTGGAAATATAGCTCAGTAGTAGATCACTGCCTAGCATGAATGAAGCCCTGAGTTTAAGCCCCAGCATGAAAAAAAAAATCATATGCTTTAATCAAGTAATTCGACTTCTAGGTATTTATTTTAGGACAACTAAGATGCACAGAAATATTTAAGAACAAGGAAGTAAAATTTCAGAAAAATTTATAGATAACCTAAATGTCCAAAAGAAAGTCTAATACAGTCTAGCACATCCATCCAATAGTACCATGTAGACATTAACACCTTCCCACAGGCTTGAACCACCAGTGGTACACATGGATCTAATCACTTTTTTCGGTCTTTTTACTATAAAAATTAATAAAGACTCTATAAAGGGGCCAGGGATTTAGCTCAGTGGTTCTGCTGCCTGCTTCGCAAGCACAAGGACCTGAGTTCAATCCCTGGTACCAAAAAAGTCTATAAAGGGACCAAACCTAATTAGTTGCTTGAATTTGAACAATTACTGCTCAAGTATAAAAATGAATACTATTATACCAATTAAAAACATAATCAACAAATTTATTTTATTAAATTAACAGTTTATCAATAGTTAATTCTCTAAATTTTAACATGGAAATCTTACAAGTATTTCACTACTGGTGTTTATGGTATGCATTTACAATTGCTATACTACTAATTAATATACTTCTATACTACTAATTGCATATGCCACCGATGGTCAAGCAGGTAGGATGATCAAATTCAAATCAGAGCTGCCCAGCCAGATACATGAATTACAACCCTGTAGTAAACATGTTCAAAACATGTCATTATTCAAAGTATCAGAAAAGTTTCTCCCTTATATTTTTATTGTATTTATTATATTATACAATTATGGAAGCAGTTATTGGGCTGGGATATAGCTCTATGAAAGTGTTTGCAGGCC
>NW_004624804.1:11679274-11788336 GCF_000247695.1 Heterocephalus glaber
GTGGTACACATGGATCTAATCACTTTTTTCGGTCTTTTTACTATAAAAATTAATAAAGACTCTATAAAGGGGCCAGGGATTTAGCTCAGTGGTTCCACCTCCTGCCTCGCAAACGCAAGGTCCCAAGTTCGATCCCTCATACCAAAAAAATATATATAATATTTAATATTTAAGTAATTATTGTAACATGCAAAAAGACACAGTAGTAAGAAAAGAAGTTTTCACTTATTTCCATATCTCATTCCTCCAAGTTGACAGCACTTTAGTGTGTATCTTATATATACTGTAATTTCTATATACTATAATTTCTACAGCAACCATATTTACCATAAGGGGAATCTTGACAATAATTACTAGGGCAAAAGTGAAGGACAATGGTGTTCTTCACTGTTATTCATGGCTGTACAGTTTGAAGATTTTGATTCATAAATTTATTCTGAAATACATCACATTTCTCAAGGAAGAAACAAAATGAAAAAGGTCAACATGACAAGTTAAATCTTAGAACACTTCTAGAAAGAAAAAGAGAAAATTTTTGATTTAACTATCTTAGTAGACCTAGACATCATTATATATTTCTTGTACTCAAACTGAAAATAACGGGGGCATGGTGATGCATACCTATAATCTCAGCACTTTGGGAAGCTGAGGGAGGGAGATTAGCAGCTCAAGGCCAGCCTAGATTACGTAGGAAGACCATGTCTCCAAACAACAAATGAAACAAAACAAAACAAAAAACCAAATTATTAGAGAGTACCTAAGGAAGGTACTTAAAAGTACCTAAGGGAAGTAGGAAGAACTAGGGGAGGAGGCACTGTGTTTTTTGGGGGGATTTTTTGTTTTGTTCTGGTTTTTTGAGACAGGGTCTTGCTGTGTAGTTCAGGCTGGCCCTGAACTCACTATGTAGCCCAGGCTGGCCCTGAACTCATGGCAATCTTCCCGCCTCTGCCTCCCAAGTAGGAGGCACTCTCTTACACTGTTGCCAAATGCAAACTGGTATAACCCTAAGTGACAGGCAATTTGAGAACACAAGCCTGTAGGTAGGATTTATCCTTTATTCAGCAATCTCATATTTGGGAATTTATCTTTCAAATGTGAATATACCCATTAGAAAGGACAATACGTAGCTGGGTGTGGCAGCATACATCTGTAATTGCAGCACTCTGGGAAGCAGAGGCAGGACTGCAAGCTCCATCCCAGCCTGGGAAACTAAATAAGACCTTATCTCAAAATAAAAAAAAGGGCTAAGAAGGGGGCCAAGGATTTAGCTCAGTGGTGCCACCACCTGTCTCCCAAGCTCAAGGTCCCAAGTCAATCCCCAGTACAAAAAAAAGGGGGGGGGGGGCTAAGGATGTAGCTCAGTGTGAAGATCCTGGATTCATCCCCTGTATACCTGGATACCACCCCCCCACCAAATGACAATACATACATGGTTATTTACTGAAGTATTTACTAAAGAAAGAACTGATGAAAAACTCAACTATCCATCAACAGGGAACTGGTAAAATAAATTATGCTACACCTAGGTAATAGAATATTATATAGCTAGCAAAAGGAGTGAGAATCAACCAGAAACTAATGAAAACAGTTTATAGGTGGCTACAAGGAGTAGGTAGAACATAGGAATGGATGCCTGAAACATCCCTACTCAGTTTTAAGGTATAACTGACAAACTGTATATCACTACAGTGTACAACATATTTTATATATACATATACATACATATATATATATATATATGCACACACACTGTGAAATAATTAAATCAAGCTAATCAGTATATCCATCACCTCATATATTTTGTAAGATGAGCACATTTAAGACCTGCTCTCATATAAATGAGACTTTTCTGAATATTGCATGCTTGTATATTTTGATTTCTAAACATTTCTTATGTTCAAAAGTAAATGCAAAAGGAAAAGACCTCAAACTGAAAACAAAACAAATTTCTCTAAAATGTACACCAAATGACATTAAATGACATAGGGAAAATATTCAAAAAAAATTTTCAAATGATTTTAGGGTCTAGGACTAGATTATATACCTAAGATATACCCTATATACAAAAGAACTACAAAGGAATCCTAAACTTCATTCAGTAGCATTATACAATAGTAACATTACTATTGTTGAAAAATTGAACAATTATGAATTTATTAGAAACCAGAATTTTCAGTGTAAGAGAAAATACTGATATGAACTAGTGAACACACACACACACATACACATACACATATATCTTACTTCTGTTCATAAAAGGGGATTTCAAAGGCAAGGTCACCCCAATAGCAGTATTCACAGTAACTACATTGTTTCTAAATACCATTTTCATCTCAAAATAACCTTAGTGAAGTAGCTGACTCCAAGATTGAGGAAGAGTTTATCAGGTAAGCCTGATACTCACTGTATATAGCAGAAACAAAGAAGTTTTCAAAGACCAATGGGGTTCTGTCAAAAAGGTTAACACAGGAGTCAGGTACAGTGGTACATGCCTATAATCCCAGCACTCTGAGAGGCTAGGGCAAAAGGATCATGAGTCTGATCCCGGCCTGAGCAACTCAGCCAACTAGGCAAACTGCTCTCTCCTAATAAAAAAAATTTTAGACCTAGGGATGTAGTTCAGGGTGAAGGCCCTGTATTCAATCCTCATTACCACAAAGAAGAAAAAAAAAAAGATGAACATAGGAACCAGTTTAATGGAATTCCTACTGGCCAATGTTAAAACGATTTGAGCATCAAAAAATAATAGCTGTAGGGCCGGGGATTTAGCTCAGTGGTTCTGTAGCCTGCCTTGCAAGCGCAAGGTCCCAAGTTCGATCCCTGGTACAATAAATAAATAAACAAACAAACAAATAAAGACGTAACTGGGTAAAACACAATGAATTTACAAAAATCTGTTAAGCTCATAAATACTTTTTTTAAAAAAAACCCTCTCATTTGTCACTACCTGCAGTTATTACCCTTTTTTCTTATTTCAGTTTTTTTGGGGGGGGCAGGGTACTGGGGATCAAACTCAGGACCTTGTGCTTTCAAGGCAGGCGTGGCACCACTGAGCTAAATCCTCAGCCCTCTTATTTCAATTATGAAGAAGCAATCAGATAAATGTAGGTTTTAGCCAGCCATGGTGGCGCACACATGTAATCCCAGCACTTGGGAGGCTGAGGTAGGAGAGTTACCCCAAATTCAAGGCCAGCCTGGGCTACATGAGTTCCAGTCCAGTCTGAAATACACAGTATGAAACCCTGTCTTTAAAAAAATAAGGTTTCAGATGCCTGGTCCAAATAAAACCAAAAACATTTATATAGTAGCACAGAAATGAATACTTTTATTTTACTCCTTATGTACCCTGCAGATAAACAAGATAATCATGACTAGAAAATCATCTGACTGTATTCACTGGGCAATCATGACTATTCCTGACTGTGAAAACTTAGAAACACATTCTAATACATAAAGCTTCTGTGTTCTGTTTCTGTAAAAACCACAGTCAATCTCTTTGGGATTCCCCTATCTTAGGGTACCCATTTATAGTCTTTATAGAGCCCTTCAAATAGCTGCATAATATTTGCAGCCTATTAGACACTGTACCACTACTAATGTAAGAATTCTGTACATTGGCCGGCAATGTAGCTCAGAGGCGCTGTGCCTGCCTGGCAAGCACAAGGTACTGAGTTCGATCCCCGGTACCACGCAAAAAAATAAGAATTCTGTATGTATTCATATCTTAGAAAATGAACAGTACTTACCCTCTTTTTAATTTCTTCTTGCCTTTTCTTCTGTTGCCGTTCTTTCTCTTTTATCTTCTCTGCTATTTTTTTCTTTTCTGAAATTTTTATTTCTAAAAGTAAAGAAATATTTCATTCACAATTATATTGACTACTCTCCAATTATACTGAATACCTGTCAGTTTATGGGTGAGACAGACATAACTGAATACATAAAGAGACCAAACCTTTCCCAACTTTCACATTTATATGGTGATGTCCTGGAAAGCAAGAGTGAGAAAGTTCTAGGGTTCTTTCTTTTTCTAATATGAACCCTAGGATCCAAACATTTCCATAAACCCCACCACTACCATCTTGTAAACAAGACAGATCATTCAACTATAATGTCACATTCTCTACTCTCTCCTACTAGCAATCAATAACCAGCACAAAACCAGAAAAACAGCCAAGTATCAAAAGAGAAGAAAGGGGGAATGGAAAGATGACTGCTTTCAAAACACCAACATTTTCAACTTTGTGAGGATTCTGTAATTTAATCTAAGCACCAAATGCCTACCGATATATAAACTAAGAACAGAGGAGCACCACCAGTAGCTCACCTGGTTTTACTTCGGCTTCCTCTTTTTTGTCGTCTTCATCATCATCCCAGTTATCCTAAAGAAAAGGACCTCTGTTAAAAATTCTTACAAGTTTGTTTTTCCGTGTGATCTTATCAATTTGTCTCCCTAGCAACAAGCCTGTTAATATTTTTGTATTTCAGTATTGCGCTAATTAATAAATTAACAGAACTGACATTTTAATACTATTAAGCCCCCTGATTAAGAGCTATCTTCTCATTTGTTTGAGTCTACTTTTATATCTTTCAGGAGTGTTGTAAATAAAGTTTCTAAGTGATTTTACACATTTCTATTTACATTTTTAATAAATATTTGATAACTTCCCAAGTTGATTATATAAATAGGGATTTCAGGGGAGACTTTCCCTTAGCAAGTCCTCTAATGGAGCCAGGTGTGGTGGCAGAGGCCTGTGATCCCAGCACTCAGAAAGCTGAGGCAGGAGGATCACCTCGAGTTTGAAGCCAGCTTGAGATATATAGTGAGTTCAAGACCGGCTTGCACTACAAAGCAAAAACAAACAAAACATCCTTTAATTGATTATTTGTGATACAAAAGCTATTGGATTTTGTATGTTGATTTTGTATCTTGTTACCTTACTGAATTCATCACTTGAGTTAAATCTATTATTGATTCTTCATCATGTTTCTAAAACACACAGGTTGAGCATTCCTAAATTTGAAAGCTTTTGAGTGCCATATGAAGCCAAAAGTAACAATTTTACACCTGGTTTCAATGATGAACTAAGTCAAAGCAATTACCTTCAAAATATGTGGAAAAGGTATATATATAAAACATAAAAGAACTTCATGTTTAAATTTGGGTCCCATCCCTAAGACATCTCATTATGTACATGCAAATATTCCAAAATCTAAAAACCAAACACTTCTGATACCAAACATGTCAGACAAGGGACACTTAGTCTGCACCACAGTTACCTACAAAAGACAACTGCTGACTCTTCACCAGTTCTGCTTCCACAACTGCTTTCTCTTACCCAATGACACTTTCTAAACCTCTAAGTGCAATGCTGAACAGCAGCAGAGGTAAGGAGCATACCTGCCTTATCCCTGTTAATGAAATCCCCACTTACCCAAAGTACTATGCTACACACTGCACAAAATTAATCATTTCCTTTATTATCTCTAGTATTCACCCACATTTTCCTCTAGAATATAGTTCCATTTCAATTTAGATCCCTAATCTAAAATGTGGAGTTTTTCCTCTATGTATGATGTAAAGCACTGTTCTCTTTTTTTGTTGTTTTGTCTTGTTTACAATAACTAGGGACTGAATCCAGGGTCTTTGCACTGAGCTACAACTTTTTTTTCTTTTTTCTGGTTCTGGGGAATTGGGCTCATGGCCTTGAGGAACCACTGAGCTAAATTCCTGACCTGCTTTTTTTTTTTTTTAAGTTTTGCGATGGTCCTGCTGAGTGGCTAAAACTGCCCAGAATGGACTTGAATTTGTGACCATCCTACCTTAGCCTCAAGGAGATGCAGTGACAGGTGTGTGTCACCACATTGAGCGTGTGAGGATTCAGGGTTACAGGCCTGTGTCACCACACCCAGCTAATCTTATACTTTCCAAATGGTTAGTCACTGGCACAGTATAATTCATTTTTTAAAATCCCTCTTTGTGAAAGCTTTGCCCTTTGTTTGCCCTTTAAGCATCTTTTTTGCCTATAATGTGTACTCTGAGTAACATTTTGGCCATTCTTTCAAAATCATGATACACAGTATACTAACTACTGTTATTCTCTATTTTGTCATGAAATTTTATTTTTTCATAGAAGTATATTTTATATCTTCTTTAATAGTATCTGCTTGGATTACATTTTTTTTAAAAAGAACAAAAAAAAGAGAGAAGAAAATTCCTATTTCCCTCCTGATTTACCACACCCTAAATTTTCCTGTGTTCTTGGTCTACTCCCAGGCTCTCTATCCCATTCCACCGTCCTGTTGTCTCTTCAGATACGAGTGTCATTCTGTTCTAATCAGAGGCTTCCCCCTTCCTCCAGGCCTGGGGATGGAGCCCAGGGATGCTTTACCAGAGGTACATTCCAGCCTTTTTCATCCTGAGAAGGAGTCTTACAAAGATGCCTAGGCTTGCCTCAAATTTGTAATCTTCCTGTCTCAGCCTCTTGAGCAGCTGCAATTACAGGTATGTGTCACCATGTAAAACTCTGCTTGTAGGTTTGATTTCTTAATGTTTTCCTGACCATTCCTGCATGTTTGTTTTTCACATGAACCTTTATATCAACTTATCTAATTCTATAAAAAAGCTTCATTAGGAGTTAAAATATAAGACAACCAAGCCAAAACAAACAGCCTTAAAAAGGGATTCATAAGGTCCCAAGTTCGATCCCTGGAACCAAAAAAAAAGTGATTCAGAGTTGTTTTCAATAAAAGATTAAAAGAACTTTATACTTCTGACTTTATCAACTGTTAAAAATATCCCATACTCTGTCTTCCCAGTGGGTTATTTATTTCAAGCAATATTCCATACAACACAACGCTGGTTAATCAAATAAACATATAATACTTAAGCCGAGTGATGGAGGAGAGTCAAGAGCGCTCATTAAACCTTTATGGATCCACTCCCTAACCTAGGCAGGACTCTTTGAGGCAGGTCTCTATGCCTAACTCAACTGCTGGCTCCCTATAATTCAGAAGATTCAATTTTAATAAGGATAGACATAACCCTGTATTTAAATAGGGCTTTAATCTCTAGGTAACCTGGACATCGTCTCACCAAGCACCAGGCACACTATGATGTGCCATTTGAAGCTGAACCACAGCACAGCAGATGCCAAGCCAAGAGACCCTGACACTACTAGAAGAAGCAAAAAGTGACTAATGTACCACAACTACGACACCAAGCTTATGGCTTTACAGCAAGAAAGATCATAAACCTAAATTAGTCTAGGTAAATAAATTAAGCCTTTGATTCTCAATACAACTTTGTAAATCCATCGAAGAAATTAAATACCCAACACCATATCCTGACTAAGGCTGCCATGAGGTCTGCAAACAGAAGGGGAAGAATTTATACAAAAATACATACATTTTTATAATCATCTTATCTGACAATTTAACTCACGGTTCAGTTTTAACTTATTGAAAACAAGCCAATTAGTCATTATTTGGATTACAAAAATTACTTGCATTAGAAATCAGAGATCAGGCTGGGTGTGGTGGTGGATGCCTGTAGACTCAGCACTCAGGAGGCTGAGGGAGGAGGATTGCTGTGAGTTTGAGGCCAGCCTGGGCTACATAGTTCAAAATGAGCCTGAACTACATAGGGAGACCCTGTCTCAATTAAAAAAAAAAAATTAGAGATCTAAAGTTTGTATCACCTCACTGGTTTGCTAAGCACTTTATCAAAAACATTGCATTACAAGGGGAACTGACCAGCTAAAAATAAAAGCTAACACAAGCCATTTTTGTTGTTGGTTTAATCTCTCTGGAATCTCAGGGACTCTCAACAAAAAGAAGAGGAAGACTGGGTCTGTGATAAACTGTTTAGGCAGTGCTTTGGATAGGAGAAACATGGGCCTACTTCCAGGGAGTATCTATTCACAACCCCCTAATAACAGTGAGAGTAGCAGAAGCAAGCAACACTTACTGCATGGTCACTGTGTACAGCACACAGGTACTGTGCAAAGAGCTTTATATGTAGTACATGGTTAATCCTACAATAGTTCTGAAAGTAAGATATCCATTCACATTTACAGATAAGGAAACAGCCTAGAGAAAGCCATCCCATAATCTCAGTGAAACACAACGAAAGGACTTGTTCTAAATGGACTAAAGTTTCTTCACGTGTTACAGGGAACATAGTTTCTTCTCTAAGTCCTAAAATATAAAATAACTATCTGGGAACTAAGTGCCTCTCCGCTAATTAGTTCTAGAGTAAACTCCCCTACAATCACAGAGAATCTCATCAAAAAGAATGGTCATAGTGCATCCTGAGAAGGTATGTCCAGCTCAAAAGCTATGAGCAGTAACCCATCTTCAAATATCTAACTGCTTCAATAAATTTTAAGAAACTGGTCTTTAAGAAACCCAAGGCCAAAAGGGGAGACATGTGGCTGAAAAATCATAACCAGCTCCACTGTAACACCTTCAACACAGAGAAATAATACAACAGAGGAACATTTCTGTTCCATGTGGATGCCCCTCCCATTCATATCACTGCTCTCTCAGTATGGCATTCTCACCAACTCTATGTCCGATCTCTATCACTGCCCCTGGTTTCCCCCATCAAAATGTAAATCTAGCCAGACATGGTGGTACACACCTATATTCCCAGCACTCAGGAGGTAGGTTACAGCAGGGGGACTGCCAAAAGTTCGAGGCCAGCCTAGGCTATGTAGTGAGTTCAAGGCCAGCCTGAACTACATAGCAAGAGCCGGTCTCAGTAAGCAAAACAAAGAAACCTAACCCTTATCCAGAACCCTGTTAATGCAGACGTAATGAGGCCAGCTAGAAATTCTCCATTACAGAATGGCTTTTAATAGCAAAAGAAGTAGTGCCTGGCAAGAGTCATGATCTGCACCTTAGCTCACAAAAAGACCACAAAAAGCAAGCCTTGCTTGTCACTCTCACCTCCAAAGTGCACGCAACAAGCCTGCCCTGAAGTGACTACCAAATGAGCACTGCATCCTTAAATTACGCACAATGATGTCAGCAAAAATGATAGTCATGGGCTGGGGATTTAGCTCAGGAGCACTGAGCCTGCCTGGCAAGCTCAAGGTCCTGAGTTCAATGCCCGGTACCAAAAACAAAAAAAAGACAGTCACACCTACAACTATGGTTGTAATCACAGAAGGCAGCTAGGTAGTTGTCCCTGGGAACTATTTCCTCAGTTATGAAACTAGCAGATCCCTGAAAAGTAAATGTAGGTATGAATGTCTGCCACAATGCTTCAGGAAAATCTGCCTGATTTTCTATAAATACTAGGACTTTGTAATTGCTGGCAAAAAATTTAGATAAAATACAAAGAGTTCGTAGAGAAATACGTAAAATTAACTCCTAAAATAGGGAGTTGGTCTATAACCCACTTTAAAACTACACTAACTGATTATTTGGCTCAAGAAACTACTTGTCCAAAACCAGTTAAAAACCCCTTTCAGAATTATTTTGGGTGGCCTATAAACCTTGACTATGATATCAATTAATCACCAAAAGAATCTTCTAGACTGCTTTCCTAAAATAGTGATGCACACCTGTAACCCTCGCACCTGGGAAGCTGAGGCAGAAAGACTGCTGTGAGTTTGAGGCCAGCCTAGGCTACATAGTGGGCCCAAGGCCAGCCTGAACTACAGAGCAAGACCCTGTCTCAAAAACAAAACAAAACAGGGGCCAGGGATTTAGCTCAGTGGCACCACACCTGCCTCACAAACACAAAGGTCCTGAGTTAGATCCCCAGTACCAAAAAAAAAAAAAATTAAAAAATTAAATAGCTTTTTGAGAATAGAGGCTCTCTACCCTATGCAAAGCTGAGGAAAGAGGATTCTAGGTTTGAGCCTACCCTGGGGTGACTTAGCAACCTGTTTCAAAATTTCTGTGAAAAAGACTAGCAGGCGGGGGAATACAGCTCAGCGCCAAAACACCTGCCTGACAGACTTGAGGTCCTGAGCTCAATCCCTAGTACCTAAAAAAAATAAAATAAAATTTAAAAAGGTGGAGGATAGAGCTCAGTGTGAAGGATCTGGGTTCAATCCCCAGTAGCAGAAAACCAACAACAACAACAAAAAACCCAGGCTATTTATAATTACTAGCTGTTCCATATCTTTGCCCTGCAAATATACACACAGTATTTGAACTTCTCTGAAATGGCTGCTTTTCAAATTTAAAACCTATTTCCCACGTGCACATTACTATTAAAAACAAAACAAAAAAATCTTAAATGCTGCTTTCTATTTCTAACAATGCAGCCAGCAGTAGATTGGTTTTGTGCTTTTATAATATGTAAATACAGAATACCACATACAGTGAGAAAACACATCAAAGGCTCGCCAGGGATTTAGCTCAGTGGTTTCACCGCCTGCCTTGCAAGCTTGAGGTCCTGAGTTCAATCCCCAGTACCAAAAATAAATAAATAAATAAATAAATAAATAAATAAAGGCTGAAAATTCTTTCTAATTTAAGCTTAAAAGTAGCTTCAGCTGGGCATGGTGGCACTCGACTGTAATCTCAACACTCAGGAAGCTGAGGCAGGAGGATCATGGTGAGTTTCAGACCAGCCTGGGCTACATACTGAGTTCAAGGCCAGCCTGAACAGCATAGTGAGATCCTGTCAAAAGCAAAATTAAAAATAAATAAATAATTTGTAAATGCTTCCCAATTCAAAACTTGCTAGTTTATAAAAATTGTTAGGCCATGGGGCCGGGGATTTAGCTCAGTGGTTTCGCCGCCTGCTGCACAAGTGCAAGGACCTGAGTTCGATCCCTGGTACCAAAAAAAAAAAAAAAAATTGTTAGGCCACTAAAATATGACTGGGATTTTTAAAAAATAACCTGGTTAAGAGGGAGTAAAAAGGGATTACGGCCATGAGCTTATTAAACTTTTCACTATACTTCTGTATATTTGGAATTCTTGGTAAAAAAGAAAAATCACATAAACTCTTCAGATACGAATTTTCTGGCAGAACAGTCATCTGAGAATTATAATTTCATACTGTTCCAAAATACAGAGTTCACCAAAAAAATGTATACACACTTTTGCAGCTTGCTGTACTAACAAATGTCTGGAAGCTCATGGCCATCACTTTGAGCACCACTTGTAACTGTGGAGGCCAAACATCTCATGCTGTCTCAATAAATTTAGTATCAAACTATGTATGCAAGTTATTTTTATTCCTGATGTATACCTTGTTTTTGGGCAGAATCTGTAGATGCTATTCTTCAGAAATGCTGCTTCCAGTGCCTAAAAAATATACTCTGATAGATTTAATCTATCCATTGGGATAAGATCCTAACCAAGGGCAGGGCCGGGGATATACCCCAGTGGTGCCACACATGCCTGGCAAGCACAAGGTCCTGAGTTCGATCTCCGGTACCAAAAATAAATAAAATAAGAGCTAGGGATATAGCTTGGTGTGAAGGCCCTGGGTTCAAACCCTAGTACCAATAAATAAATAAACAATAACAAAAAGATTCGAACCAAGGGCAAACAAGCAGGATAAGACAGTTTTCAGCTCAGTTCTTTATGATCTTTAAGAAATTCTTTAATAGTTACAAAAGCAAATGCTTGAGACGGTTGAACAGCCAGAGGTTTCTTCAAAACAAAGTCTACGTGCTCTTTGAATAACCTGAATTTCTAACCTGTTCTACTGAAATGATGGGAGACTAGTAAAATGGAGTAAAAGATGTGTTGTCCCTACTTCCAGTAAGTACTCAGTACCTTCTCAAATGTCACACCCTACACATCATTCCAGCAACAGGGAAAGAGTCCAGTCATACACACCAAGTGAACAATTCCTCCACTGCCTCTGGAGGACATCAGGATAGTGAAATAGCTAAAAAAAAAAAACAAACAGAAAAAGCCAGAGTGACAGGAAAGTATGATCCCTAGCTCTCATCTTTTTCTTTCTTTCTTTTTTCCTCTCTCTCTCTCTCTCTGCCAGGGTAGGGAGGTGTTACTAGGGATTGAGCCCAGGGCCTTTTTTAAATTTTGAGACTGCTTCTCGCTAAATTGCTAAATTACCCAGGCTGGGATGGAACTTGTGATCTCCTGCCTCCCAGAGTGCTGGGATTACAAGTGCATGACTATGCCTGGCTTAGCTCTCCCCTTTTAGCTGGGAAAAAAGCCCCACTTTTTCCACCATGCATAGTAACAGTTCTACAGTCTTACCTAAGCCTGTATCTGCCATTGCCAAAAAGCTATTTGAGAAGTCAAAGAAAGCAAAATACTAAGTCTACTGAAAAACAGTATACTGACACAAATTATTATAACAAATACCTCAGTTTTCCCTTCATTTCCTAGGACAAATCAAATGACACTAACTTACATTCATATACTCATAAAGGCTAACTAAGAACCATAAGCTGAAGAACTTCACCTTTTTACACAGTATGCTTTTGAAGACATTTTTTAAAAATTCACATTCCATCCAACAGAAACTAAGCCTTATCTGCATCTTCCCACAAAAAAAGAATTCAGAAATTTGGTGACAGATTCACTACACTATCCAAGGTGACAAAATTCAATTCTACACTGGTAACCTCTGAACAAGCAAAAGCTTGACAACCATGATCTGCCAAATGAAAACAAAATTCACAGTAAACATACACTGTGGAAAGTGCCTACTCCTTCTGGCCTTAGGAAATCATAAAACACAGCACAAAACGAACCTCAGATACTAGATCTGAACAGCCTAAACATATTCTCCATTAGTCAACAAAACAAAACAAAACAAAACACCAATACTACAACATGAAGAGGATTAAAATTTACTGAATACCTACCAAGTGGCAGGTAGCCCTGTTTACTATTTAACATAACTTATTTGAAGTGCTAGATAACTGTCTGGTGTAAGTCCTACTGTGACCATTTACAGACTGGGAAAGTAAAGCCTTAGTATCACAAACCTAGAAAATGTCAAGGCAACATTATAACCCAAGGTCAGTCTGATTCCAAAACCAAGGATTCAAACTACTCTATGGATCTATATTGTGGAAATAAATGGAAATAAGCCAATATTTCAATATGGGAATATAATGGACAAGGTCAGTTTCCAGCCCCCAAGATCACCTTAAAACTTTATGTGAAAGAAATAGAAATTCTCCACTGAAAGTAACTAGACAAGACGGTCTCTATAGTCCCTTACAACTTGTAAATCTTCAAAATTAGCTCCAAGTGATCAATTATGTTCATCAGAGTGAATTATGTTCATCATTTAGACACCATAATCCGTTACGATACTTCATGACTACTACTCCATTAAAACTTAGTTTTCTGGGACTTCTTTCCTGATTAATTTTTTCTTTGCATTTGTTAACTTATTCCCAGTTTTCATAAAAGAAGTCTCACCTGGGCCGGGGATTTAGCTCAGTGGTTCCACCACCTGCCTCACAAGCAGAAGGACCAGAGTTTGATCCCCGGTACCAAAAAAAGAAAAAAAAAAAAAAAGAAGTCTCACCTGTCACTTCCAAAAGAAAAAGTGAAAGGTCAAATTTGCCCTTAAAGGCTCAAAACTAAAAACTGGCTACAAGGCTGCTAACACCAACCATTCCTATGTCTATACAAAATTAAACGAAGTATCTAAATACTCTCAATAATAGTGGCACTCATTTATTAGCTCTATGTGCACACAGCTCACATAATCCCTGAAACTCAGGGTGTTCGGCAAAATGGACAGATATCTCTTTAACAGACTCAAGCAAAAGGTAAAATTCCAAACAGCACTACTGAACTCAAAATGATTATTATCTAGCTTAAAACTTTCAACCCAGACACGAGGACTTACAGGGTACTCACTAGATTAATTAAAACCAAAAAGAACCATTTTCCATTTCATATAAAACTTCATCTGGATAAATATTATAAATATTTAAAAGGTACTTTTTAAAAAAAAGCAAACAATGTCATATAAAGTCGTATGATGAGCCCTTGCGAGTTTTCAAAAAGAAACGATGACATGAATACAGTTCATATTTACAAGGCACAGGCAAAAAATAAACACCGGCTCCTGGTCTACCACCACTACCCAATCCTCAATTTTCCTAGGCCTAGTTCATGTGTAGATGAGCAGCTCTGTCAACTCTGCTTTTTCACATTACTGACCATTAACTGCTGGTTATCTCAGAGCTCTCAGTTCATCTTTTGCCAACAGGGTGGGGGAAGGGAGAGCTAAAACTTATTTTACTAAACTGTTTCTATTTATCTGATGCAGAAGCCTGAAATTAAATCACAATATTTAACTCGTCTAACCTCTCAAACGAACTTTACAAATGGCCGAGTTACTGTCGCGAGCGTGACCTGAACCTCAAAAAGGCAGGGGCTTCCAGACTCGCCATATGGGACCACCGCGGAGTTTAATTTCTAACTTGCTCGTCCCGCACTAGGAGAGGATCGGGTACGTGGGCTGGCGCGAGGCTGCTGTCCCGCGCGCCTCCGGCCGGCCAGCGGGCGCCTCCCCGAGAGCTGGGCCAGGCCACGCCGCGCTCTGGAGGGCTCGAGACCCGCGCGGCTCCGGCCCACATGGCCGGCAAGCGACGCGGACAAGGGCGTGCCGGATCCCGCGCAACGGACTACCGCTCCCAGGCCCGGGCGGCGCCCAGGCCCCGAGTCCGCCCGGGCCCAGCCCTCGCCCACCTTAACGTCCTCGTCTTCGTCCTCGCCTTCCCAGCGGTCCCCGCCGGCGGAACCACTGCCCGCCACCTTCCGCACCGGGTCTTCCACGGAGAATGTGTCTGCGTCTAAGGAAGAGAGCGAGCCACGTTAATGCCTGCCTCGGAGTGCGGCCGGTGCCCGCCTGGCCCTGCCCTGGGAGCCTCTGCTCACCCCAGGAGTCGGAGTCGCCCGCCGCCGCCGCCGCCGCCGCCGCCGCCATCTCGAGCCGGGCGTGAGAGTCCGACAGGCGAGCGCCGCGAGCAGTCAGCGCGGCGGAGGTGACTCACCGAGCGGCCCTCGGCGGCCCGCGCGGGGCAGGCTGGGACTGTGGCTGACTGCGCGCCGGCCGAGGCCCCGCCCCTCAGGGCGTCCGCTCCGCGCCGCGCTGAGGACCAGGGGCCAGAGGACAGACGCCAGGAGGCCGCGCCAGAGTGGGCACCTCCCCCGGGGGGCGGGAATAGTCCTGACACTCCAGCACGGCGACGCGGCTACCCTAGTCCGGGACAGAGAGACTGGAAGGGCCGCTGGGATACCCCGCCCTCGCGCCCTCGCAGCCGCTCCTCCTCGGTCGGCCGCGCGCGCCCCGCCCGGAGCGTGTCTCGGTCGGACTGCGGTGGGCGCCGAGGAGGCCCAGTCATCTCCAGCCCGTCAGCTCGCTGAGGCCCGCGCGGAACCAGACGAGAAGCAGTCCGGCGTCGCGCGTTTCCCTGTGGGCCGGCACACTGGTTCTCTTTCCGCAAAGCAATTTCGGAAGTCTTTGGCTGGCCTGTGTTACTCGGCCAAGCAGCTGGAGGGACGTATGGGCAGACTTCGACACGGGGCGATGACTAACGGAGCAGTATTGTGTGCGTGTGAAAGTTCAGTTGGAGGAAAGGCTTCCTAAGGCGGGCGCCAGCGAAACAGGGATTCAAGAGACCGAGTGAAACGCGCCCGAGAACATTTCTCACGGAGAAATGCTGAGTGTGCGGTCTTTACCCGAAGGGCGCAGCCAGAGGTGAACGAAGCTGATGAACTGACTGCAAAGCACCGAGAGGAGTTAACCTTGCCCCTTTGTAGGATTTTAAGGGATGAGCTGGTTTAGATATCTTACTAATTTTGGAGTATGTAATACACGTACTTTACACAACATTCAAGTCATAAAAAGCGTGAGAAGCAATCTCTAATGGTGGATTGAGAGGCAAGACAGAAATAAGGGAAAGGTTGGAATATAAATCCCTGAGGGGGACACAGATGTATCTACAGCAGTCACCATGGTGGATAATATGTAAGTATTTTATGAATGGATTTTTTTCAGCGCTGGAGAAAAGGGCCTCTTGCATTTGAGACAGGGCTGTGCCACAGAACTACACCGCCAACCTGAATTAATTAAAAAAGAAGAACACAAGCCTAAATTAAGACAGTGGCATGGAGAGGAAGGAGCCAGTCTGAGAAATATTTAAAGATCAGACTCAACAAAATGTAGCGACTGTCATAGTTAATTTTATGCATCAACTTGGTTAGGCCATGATCCCCGTTACCAGATTTTGGTCAAACACCAATCTAGTTGCTGTGAATGTATTGGTTACATGTGAGTAACATTTAAATCAGTAAATTTTGAGTAAAGTAGATTATCCTCCACAGTGGATATGAGTCCATCAGTGAAAGACAACACCCTTGGAAGAAGGAATTCAGATCTCCCTTGGATCTCCAGCCTGCTGGCTTGCCTTGCAGGTTTCAGACTTGCCAGCAGCACCCAGCAATCATGTGAGCCAGTTCCTTAAAATAAATATTTTTCTGTATACACATTCTGTTGATCTATTTGTCTGGAGAACCCTAACTGATGAAAATAGACACCATCGAAGATGAGGTAGAATGAGAGAAAACTTTGAAAGACTTCAACATTGAAGAAGCAGCCAAAAACCCGGTATGTTGTGATCCCAGCACTCAGGAAGCTAAGGCAGGAGGATGGCCACAGTTCAAGGCGAGTCTGAACTACATGGTGAAACCCTGTCTCCCCCACCCCCCCACAAACAAAAAGCAGCTGCAAACTGGATATAGTGGTGCTTTCCTATAATCCCAGCACTCTAGGAGGCTGAGTCAGGAGGATTGCAAAATTGAGTCCAGGCTGGGCAGTTCAGTGACTTAGGCCTTCTCTCAAAATTTTTTGTTTTGTTTTTGGTACCAGGGATCAAGACCTTGTGCTTACAAGGCAGGTGCAGTGACACTGAGCTAAATCCCTGCTCCCCACCCCCCACAAAATTTTTTTTTAAAGTGCTGGGATGTATCTCAGAGGAAAGGCCCTGAGTTTAATCCTCAGTGCTGGGAGTGAGAAGAAATAAAAGGAGAAAACAGAGGAAAAAGGTATAAGGAGCACAGTAAATTTTAAAAATTGTTTTTGTGTTCTTCTAGTTGTACTCTGTACATATATATAAATTTTAAAATACTGCACATGTGGTATATTTAAAAATTTACTATGTGACTGTCAGGAGATCTAGTCATCCAACTGATCGCATTTTATTGAGCGGAACACTAGACATTTCCAATGTGTGGAGGGAGAAGAGCTCCCAATGTTATACTTTCTCCTTTTGTGGAAATTTCCCTAGTATCCAAGAGTAGTTGAACTCCCTGAAGCCATGTCTGATGATTAGGCATTGTTGATTTTCCATACCTGATCTAGAGGAATTAGAAGCATGTTAGCTATGAAGCTAATGAAACTTTAGCTTCAGGGCCTAAATCATTGTATTGGCCCATATCATTTTCTAAGACACCCCCCCCCCCCCCGCGCATTGTATATGTTTTAAGGCATATACAGTCTGGATTCGCTCCCAGGTGGGATGTAAGTGGCCTATTCGAATCATTTTATTCTGTGGTAACTAATCTGCAACGTTGGCCCAACACTGCAAGGTAACCAAGCCCTATGCAGTCTCCCCTTGAGTCTGCACTAACCCTATGAATATTTTTTTTTTTTGAGACAGGGTCTCGTTATGGAGTCCAGGCTGGCCTTGAACTCACAGTGATCCTCCTGTCTCAGCCTCCTGAGTGCTGGGATTACAGGCCTGTGCCACCACCCCTGGCTCGATTCATTTTTGAATAGTGTAGAAGTTAGCCCAAGCCTAGGATATAACAAGACTTAAAGCCTCCACCTGTACCTTTTAGAATGTTCTGGTGGAAGCCAGATGCCATTCATGAAGTCCTAACTAGGTACAGTGGGTCATGCCTGTAATGCTATTAAGGCGGTTGAAGCAGGAGGACCAGTTTTAGCCTATCCCCTGCAAGTAGCTGCTAAAGAGATGATTTCCCAAGCCACTTCACTTCCTCTTGCTTTCCCTGAGGTTCAGTTTCCACTTTTCCTCAAATGCCATGAACTATCTCTGTATCTTTCTAGTGAATTCTTCTTAACCTTAGCATCCTAGTGCAGTGTAATTGCAGTTAAGAGGAAAGCTGGCTGTGGTGGCACATGCCTCTAATCCCAACCCTTGGGAGGCTGCAGCATGAGGATTGCCACAAGTTTGAGGCCAGCCTAAACTGCATAGCAAGACTGTCTCAAAAAGCAAAAAAGACAGCAATCCTGAGAGGGTGGTACTTTGTTGTACTTACGTCTGTGTTCAGCACATAGCAGACACAATAATTGCAGATGGATCCAGGTGGTTTGTTTTCCAAGAAAAATTTGTCCACCAGGTCCCTGTTTCTTTTCATGAAAGATAATCTCAAAAAAACACAAATACAGCTGGGCCACAAAGCAGCAAGCCTCATTATTACTAGTAAGCATCACTGTACAGTAATCTGAACTGGGAATATGTAAGTGGCTTTTGTCATATCCATTTACCCCAAGGTGGAGTCTCAGAAAAGCAACAATTTTATTTTTTCTAATGCCATAATGTAGTTATTTGTATTAACCTGGCTGCAGATATTTTAAGACAATGTATCTTTTTAAGATGTTAACAGGGCTGGGGTTTTAGCTCAGTGGTTCTGCCACCTGCCTCGCAAGCACAAGGTCCTGAGTTCGATCCCCAGGACCCCCCCCCCAAAAGATGTTAACAAAAAGAAATACAGGGAAGGCAAAGCCAAAGAACAAAATTTTGACTTTCCAGAGAAAAAGTTAAACTGCCTTGTAGACTCCCTTCTACGCCCTCATGCTAGAAGTGGAACCCAGGGCCTTACACATTAGGCAAGGGCTCTGTCGCTGCCATACACACCCAGCCCCTGACCTGTACTTTTACCAAATACTTAGCTAGAAGAGATGGAGCATCCTGTTGACTTAGTATTAGTGACTATTCTTTCACTAGATGGACTGTCTGGTTCTACTCCACCTAAGCAGGCATCTGATTATGATTTAGTTTTTTGGAGGGGTTTTTTGGGGTGTTTTGGTACTGGGGATCGAACTCTAGACCTTGCATTTGCGAGGCAAGCGATGGAACCACTAAGCTAAATCCCCAGCCTCTGATTTAGTTTTTTTAAGGAGAAAAATTGTTGACAGTAAATGAACAAAATTGAAATCTGGCTTTAAAATTGGTGTATAGTAAGCCCAGAGTTTAGCTCAGTGCCACCGTGCCTGCCTGGCAAGCACAAGGTCCTGAGTTTGATTCCTAGTACAAAAAAAAAAAAAAGTGTATAGTGAGTTTGCTTAGTGTGAACCAATTGTCCTCAATCTCAATTCTAGATGCACTGAATCTATTTTTTGCACTTAGAAGTCCAAACTTTGAAATGTGGGCCCATTGATGCCTTTATCAAACAAATGGTTATTCAGTGCTTATGCTGTACCAAGTATGATTCTAAGGCTTTGCAATATTAACTTCACACTGTTAAGCCACATACAATTAAAAATGGGTTGTAGGGATTGAAGATGGTATGGAAAAATATATGGGCTGTGTATAAGCAACACTGATACAGTTCGATGCAGAAATTGAGAATTCATAGTATTATGCTTGCTTTTTCAAATGAAGCAAGGAAACAAGTGTCTAGAACTATGTACTAGGCCTTAAGACTAACTTGCTACTTATTCTAGTCTCTGTGAGAGCCCTATAATCACAGATAACAGTGTAGTCATCCCTCCATATCTATGGAGGATTGCTGTGGTTCTAGGACACACATATACCCTGTTGATACCAAAATCTGCAGATGGTCAAATCCCTTATGTAAAATGACATATAGTATTTGGGTATAATCTACATCCCCCTATATACTTTAAATAATCTCTAAATTGTACTTAGAATATCTAATGCAAGGGAATACTGTGTAAGTATACTGTGTTGTTTAGGGACTAAAGACAAAGTTTGTACATCTTCAGTACAGGCACATTTTTAAAAACTATTTTCAATCCACAGTAGGTTGGATCCATAGATGTGGGACCCACAAATACAGAGGGCAGACTGTATTCCCATTTTTCAGATTAGCAGAGTAGATGAGTAAGTATTGAACAAATTAACATTAAAACTTTTGTTCTTAGGCTGAGGATGGAGCTCAATGGTACAGTACTTGCCTCGCTGTATAAGGCCTTGAATTTGATCTCCAACAGTGCAAAAAATCAAAAACTTAAAAACCTGTTCTCAAGATGTTTCATTACTAAGCTGGATGTGGTGGCGCATGCCTGTAATCCCAGCACTCAAGAGGCTGAGGCAGGAGGATCACTGGAAGTTAAGAGGCCAGCCTCAGCTACATAGTTTAAGGTCAGTCTGAACTGCATAGCAAGACCAGGGCCCCCCCCCCAAAAAAACCCCCAGAGGTTTCATTATTAAAGGCTAATGAGAGAAAATGACAGCAGAAATGAAGTCAAGGTGCTCAGGACTTCTTTTACAAAGTTCTTTATTTAAGCACCAGACTCAAAAAATCTCATAGATGAAATAAGCTACAGGGTGAAGAGCAGGTTTTATTTGCAGACTGGCTTTGACTATCCACTTTGACACTAACACCCAATGCATTAACCACTAGTTGTATTGGAA
This sequence comes from Heterocephalus glaber, assembly GCF_000247695.1. The sequence continues at coordinate 11,699,872 of NW_004624804.1, forward strand.
AAGGGATAATTTGCATGGTGAGGTGTAAAACTTCTGACTGGCCTCCTTCCAATGCACTCTGTACCCCATATGCCAACTAGAGTGATCCTGAATCTGATTACTTTTAAATCTCTCATCCCAAGACTATGGTTCTTCAACAGATAGTGTAAGGATCTCTACTTAAACGAGTATTAGCTCTCAAGCCATTCTTCATGACCTTTTTCCCAACACTAATTGGTGTCAGCCTCTACCTCTAGATTATAAGCTTGAGGGCAGTGTCAATTTTGCTTTCTTTTGCCATTCAGAGCTTGGTTTAGTAGTGCCTATCACATGCTAAGACAGGTTTGATTTTGGTTTTTTTTTTTCTTTTTTGGCAGTGCTGGGGGTGTGATAACCATCAGTGGATTAGTCCAGTGATGAGCTCATAGCTAAATGTGATCTTGGGAGGTGGAGCCTGGTTCGAGGAGGTGGGTCATGGTGGCATGGCCTGGAAGGGCCCATCTAACCTCTCCTACTCCTCCCTTGACTGAACCCAGGACCCCTGTGCATGCCAGGCAAGTGTTCCACTGAGCTACACCCCAGCCCAAGTAGTATTTTCAGAATTTTACTGTCGTTAGAAAGGCTACTTATACCTACCTTTAACAAATATTGTCAAATATGCACCCAACGTTAAAGTGTATATGGTAATCACTGCAAACTCTAGTTCATTAGATTTATATTACTAATTTGGCAAATTTCTTATGTGATCTGCTACCCCAAATACTTATCACACTTTGTTTGGGACCGGGTCTTGCTATGTAATTCAGACTGGCCTTGTAGCCCAGGATGGCTGCCAACTTGAGGTAATCCTGCTGCCTCAGCCTCCCAAGTGCTGAGATTACATGTGTGTGCCACCACACCCAGATATTCTTAAAGTCATTCAATGCTCCTCAATTTATCACCAATTTCCTCCTTGACACTACTATTCTCAACAGGTATAGGTGCCCGCTCCATTATCGCTTAGCCAGTTTTCATTTGCTTTTGCACACAACACTGCTCATGTCTTAAGAACTCTGATGTCTAATACCCTTATCCTGCTGTACACTCTGCATCCTCAGGCATCTCCCAAAGCCATCTTACATTCTTTTGGTGAGACACAATACCTGACACCTACAACTTAAAGGAGATATTTTGGCTCACGTTTCAGTTCTTAGTTGGCTGGCTCCAGGGCAGAATGGCACAGCACAGGGACATGGCAGACAAAAAGCAGCTCATGAAATAGTGGCTGGGAAGCAGTCCGGGGCCATGCCGCCAGTGACCCACCTACTTCAATCAGGCTCCACCTCTCAAAATCATTTAGCTATGACCCTCTCAGCAAAGCAATCCACTGACTACCACACCTCCATGATCAAATCACCTTCCAAGAGCCCCACCTCGGATTCCATGAGGCTTTGGGGGGACATCTAAATATAAACTGTAACACCCCGGGTATATTTTTCTCATCCCTCTTGCATTACCATCCTTCAGATTATCCACTTAACATCTCCATTTTGGCCACTCGTATATTGCTTTACAGTTTATACCATATGGTTTCATTTTTATAATTGTGAAAGGTACCCTTAGCGGGCCTATTTTACAGATTGACACATTGAGCCTCAGACAACTACCTTGGTTGGTACATAGCTGAGTTCTTAGGAACTTAAAATTCAGATCTTTGGACTGTTTGATTTATGCTACTTTCACTAATATACCCCCAAGTCAACTAACTTATGCACTTGAAGTGCAATCATTTACTTCTAAAGGACTGAGTTCTGTGTAAACTGTGCATTATCAAATTTGAGCTTGGGTCAAGTCTCAGCAGAGATTATGGTGAGAGCAGAGTACTGTTTTATACATGGTTATACTCAAGTTGGCCTTTATGTCAAACAGAAGTCCTCAAACCTGCTCAGTATAACCTGACTCATTCTTGCCATCTTACCTGTATTTTGCAAAACCAACCTCTTATTCAGGTTGGCCTCCTTCAGTATTTCACCTTGGCTCATAGGGATGTGGATTCTAAGCCAAGCTTTGTGATCTTTGAAAGACACTTTTCTAGACCAGTTTCCTTGGTCTATAAAATAAACAAGTACACTTGGAAGCTGGAATTTACTCCCAGTTTAAAACTGATTTGTTCCCTTAGGCCTCATGTATGCCATTCTACATCCCTTACATTTTATATAACAACACTTTGTTGGATAAACTGATTTACAAACCTGAAAAAGCTTTGTATTTAGGTACAAACATGACCATACAAGCATTTCAAGATGCCAGGTGTGGTGGCACACAGCTGTAATCTTGGAGCTCAGGAAGCTGAGGCAGGAGGATCACCAAAGGTTGTAGGCCAGCCTGATCTGCAGTGAGACTCTGTCTCAAAAACCAAAAGGAGCCAAGGCATGAGGAAATAGCATGTTATAGTGACAACTATATGAATTCAAGTCTCAGAATAGCTGCATGGTCTCAACTCACAGCCCTCTCTGAGCCTGTTTCCTTACTGGTTTTACCTGATCTGAACCCACACTGGATAGTCCCTACAAGTTTGTCCTGAAGATTAATATTAAAGAAGTAATGTGAAAAAAACTAAACTTGTAAACAAATAAAAAACCACTATACAAATATAAGTTGTTAGAAATTATATTGTTTCTAATGGCTGATAAACATCATCAAAGAAAAGTGCTTCCATAAAAGTTTTATTTACCCCCACAACAACCCTGTGAGGTAGGGTGATCAGGGCATTTGAAGAGAAAACTAAACCTAATTACTTGTTCACAGCTACACTGCATAGTACATAAGTAAAAACTGAGATTTTTAAATGTCCATGATTTTATACTGATTCATGTGGAAACAGGTAGAGAGAATATTAGCTCCCCCCTACCTTAATGCCAAAGGACACTACCTTGAAAAATCCCATTTCAAAAAATGAAAGTAGTATTTCATTGCTTATTTCTACAAAGATTTATAAAATAAAAAAATAGTGAAATATTTTACAGTTATATATATAATGGTCTCATTCAGGGTCATGTCCTTCAGCTGTATATTTATGATCAACTATCCAAGTCCTAGAAATGCAAACTTTTAAAAAAGTGTGAAAGACAAAAATGATAATGAACAATAGCCTCAGTCTTATTCCTCCATATTATCTTAAGTTCTGTGACATCTGGTCCCAGTTTTAAAAAAGAAATAAAAGGGGGAAAATAACTACCAGAGAAAGCTCTGGTAAACTTTCATTTTGTTGCCTACTCTCAAACCACTGTCCCATTATTAAAACATATTTCCCAAATCTGACTATTAGTATCACTAGGAAAAGCTTTAAAAACACAGAATTCCCAGGTCCCATTCTAGACACAATGAAAATTTTCTAGTGGTAGGTTTCAGGAATCTGTACCTTAAAAGCTCTTCAGAGTAATTCTAATGAACAGTCAGGTTTGGGGCCACTGGTGTACCTTAAAATACTAACATCAAAATCATTAACTAGTATATCTTATTTTCCTTTCAAAAAAAAAAAAATCTAAAAATGTGGTATATCCCAAAGAACTCTTGCCTCTCAAAAAGTTAATTTTAAGATTCAGAGAAACATTTTATAAAAATATGTCCTACTTAGTGAGACTTGGATTCCAGTAATAATTTGAGTAGCACTGAAGTATAAGATACTGAGTTTTGGGGTTCTTATTCTGAAAATTGTATTAATGAATTTTATACAAGTTCCTAGCAGGCTTTCAACTCAAAGGAAGACATGGAAAGTAATGACATAATCAAGTACATCAGCACTGGAAAATACTTATACTCAAATACAGCTCATGAGAGGAATAAGAAAGTGAGTGAATGACAACCCAGGGCCTTCTGGCCCATACATTTTTGTTCCCAGTCCACTCTTCCCCTATAAGGGGAAATCAAATAAACATTCTTTCCTAGTTGCTTGGCATAGTTATTCGGTGGATAACTATTAACTAATTCAGATACACAAGATTAAAAGGTAACAAATAAATACCTACAAAGACAGAGAAGTCAGGTCAGAAAAACGTAACTAGCTAATGATGCAGTATATAACACCATCATATTAGTACAAATAAATGAAGGCTTCAGTGTCCTTTACATTTCAGATTTTATGTACTGACTCAGATGTGGAAGAGACCTGGTCTTTATGAAGAATTCTGTGCTCGCTGGAAAGATTTGTAGTAATAATGAAACGCTCTTCTTCACTGATGAGATGAAGTCTCTTTTTCAGGCAAGTTGACAACAAAACAGTGAGAAACGAACTTCTTTAGAATGCTGAATGAAATATCTAGCTGAAAAAGTCACTGGCCAAAGATAACTTAAAAAAAAATTCTATGTTAACCCTAAAAAAAAAAATCCCAGAGAAATATAAATATATATATATATATATTTATATATATATATTAAAAAACAATGTACACATCCCATTTCACTGACAGTTACAAGAAAATAGCTGTTTATAGAAGTTACACAATACTTTAAACAAATCCCAAATCAATTTTGGGAAACAGATAAAGTCACTGGGTAAATAAATATACATACTAGCTAATATAAAACAATTTATGGTTATGAAGTTTCAACAGTTCTATTTTTAGGACCTAAGGAGAAATATGGTGATAAATCCAGGGCTACATGAAATTAAAAAACTGATTAAAACATCCTTTCTAACAATGATACAAACATTTAAAAGAATGTCTTAAAAGCTAGGCATTTATCACTGGAAATAGCACAAGGTGAATGTCCTTCAGAGTTGTAACGTGTATACAGGTACTTTGCTGTGTCTCATCATGGATCCATCTCTCCTGCAATTACTACAGTTAGTTAAGACTTCATATTTCCTGTGTGAGCTGATGGGCTGGGCACATCTCAATTCAAAAAAATACACACCTCCACACTTAAATGGAAGTGTTCAATATCTATCAAAAGATAAAAGAGGTAATGAGAAGATAAAACATTAAAGTGGAAGCAAGCTGACTAAATTTTTTCTTTATAAATTTTTATATTAACAATTTAAAAATTACCCAAATAATGTAATGAGAAAAATATACAGTATTAATTTAGCATCAAGAATTTTCTCAGGCCATATAAAGTTTATTTCTTTACAGAACCTTGTTATGCTTGATTCATTTTTTTACTTAAAGGAACTCTTCTGGTATGGGGCTGAAAACAACTTTACCATTAATAAAAGATGATTAAAAGTTGCCTTTTGTTATTAAAGTGCCCGTAGGCACAATTATATTAGGTGCTACATTTCCCTGTAAGTTGTGGGAAGGCCCTTTGAGACTCCTACTTAAATCAAGAAAACTTTCAGCAAATATGATGCATGCTGAAAGTTCAGATCTTATATAGATTTTTCTGTTTGAGCATAAAAAGGAAGAGAACAAGAAAAAATGTAACTAGGTTCACAATTTTGAGCAAGAGCATATGTAAAGGTAACGTATGTACATTTTATTTCAAGAAAGACATAAGACAAACAGCATAAAGATGCCCAGATGCCCTAAAGATAAATACATTTCAAAGATTCTCATTAAAATGAATCTGTAGTATTTTTTCCTGCAAGCAAAATACCTTTCTTTAAATTAAAAAAAAAAATCAGTTTCTGAATTGCAAATGCTTTTGCTTTTTTTTTTTTTTTTTTGCAGAAAATCTGCCACAATTATTTTTTAATGAATAAGGATTTTCCACAAAACAGGCTTGGTCTACATGCTAGATTTTTAAACAGTTCAGTGACACAATATGCTAACTACACACACAACAGATAATATAGTAAGAAAACACTCAACCTGATGAAAAGTTAAAATCTTCATTAATACACTGAAATCTGACATAACTCATGCCTTTAAAATCAAAAATACAAAAATTAAATGTTTTCCTAAAAAGATTTCCTTATTTTAAGGATTCATTTGAAAATGAAGCTGCATGTAATTTGTACAATAAGTTGTACAAGTAAACAGGTAATATACATAAAAAATTAACTGACATACTCCTTAATTATCAGTTGTCCACCTTTAATTTCCAATACTGTACTTTCTTAACAAGCATACAAAATATCAAACTTCTCTTTAGAAAAAGTGCCGTTCTTTGACATCCTTTACACAAAAACAGTCTGAGCCTGTGGCATGTTAATGCAGTTGAGAGGCAAAGCATACTTTTACAAATTCTACCTTCCATAAAAAGCCTCCCGAAAAGGAGATTACATGCCACTATAAAAATATCAACCTCTTGTGGTAGCTGCATTAGAGAACCAAGGCTTGAAGACCATTTTCATATAGCATAGAAAACCACTACGAGAGCATATTAACTGCATTGGTGGCTTGGGAGTGTACTGTGCCACAGGATTATGCATAGCTACTGTTAGGTACCAAGCTGTTACACAGAGTTTTAAATTGATTGTAACTGAGAGCATAACAGAGGTACATACTACCAGCCCATGCAAAGAAATTAAAAATACTGAATCACTGTGCTGAATACTTCATTCCTGGAGAAAACCAAAGGCAGCAATACCCAAATCAAGCCCAACAGGTGACTAACTCATTCTCCTCAAAGATTGGTGAGCACAATGAAGTCTGAGGTATACCTTTATCCATTAAATCTGTGTGCCATTGCAAGATATTACCATTTGAAAATACACACCATCACAATGGTTTAAATCTTTTGAATATTAGTCATTCATATATCTTATCTACCCAGTCTCTTGATTTCTGAAAAGATTTCACCTACAGTAGAATATTACAGAAACAAAATATAAATGCATGTCTTTCTAAATGAAACTTACATGGACTAAAAGTAGAGAATAGTTTTAAACAAATATACAATATGCAGGCAGACAAAGCAGGAAAACGGCCATTCAAACATACAATAAAAAAACTAAAAATTGACTATTTCCAGAAAACTATAAAGCGCCTCAACTAAAAGGAATGCATAATGAAATTCTAATCTAATACAGGTCAAAAATGTAAGAAGGTTATAAACCTTAACAGGAAAAATAAAACAACTTTTACTGGCCATTCCTGTTGAAATGAGAATTGTAAAGTAACAGAAAAGTGGCTACAAACCCACTTAGAGCACCAAACAGAGAGAAAATAAAAGTCCATTTTCATCTCTGTTATTATCATAAAATCCTGTGTAACTACAGGTCAAACTGCTGGTGGCAGAAACAGAATTCTTTATAAACTGCAGATGTCCTGTACATAAAAAAATTTCACTGGAGTTGCACTAGTTCTAAAGACTCTTCTGTTTTAGCCTACCTACTGTATGTATGCAATCTGAAATAGTCTCTTTCTGTAACCCTTGATTATTATTGGGCACCAAAGATAAGAAAAGCAAGACAGGGTACAAAAATGCAAAATTTCAACAGTAATGGCAATGTTTTTGTCTTAGTCCAAAAGGGTCCTGCATTTTCTCCCCCTTCAGTGTTTTGACAAGTCTTTTAATCTGGGGGCAGCAAATCATGCAAGCGAAATCTGTCTCTGATGTGAGGTCGGACATCTTCATTCTGTGTGGGAAAAAGACAGTTTTTTTTAAAGCCATGTAATTTCAAAGATACTATCCACATAACATTATAATCATTCTTACTTCTCAGAGAAAATGTACTATTTTATGACTTTCTATATCCACGGGTTCCACATCTGTAAATTCAATCATCCTTGGATCAAAAATATTTGGGGGAAAAACTGCATTTGTACTGAACATGTACAGACTTTTTTCCTTGTCATTAATCCCTAAACAATATAGTTCAATGATTTATATACCACTATTTATATACCAATTATATAACATTTACATCGAATTAACTATTGTTAGTAATCTAGGGATACTCTGGTATCAACAGAGCATTGTAGAATCAATAACCCCAAAGAGAGCTATCAAGGGATAACTGCACAAAAATATGACCATCAACACAATTAATTTAGGATTTAAAAACATGGATAGAAGCCACTGTGGGCAGTGAGTACTAGGGTTTAGGACCCCAGGTGAAACTCCAAATCACTACATTTTTCTCTGAGGACCCTTCTAGCCTTCAGGAGAGGCTCGCTATTTACGTAGCCTGAGATTATCTGCCTCCAGCCCAGAAACCTCAGCCAAAGCCTTTGGGGAGAGGCAGCCTTCTTCCTGTCCTTGGTTTTCCAATGTTCCTGGCCTTTCTATTTGTTTTCCTAATGTATCACTTCTTTATTTCCTTGCATTAAAGATCTTCCCCTAATCATTTTGGCCAATTTACTGAGTACTGATGAATTTCCCTTGAATAATGACTGTGTCCTCCCCCCATCCTTACCCTGCCCCATACTAGGGACTGAACCTAGGGCCTTCACACTGAGGTACAACTCTAGCCCTTTTACTTTTTGAGGCAGGGTCTGACTGAATTGGCCAGGTTGGGCTTGAATTTGTGATTCTCCTGCCTCAGCTTCCCAGAGTGCTGAGATTTTAGATATATGCCACAACTTAACTGTGTCTTTAGGGTGAGTTTTTTTTACTCACCCCTGCTGAGCCCTGCAGCAGAACTTTTGTGGCTATAGGTGATGGCAGCACTTAAGACTCCTCTGCCCTGAATCACAACTAGCCTTTGGGATCTGCCAACATGCCTTCACCCAATGACTTCCAAGCCACTAGCTCACTCTGTAGGTGGCTCTTCTGTCCTCACCATACAAAGACCCTAGCTCCTTCATTTCTGGGGAACACTGAACAGTTTTTCTGGAAAGCTCCCATAACTATCCCTACTATTCAACAACTACCGAGTTAAGGAGAAACTAAAAACCATATTTTTGACTCTTGAGACTAATCCAGATCACTGGGGTTAGTCTGGTTTCACAAGTCAGGGCCAAGCCCATTCTTATGATGCCCCTGAAAACCATTGTTGGTACTTCTATTTGTGTTTGTACACTTTATCAGAAAGGATGCTAAATAATAGCATTTTACTTCTTCAGTTTGTAAATTAAATAGTCATAGTATAGGAAATCTTTTGTTTTAATGTAAGAATGATTCTAAGACACACTTACCAGTTCTACAAGCTTCTCCAGAAATGGAATCAATTTTAGAAGTTCATTGTCATTTTTATCCATAAACCAGCTTTCTATAGGGATTCCATTAGAAAGCTAAAATGATAAATAAGTAATTCAATTCTCTTTTTAATTGTACTTTGCCTAGTTTGTAAAAGTTTAAAAAGGTAACAACAGATTTAAGCAAACACTGATCTAAAAGTTCCTTTGAAAAGGGATGCTACCAAACTTTTTGCTGACAACTCAATAATGCAGGAGAAAAACAGTTAAGGCATAAACTGAAACTAATTTTTCAGTGTTAGAATATAACACTAAAAAGTCTCACAGAAACAAGTTTTAGAAAAACCATTACCATAACTAAAAGCACTTTTATTCATTCAAGAAATAACTATTATGACTATAGTACTAGGTATTATGAATAAAAGGATACCGCTAATCTAAGGCAGAGATTACTATCAAAACCCACACAGAGTGGACCCTTGACTTACGAACTCAATTCATTCCTGAGGGCTAGTTCTAACTCAAGTTGGTCAACTGCCTTCAAAGTCTCTCTCCTGTATAATTTTAGGCCACGCTTTCTTCCAGGCAGATCTGTGTCCTTAGAGAGAAATTGGCCCGGGATTTCTCCACTCACCCCACACAGGAGAGGATGCTGCAATGTTCCTTCCAGAACTCTTTAAGGGTTAAATCTGCACTTAATCTTAGCCAAAAGGCCAAGAAGCAACTTTAAGCATTAAATCTGTATCTGAGACCATTTGGAAGCATAAGCGGCCAGCATTTTGGTTTTAACTCCAGACTTTGGTCATAAGTTAAAACTAAAATTTGGGTCATATCCCAAGTTATTTGTATGTCAGGCCAGTTGTAACTCAAAGGTCCACTGAACATCTTTTACACAGGGACCATGTCCCATTCATTTGAAATGAGGTTTCACTGTGCTGCCCAGGCTGGCCTTGAGCTCCTGGGCTAAGTGATTTTGTGTCAGCCTCTCAAACCTGAGACTACAGGTACAGGCCATGATGCCTGACTACCACTATTCTATTCTTGACTCAATGGTACTTCATTGAAGAAGAGTCTAAAGAATGTAAGCTTTATTTTGTTTTATAGCAATTTCTATGCTAAAATGTCTTTACTTTAAAATTTAAGCTAAATGATGTCTTTGAGATAGAGGATAATGGGAATAATTTTATCTAGGAATCAAGATGAAATTCTTTCGGTTTTTTTTTTGAGGTCTAGCTGTCTTGCCCAGGCTGGTCTCAAACTATTGGGTTCAAGCAATCCTCTTGCCTCAACCTCCAGTAGATGGGACTACAGGTACATACCAAGGCACCTAGCTGAAGTTCTTAAAAACAGTATTTTTAAATGCAAGCAAATAAAAGTAGGGAATTATGGCTGGAGATGTAATTCAGTGGTAGAGCATATATTTAGGGTTCACAAAGTTCTAAATTCAATGACCAATGTCCTCCACTAAAAGGTAGACACCCAAAGTGAACATATTTCAATACTATACAGATTCTCTTACCTCTTTTTAAAATTATGAACAAACATAAGTTAATACCCTAATCCCTATTCTGCACTGATTTACTGTGAATCAAATCTCAGAAACTGTATCTCATGGACATATTTAAAATGTAAATTGTAAAAATAAATAAATAAATAAATAAAATGTAAATTGTATTTTGCAAGGATGGCTCATCTTTAGTTGTATTTCAAAGAGGTATTAACAAAGGATAAAAATATACTGACAAAACAGTTTAAGAAAATATTTCAGAATGTTCAGTAGACTACAAACACAAGTAAGTGAATTATAATTCTCAACATGTTCACAATTAAATTACTAAATCAATAACTAAATAATATACTAACTTGGCAGCTTTTGTCTTCATATTTTTTCCAATCTGAGTTTACTTAGCAACTCTCTTCCTACCTGATATGCAAAGGCTTGTGGTGAGTTGTCAATTATTATGGTTTTTGAAAGATCTCTTCCAAGGATATTTAAGTCCTTTATATAGTTTCCTTGAACACAAACACAATGTTCTCGAAAAAGCCGGTGCCTAAATATAAAAATAAAAATAAATTTACTAAAAAAAATTTCTAAAAACTACTATATATTTAAAAAGTATACACATATACATACCACAGGCTTTACAAATACAAATATTGGGCCTAGGCTGTGGGTAATAGTATTACTATAAAAATTCTTAGCAATTATTGAAACCTTATAACCAAATGTTGCCATGCCTTAAAGAACTTTGGTTTATCCAAAAATGTTACATTAAATTATGAAAAGGGAATAAAATTCTAATTTTTTGTGATTTCTTTATCCTGAAAAGCTCAGCTCAGAGGCAGCATCTGGTTGTCAGCAAGGTCCTGCTTTTTATCCAATTTTCCAGATGGTTGACTGAGGCCCAACGAGTTAAGTGACTTGCCCAAGGTCACTCAGCCCCAAACTATAACCTGTGATGCTCCTGGCTCCCAGGCCTTTGCTCTAACCAGTAGGCCACACAGCCTCCCTACTCCTGTACATGCCAGAATAGAAAATGTAAGAAGGAATGTTGTTGTGTTGGCTTTTTTTTGGACTGGGGATTGAACTCGGGACCTTGTGCTTACGAGGTAGGCACCGGAACCACTGTGTTGACTTTTTCTAAAACTTTTTTTTTAGTTTTTGTTAAAGTTTCTGAGAAAAGGTGCTGCCAAGGCCAAAACATTCTATCATTTCAACTTTTCCCAAACAGCCATTTCCTTTCATTTGTGTGAGCATGTGTGTATGATCATTTTTTAAAAATGGGTTGAGATGGTAAGTTCAAATTTAAATTCAAATAAATGTAAACTAATATTTCACCAATTTTAGAAACTAAATAGAAAGTCCAAATAAAGAATTTATAATAATACTTATATACGATAGTAATTATGTAATCTCCATTTATACTCAAACTATTAGTCTCTGAATATTACTAATAATTGATACAAATAGAACTTTTCTTTGCCTGGAAATATACCCATTCAAGGTACACCTTAATAATTGTAAGTTTGAACTGAAAGTATAAATAAGGACTAAAAGGTATAATAGGTAATGTGAAATAGGAAGAAAAGGGGCAAAGGGGAAGGAAGTGGGAGGGCTAGAGGAAAGGATAGAAGGGAATGGGATTAATATGACAAAATGGAAAAACAGGAACAAAATCTTTGTAAATAGGGAGGAATGGAGGGGTTGAAGGGAGGGCTGGGCAAGGGTGAAAAATAAGAACCAAGAGAGACTGTGTAAAGGTGCAAATTTCCAATGATGAATGTCAGTATATTGTATACCTAAAATGTACCAATGATTAGAATGAATAATCGATAACGCAAAATAGGAAGAAAAGGTCCAAAGGGGTAGGGGTAGTGGGAGGGGCAGGGGAAAGGAAAGAAGGGAAAGGAAAAATGCTGAGAAGTGGAAAAAATGGAAATAAAGTCTTTGTAAATAGGGAAGGGTGGAAGGGGTGAAGGGAGGGCTAGGAATGGGGAAAAATTAAGAACCAAGATGCATCATGTAAAGGTACAAGTTCCCAATGAGAAATGTAATTGTGTTGTATACCTAAAATGTACCAGTAAAAGAATTTAAGAAAAAGAAAAATAAATAAATAAATAAAAATAAATAAATAATTGTACGTTTGTCTTCCATGTTTCTTACCTCGACTAGCCATTTTTCAGAAGATAGAGATTACTCAGATTTGTATTTTTAATTATACAATTTCACAAAAGGATTATTTTCTAACCACAAAATTCTGTCACAGCTCGCTCAACAAAAACAAATGAAATTTTAACCTCTCCCCACACACATACAAACTCAACCTTTAAAAAAAAATATTAGTGTCAATGGCAATGGCAAAGAGGAATACTTTTACAGAGAAAATGTATAACAGTTCTTTCTCCCTTTGTTATAGGAGTATTTTTATTTTTATTTTTTGGTACCAGGGATCAAATTCAGGACTTTGCGCTTGCGAGGCAGGCAGTGGAAACCACTAAGCTAAATTCCCAGCCCAATAGTAGATGTTTTATTTCTATAAACATTTAGACATGAGGAAACAGGAGAGGCAAGTATAGCATGTAAATGCAAGTCACTGTTGATGCCTCTTTGCCAATAGTAGCAGACTCACCAAGACAAGAGACAACTATGTATGTGGATAACACAATCATTTTTTAATTACACTAAAAATTGCCCTGTTATTCAGGAATCTGAGAGTCAACATTTTGCAGTTTAAGAAAAAAAGCCACTTTATTCTAGTCATGAAACAGCAGATCCTCCATGTCAACAAATTTGACTTTCAATTCATGGAACACAGAGATTATACAGAACTGCACAGTCTACCTTACTACTACAGATTAACTCCCTATAGCACGCTAACAAATTCATATGTACTGTCCAAAAAGCTTTTCTTGTTTCAATTTTTTTATATTACAACTAGGTAAATTTAAACCCTCAAATATGTACATTTAGCCTTAAAAATGTATGTTAATTTAAAACAGATAACACCATGACTATGAATAGGTAAAATGAAAGCTCCAAGAGAGAAGTATTTGTGTTGCTCACCACTGTTCCCTGGAACAGAAATCTTTAAAATGAATGAAGTCATGAAATCAAATCATTTGTACACTTTCATTAAAGTCATAAAAATGAGCATGAATTGCAATATACTTTTGTGAATAGAAAATACCATTTCTCAACCAGGTGTGGTGGCACACGCCTGTAATCGCACCAGTCTGGTAGGCTGGGGCGGGAGGATTGCAAATTCAAGCCCAGACTGGGCAACTTAGTAAGACCCTGTCTCAAAATACAAAAAAGAAGAAATGGGCTGAGACTGTAAGATCAGTGTAAAGGTCCTGGGTTCAATCCTCAGTACCACCATAAAAAGAAAAACAAAAAGCTATCCATTTCTCATTTATATGTCTACAGGTTATTTTGATCACAGTTTTACTGCAAAAATCAATGAAATTAAGACAAAAAAAACCTTACAGAGGATCAGTCAATTAAGAGTTGGTTCTCTGAGAAATAGGACACACATGTGTGAATACCAAATAGTTTCTCTGGTGCGAAAAACTAAAAGTGTAAATAAGGATCAAAATGTATAATTGATATTATGAAATAGGAAGAAAAGGTCTAAACGAGTCAGGGAAGTGGGAGGGGTAAGGGAAAGGAAAGAAGGGCAAAGAAAAAATATGAGAAAAGAAAAAAAATGGAAACAAAGTCTTTGTAAATAGGGAAGGGTGGAGGGGGTGAAGGGAGGGCAGCAGGGGAATGGGGAAAAAATAAGAACCAAGATGCATCATGTAATGGTACAAGATCCCAATGATGAATGTAACTGTACTGTATACATAAAATGTACCAATAAAGTTAATGGGACAAAAAGAGTTGGTTCTTTGAAAGGATGCAAAGTGGATAGGGGAAATAAAAAGGATAGAGATGTGATATGTGTATGTACCAATTTCCCCATGATGAATGTATTTACTACATTACAAACATATACTAATAAACTTAGAAAAAATAGGGAAAAACATTCTAAAATGTGTACATTAGGAAAAATCTTTCAGTATATATACTTTGCAACCACTCAATAATAAAGATTTTTTTTTTGCGGGGGGGTACCAGGGATCGAACTCGGGTCCTTGCGCTTGTGCAGCAGGCGTTGAAACCACTGGGGTAAATCCCCAGCCCCCAAAATTTCTTAAGAGTAGAAAATTTAAGATATTTTTCACTAAGACAATATATGGGGAAAAGTAAGAAAATAAATAAACAGCTATTAAAACTTTTATGGGCCTCTTGTGCCATCTCTCTCTGTTCTTGGTCAAAAATTTAAACTAACTCCTACATGTTATAGGCAGCAAGACTGTTGTAGTCTTAACTGTCTCACTTCAATTGAAAAAAATGAAGTAATTTCCAAAATGTTTAAAAATCACCCAAGGCACTCCTGCATAACCAGGAATACACTGTATCTGCTGGTTCAGGGAAAACACAAGGAACTAAGCCCAGATCAGGATAACCTGAGTGACTACAATTTTAATTTCCAGTTAGAACATGTAACATGTTCTTTCACATGGAAGATAAATTTGTTCTTTAAAAAAAAAGCAAAAGAATTTAATTTGATCCTTTCTGTTAAAATTAACTTTTATTCTCTAGGTCATATAATGTATTATGTCAGAGACAGAAAGAGGTGAAACACCATGTGCACAATGAAAAATTCCATTCCACCCCACCCAATTCCAGAAGAAATGAAGATACAGATGTCACAGAGTCCTGAGTTCGATCCCCAGTACCAAAAAAAAGATTAAAGGCAGCTGTCACAGAGAATAAATACATTTGATCTCTATATCCTTTAAAGAATGTCTGTTTATAGAGTTACAGAATTAAGAACTCTTTACAGAGTTCTGGGGCTTAAAAACTCATTTATTTTCAACACCCAACACAGTAAATATTTATGCAGTCAACTAAAAAGGGTCATTAAAATGAAATAGAATCATCATAATTTCACAGATCAGTATAACAGACATTTCTACTATTTCTCAATTAAATTTACCTGACCAGTTGCTTTTTAGGGTCTAGTATATTCAGTAACTTGTCTGCATACACCTTCTTAGAAGCAGTAAAAAGAATGATCTACAAATTCAAGGGGAAAAGAAGTAATCATTATACATGATCTAAATATGGCTATTACATAAATAAAATAAAAATACATATGTAACTAGCTTAAGCACATTTACCTCATACATCTGAGACATACGTTCCAGGAATTCCCTGAAGAACGGTCTTAATCTCACATAAACCTGAAAAAATATAAAGATAATTTTTAGCAAATAAACATAAAATGGAAACCATTTATTTTAAGGTGTGTTGTGCTTTACACTTGGGTATAATTTAAAAGTTGATATTTTAAAGAAACAGAAATGTTTACTAAGTACTACTCAAATCAAATGTATTTAACATACAAGAAGTTACCTAAAACAATCTTTTAATGGGATAATAATCATCACTGGTGACCATTTCACTTTTAATAGTTAAATAAAAGCATACAACAATAATTCACGGAAATATAATTTTAATAAACATTTAAACTAAACATAGTAGGTTTCCTTCTGAGATTTTGATCCACCAATCAGCTCCATCTTCCAGCCAGGTAGCATCCATCCAATTATTAGGCAGGCTATGTGTCACTTCTAGCTGACCTGTCTCAATGACCTTCCTCAATAAATACTCAATTTCTTTTCAACAGTCACCTGCTAGAAATACATTTATTTTAAATTTCTATTAAGGTAAAACTATTCAAGAAGAAGCCTGGATTGGTGGGTTTAAATAACCACAATTTTTCAGAAATCAAACTTGTTCTTCTTTTGTTTTTTTGTTTTTTGTTTTGGAACCGGGGATCGAACTCGGGACCTTGCGCTTGCGAAGCAGGCAGTGGAATCACTGAGCTACATCCCCGGCCCAAACTTGTTCTTCTTATGTAGCATCTAAATTAGCACCTTTGGGTTACTTGATATTAAAAGTATATAACAGTCAAACACACCAGTTCTCAGAACCTACTGTTAATATAAGACAAGACTGCAATACCCAAAGAACTGTCTTATATGTTATTATCTTATTCCTCTTTGTTTAACATTTAATATTGTTCTTGTTATAAAGGACTCCAGTATTCAAAAAGCGCAGAAGTGCAAGCCATGAGCAATCACAAAACTATTTACCAAAGATTTTGACTCCTTTAAGTTAGAATTATTTTGTTATAAAATTTTATTAAAAGAAAAAATCTGTACTCCAATGAAAGTCTATTAACTTCAGATACCATGAATAAGTATTTCCAGATGCAACAGATTCTCATTTAAAAGAAAGGGGGAAAAAAAGCATGTAGTAACTACAAATCAAACATGTTTAGTAGAGTTTAATTCTAGCATCCACACATATCCACACAAAAATCTCAGTTCTGGGGGCCGGGGATTTAGCTCAGTGGTTCCGCCGCCTGGCCCGCAAGCGCAAGGACCCAAGTTTGATCCCCAGTACAAAAAAAAAAAAAAAAAAGTCCCAGTTCTGGTAATGTTTTACAGCAAAACAGGGAAAGTGTGAAATGGATAATCAGAGGCAGGAACAACGTATTATTAATCTATGTAATTTACTAAGACCAAGAGACATAAGACAATGCAAAATATAGAGCAGAAACCTGATGAAAATTAAGTGAAACAGAACTGCAAGTTAGGCAATACAAATGGAGACAGGCAAACCTACACAACTACACAAGTACACTATTAAATTATCTTAACTGAACACTTATAGAAGGCACATTTTGAACGATTATCACTATGCTAATAACTACTCATCTGGGCTGGGTTTCTTTGTTTTTAATCTCACTACTCAAGCATTTTAACTTATTTCCATGACAAAGTAAAAACAAAGTGGGCCATACAACCTCTCCTAGCAAATAAAAATAACCAAATTCTCAGTATCCCATCATATCTAGGATGAGATATGAAAATACTAACAATAGTTGCTCTCTTAGCCAATTTTTACATTTTGTCCTAAAATGTTTAGTTAGTTTATAGCCTTGACTGAAAACCAAACATTCCATATTTGTTTGATAAGCCAAACACAGATTTTAGTAATATTACATTTTACTGGCAAAATCATTTTTACTATTAATCTTTTAAAAATAGATTTGTAATAACCAAAAATATATCATTTTACATAAATGTTTTCTTTTTTCTTTGGTACCAGGAATCAAACTCAGGACCCTGCGCTTATAAGGCAGGCACCAGAACCACTGAGCTAAATCCCCGGACCTATTTTCATTTATTTTTAATATCTTTGTTATCACTTGCTCCATATAATAAACTAAGGTACAAAGGGCTTCTGTAATTTGGTACTGGGGATCGAACACAGGACCTTACACTTGTGAGGCAGGCCATGGAACTACTGAGCTAAATACCCGGCCAAGGGCCTCTGTAATTTGGAACTTGTTTCCTCTGTCTGTAACATACTTCCATTGCAGAAGACTACTTCTGTTTAAACTACATTTTCCAAGCATAAAAAGTGGAACAGTATTCAAAAGTGACGTTTTTAGGCTGCGTGTTCAGCTCACTGGTACAGTGTTTGTTTAGAAATATGTGAGTCCCAGGGTAAGCTTCACAGCACCAAAAGAAGTGACATTTTCCAATTTCCAAGGTGACTTCCAGATTAGGTCAAAGGTATAGTCATGCATTCTTCTACTATATTTAAATAACTCTCTCTCTTTCTATTTTTGCAGTACTGAGGATCAAACCCAGGGTCTCATGTGCTAGAGACAAGTGGTCTACCACTAAGCTACATCTCTAGCCCGAACATATGTCTTGAAATTTGAAACTGCTTTCAAAACATGTTTACTGGAGATGAAAGGTGGCACTAAAGATGAAGGAACTTATATCCCAAGAATGTTTCCATATCATGAGAACAGAAAAAGTAATTACTGACTATACAAGTTCCTACCCCCAGATCCACTACTTTAACATAAAGGTGTTTCATGAGAGACTAAGGTCGTTAGTAAAAATAAAAAAAAAAGTAACAAAAAACAAAACGACCCCAGAAAAGTACAAAACAACATTGAGTAGTCTGGAGGTTAGGGCTATACCATGTGATACAAAGGCAAATCTCAGAAACACAAGTATAGATACAGATGAAGATACAAGACCGGCAGTCTAAGTCATTTGGATATATTAAGTGTGAGCAGAAATGCATAAGTTAAGAAGCACTAAGTATTGTCCAGTATAAACAAGTAAAGGTATGTATAACACAAAGAGTTTAATTCTTGAGACTGCCATTACTTATTTTGTTAGGTTACAGAGATATACAAACATATGGATGCACACATAGGCATGCCTCTAAATGCTTTACAATCTATTCCACCAATGCCTTTATCTCCATTTTTCTTCTTTCTCTCAAAAAATTCTTGTCTTGAGCAATCTACTACTCATTTTCTAACAACCATCTTTCTTCAAACTTAAGACTCTAAAAACCATGTAGTCCCTAATAGACTAAAAGATTCACTTCATTGTAATATATATTATTTCCAAATCTATAGTAACTATTCTGTTCTATCTTTTTAAGAGTTTAAAATTTTTCTTAAAAAAGCAAACATATTTTGGATTTTGTTGTATTTATTGTTTTTGGTTTATTGAGACATACGTAGTTCAGGCTGGCCTTGAACTCTCTCGGTAATCCTCCTGCCTCAGGCTCCTGAGCACTTGGACTACAGGCGTGTAGCACCATCCCTGGTTCTCAATAAACCAAATATATTTTGAAAAGAGTCAGAAATTTAAAATAATGCCTTAATGCTGTAATAAGAAACAATTATGGTACACAATTAGAAATCTGACTGCTACAAGAATACAGGGACATGTGAATATGTTCATTATGCCAAACTTTATTCTTTTTGTTTTCTCTGCAGTACTGGGGGTTGAACCTATTGTACATGCTACCATCGGACTATATCCCCAGTCCTTATGTCAAACTTTAAAAATAAAAATCTATTAGAGTCATATTGGCAAAATACTGATAATGGAGCTAGTTTTGTATAACCTGTTACGCTACTGAAATTTAAATCTTACATAGAAACACTGCATATATAATTTTTTTACTCATTAAGCTTATCAGTACATTTTAGGTATACAATATGATGACATTCATCATTGGGAATTTGTACCTTTACATGATATATCTTGATTCTTACTTTTTTCTCCATTTCCCTGCCCTCCCTATTTACAGAGACTGTTTCCATTTTTTCCTTTTCTCATATTTATTCATTTTGGTTCTTTCCTTTCCCTTATGCCTCCCACTTCCCCTTCCCCTTTGGACCTTTTCTTCCTATTTCAAATTATCTATTATACATTTTGATCCTTATTTCTGCATATATAATTTTTTAAAAATATTACATTAACAGTACCTTAGCACTACTTGAATATCTGACAGCTTGTACCTTCTTTAGTGGTAAGGAGAATTTCCTAAATGTATACAGATAGTAAGAATAGACCACTAACAGTTATTAACAGAATTAGATTTAATAAAAGTAGCCATTAAAATATAAATCCATTTAAAAACTCATTATAAATATTGTGGTAAAGTCCATTTAAAATTCAACTGAGGAATTTCTATTATCAAACCTTGATCTATATCATAATATGATCAAAAAATCAAAATTTAAAACAACCCTACTCAAAGATAGGCAGTTTCAACCTGTATGCAAAAGGCTAGAAAAAACATTTTACGTGTGACTCTACAAGAAAAGTATTTCTAATTTCCGCCCCCCCGTACCAGGGATCAAACGCAGGACCTTTCACTTGCGAGGCAGGCGTGCAGCGCCAGAGCTGAATCCCAGGCCCGCTAAATTATTTTTAAGACCTGACAATATGGTCCTAACATTAACAAAGAAACCTCTTTGATACTTTTTCTATGCTATCCTTTGAACTTAGTGATATATACTAGCAATAGGTTTTTTAAATGATAAATTCAAGGGTTGGTGATATAGTAGTGGGAGAGTGCATACTTGGCATGCACAGGGCTATGGGTTCAATCACAGGGTCCAGGGAATTGTTGGAGCAGGAGGAGCAGAAGTATGAGTTTGAGGCCAGTATGGGCTGCATAATGAGTTTAAGACTGGCTAGACTACATAGGGAGACCCTGTTTCCAAACAAAACAAAAAAACCAAAATTGCTCCCCCAAAAAGTAGTAAATTCAGTAGAACTCATCCACTTATAAAATGTTTTCCTTTAAACAAAAAGATGATTAGTGAGTGCTATTTCTTATTAGCAATAAGAATTAAAGCAATGCAAATACACAAGGCTGAGGATTGTGAACGATGAAATGCTATTTGCAACGGGTAGATGGGTATACGAGTGGCTCTGACAACTGTTTAACCCTTGTGTACACTTCAGTTTCCTTATTCATGAAAGGGATGTAACAATACCTATTTCACAGTACTACTGTGAGAATTAAATAAGTTAGTACATACCAAGCATGTGGAATAGTGCCTAGCACATTTGAAGTGTTAATAGCTGTTAGCTACTATTATTATCCACCCCATTATTTAAAAGTAACCAGTAAAGAGAATAACTGAGTATAATTCTAGGGACAGAGTTGGGCAATCTCAATTCCAACAGGTCCTACACCTATACAGTGGTATATCAGTTCACGAATACTTTTGTTTGCAAACAGTTTGGTTCACAAAAGTACTTGGCAAAATTTTTGTTTTTGTTTGCAAACTCTGTATTGGGCGACAAACACAACTGTGGGCAACTTTCCCACACAAACAGAAATGGCCATCTTTTCCAAAACTGTAGAACAAATTAAGTTCATGAACCAAGGTACCACTGTAATCTATTCTTTTGGAAGAGGGAAGATAACCACTTTCAGTTGATGGTTTACCCAATTAACTTGGTATTTTCTTTCCTTCTTTCTTTTTTTTTTGTACCATGGATCAAACTCCAGACCTTGTGCTTGTGAGGCAACTAGCGGCACCACTAAGCTAAATCTCCGACCAACTTAGTATTTTCTTAACATCAATACCAGAGCATAGTGACAAAACCCATATCTCCTCCAAGAAAGGAAGGCTATTCAGGTTGGCCTGGTAGAGGCTTCATCTTTATAACCCATCGAGTTGTTTCAGTTTCTTTTTTGGTTCCGGGGATCGAACTCGGGTCCTTGGGCTTGCGCAGCAGGCGGTGAAACCAGTGAGCTAAATCCCCAGCTAGTTGTTTCAGTTTCATAAAGTTCCAGTAAGAGGTAGACAGATGCTCCGTAAGATGTATTCTGTTTGGTTTTGTGGATTTAACCCAGGGCCTTCCTACTGAACATAGAGCCCCAAGTCCTTCTATTCTGAGACAGTCTTGCTAGGCTGCTAGGTTGCCCAAACTAGGCTCAAATTTGCAGTCCTCTTGCCTTGACCTTCTAGAGTGCTGGGATTAATTATAGGTGTGAGAATAGTATTTGTAGGTGGATAAATCTAGGGATGAAGAAGTTAATACTAAAACATTAAAATCAATAAAAATAAAACAATTTGTATAAAACATTAGCTCTATTAAATAAAAGACTTCATCTGAAAGGGGCTAGCTTTTTTATTTTTTTGGCCAGCCTTGATGGCACATGCCTCCACTCTTAGCACTTAGGAAGCTGAGGCAGGAGGATCACAAGTTTGAGACCAGGCTAGGGCTACAGAGTTGAGTTCAAGGTCAGCCTAGATGACATAGTAAGACCCTGCTTCCGGGGCTGGGGATTTAGCTCAGTGGTTTTGTTGCCTGCCTCACAAGCGCAAGGACCTGGGTTCAATCCCCAGTACCAAAAAAAAAAAAAAAAGAAAAACACCCTGTTTCCAAAAATGATGGGAGGGTCAACAGAGAGGGAAATTCATTTAGAGTCCAAGTTGCATAAAATAAAGCTTATTGTATTAATATGGATGATATATTTAAATTTTTCAACAAAGCATAATGTCCAATCAAGTAAAACTAGCTGTTTTATTTCTACACATGCTGATATAAGTACATAGGAACCTTCTGATGTGTTTATGTTTTACTATTTAAAGGCAAAAAGGTAACCATTGTGATGACATAAAAACATCTTTAAAACCAAACTCTAAGGTTCAAAGAGAATGAAGCCTTCAATTTAATTAGTTTTAGTAATCAACTGTCACCTCTTAAATGTATTTTTAGCTATTAATCAAGAATATTGCATACAGTATATTTTCTTATTGAACTGCTCCTAATTTTGAAAGACATGTTAAAACAAGGAATGTTAAGACATGTTAAGACAAGGAATTTCCTATGAAAAACATTTTTTTTTTTTTTTTGGTACTGGGGATCGAACTCAGGACCTTGCACTTGTGAGGCAGGTGGCAGAACATTTTCTTATTTTTGTGAAGGACAGAACTATAAGTTAATCTGTAAATGATGATTAACTATACTTACTACTAAGGATTGGAAAGTTACTCTAAAATTACTCTGTAGTATTTTAAACACTATTTGTAATTATCAAAATATTGTTCCCTACTAATTAAACTACCCCAAATGTTATATTTAAGATACAAATATACATACTACTTTTGTACAACAAAATTATGTTTGATGAAACTCAACAATTAAAAATGTTTCTTGGTAGGTAGTGTGTCAGAATTTGGGGGAAAAAAACATTATTAGCTTTTTAGTATAAAATTTTTCACTTAAATGATTTTTTTCACAGAACAAATAAAGTTAACTTTTCTAGGAAAGTCTGTAGAAAATACAGAAGCCACTGAACCCCTAATTCTCTTGTTTTGTAGTATAAACATTATCCTAACATATAAGATTTCCAAGAAACAAACTATAATAATAGGAAGAGGATGAACTTTGCTAACCATGGAGAATCCCATCCTCCTCCCATTCCCCAACTTTTCCCAAAAAAGAAACATCTACCAATAAAACAAAGTATCCTGTACAAGTAGCTCCCTATAGGATCCTCTCTCTCTCCTTGAGTGCTTACCACAATCTGATTTCTGGACAGCTGACCCAAAGTCTGTTGATTTTACTGATCTTCAGAAAGCCACTGACTGGCTAAAGTCTTATTGGTGAACAATCAAAAACTCAAGATTCCCCTGCCATACTTTACAGAATTGAGGAGTTGGACAACACAGTTACGTTTGGCTGCACTGTAGTGACACATATGAGGTATCTTCTTTTTTTCTTCAAACAGCCACGTTTGGGCTGAGTAGCTCTATTACATCTTCAAATAACTGAGCTCCAGTTCTTGATGGAGATAGAGGAAGGTCATTGAGGAGGTGTTTCAGCTCAAGGACTAAGTGAAAAATGTCTTTTGATTCAGTCCTGCTTGTGGATAGAAGTCATCTTCTGGATGGAAGAGGGAGTGAGATGACCTACAGTCTTGAATTGGTGGATCTGCAGGAACAGAAACTAAATACAGTGGAGACCTCTTAACTGAGTAACACCATGAGATGGATTTCCTGAAAATGTGTCAATATAAACTAAATATACAGATTAAACAGGTGCACTGGAAGTGATCATGCACTTGTTTGTCCAGATATCAAATCTACTTTTACCATTTTACAAATTAGTGTTTCCACAATAACTACTTATATAACAATTTTCAGGAAAAAAAAAACACCTATGTAAACAAAATACCAATTCAAAGAAAAATCTATACATTTTCCCTTTGTGCCATACCCTACTTCCAAGTCAGTTCTTCATTCAAATGACTATATCCATACACAAGAAACTGTAACCTGTTTGCTCCATATAGTGTTAGTACATTAACTTTTGAGATGGATTTTTAAGTTTTTATTCCCTAATGAAATGAAATTTAAATACATACAAAATTTAAACTTCAATAATCTACCTGCTAAAAAATTCTAACTTTTAAGGGTATGTGTCATGAAGTCAGGCAATATTTAAATGTGAGTAGTGGCCACCTCAAGCTTCCCTAAAGCTCTGATCTGGGGGGAAAAAACTAGGAAAGCTTACAACCAGATTACTGTGGACCATTTAAATTTTCCATATATGGTAACAAAAATTTTGATGCGCATTTGATTACTTGCTTCCACTTAGAATGAGTATGTAAATTTACTGTATATACTCTCATAATTATTAGACCACACATCAGCAAACTATAGCCTACTGGCCAAATCCAGGCCTCCACTTACTTCTGTAAATAAAGTTTTACAGGAACACAAACATGGTTTTTTATTTATGGCTACTTTCATATTACAATGGCAGAAAAAGTACTGCAACAAAGACCACAAAACCTAAAATATTTATAACTGGCTCTTTAAACCAAGTCTGCCAACTCTGGATACAGAAGATTATTAAGATATATTTACTACAATTGACCCATTAAATTATTTTCAAATGAAAGAAATAATATGTAAAATTAAAATTAGATATGGGTCAACCGTAACAAACTTACAAAAGCAACAACAGTCTCATTTGGCCTTGATTCAGATAAAGAATCTAATCCTATCTTAACAGAAAAAAAAAGATGGTGGTGGGGAGAGGAGAAGAGACAGAATATAATACTATGGGACTGACATATTTAATAACATAGAGATATTAGCTGGAAAATAGTCAATTTCATGTCACCTAATTTAACCTCAAATTTTTAAAATAAAGAGTATATACAGTATTTTACAGGTTTCTACCTTTAAGTGGGCCACATTACAGTATAGTGGTTAAACATGTAAGTTACATCTTACCTAATAATGTGGTTTCTCCAAAATCTCTTAGATCATCTCAGACCCTTGTGTATATTTCTTCTTTGCCAGTAGATGGAGACAACACCACTGAAAGTTTAAAAGACATCATTCCCTGTTTAAAGGGAGCTTGCTGGTCTGAAAAAACTAGGGGAACCCTAGCCCAAAGATTTCTTCAGTAATTTTTAAAAAAGCAGACAGAATGTCTGGCTATGCCAAAAACCAGAAATTCAAGGGAATATACTTAATATTAACTATGGACATACTCAAAAATCTGAAAGTGAACTAAACTCTGTCCTTGATGTAGTAAATAAATCATAGCATTAAAATAGAACCATGTCCATAGTTTCTAAGATTCAAACTTTCTGGTCATTTTCAGTTTCAGTTTCAAAATATAGAATATAAAGAGTTTTTAGAATTCCAGAGGTAGGTGCAATACAGTATTAGTCAACATGTACTGTTATAAGCCTGTTCTTTAAATAAGGCAACTATTCAGATCCACATTAAAATAATAAGAACTTTTAGGGCCAGGGATTTAGCTCAGTGGTTCTGCCGCCTGCCTCGCAAGCACAAGGACCCGAGTTCGATACCCAGTACCAAAAAAGAACCAAAACAAAATAATAAGAACTTTTTAAAAGATAAGAGTTAAAGCAGAAATGATGGGAGTAATAAGAAAAAGATTCAATTTTATGGTCCTACTGAAAAGAATCAAATTTACTTTCCAGGTTTCTTATTTCACTATTAAATTACATAAACAGACCCAAGACCATCTGTAAGAAGTTAATTTCAAATTTGGAAGCTTAAGAAGTCATCTCAAAATCATTATTTACCTATATTTTTCAAGTAGCTTCCTTTCCAAACTCAAGGCCCTAAAGCCACTGTGTTCAAACACTACCTCGCAAAAAGAAAAGTAATAAACAACAATAAAACACCAAGTAGGTTATTGAGCTAAACAAAGAAAATTAAGTTACTGCTTTACTATTTACATTTGCCAAAAAACTACTCTTTGATGTGCAATAAACAAGAGTAACCTATGTGGTAAAGAATGTCTTATTAAGGAAAAGAATTGCCTTGAACCAAATAATAACCAGAAACATCTTAAAATTCTTTATATATATTTTGCTGATCATGACTAAAATTAGTTTACACAGAAAGGAGGTGAATAATAGTATTCAGATATTACTATGCCTTTAATTCCTACCTAGGTTAAATTAGAACTGATAATTACTGCTAAAGTAAATATGCTTATGAAAGTATTTGGTAGAGTAGCGCTGAAACACAAACTTCTATTTAACTCTGAAATTTTGTAATTCCTGTGAGACAGCAACCAAACTCTGCCAAGAAAACTATAATCACATTCTAACTGCCTATAAAGAGCACATAAATAACCATAAAACCTTTTCAATATCCACACAGTAAATGCTTTGTGCTTCTATGTAGTTAATCCTTAGGTCAGCTTCCTTGTGATAAACAACAAATTCTTTGACCCTTCCCCAATCTTTCAACAACTGGTACATATGAAGATAATACTAATTAAATACACAACAGCCAACACAGAAAAAGTACTTTTCAAAGTGTATTTAAATACAATCTTAAGACAGAGAGATCTTAGAGTAAAATCTATGGCCAACAAATATAACCCACAGTGAAATCTTAAGTATATATTCTGCATGGTTCCCTGCCCATCACACAGATGAGAGAAATACCAAACTCTTTAGGCAAAGCAGTAACTAACAGAATAGCTTAGAATTTTGTGCTTAATATAAAATAGACCTATTAAACTAGAACTTTACAGATGATATTGCTATCAGAAATAAAACTGACCAAAAAGGAATGAATTTTCTTTATATTAATTACATTTGGGGGATGGGGTAGGGGGACAACAACACCAGGTGTTAACCTGGCATGCTCCTCTTAAGGATCTATGTCAGTGCTCCTGCCTCCACCTGCTGGCAAACAGATTATGAAACTAGTAGATATCTCTGGGTAAGAAAAGTTTGTGTTTTGTGTTAATAAATTAATATTTTATGTTACTGTCTAGCATGAATGCTACTTTGTGTTAATAGACCAAAAGACTGATGAAATCCATTAGGAAATCTACAGAAAAACACGCTGAATATCACATTAAAGTTATTTTTTTGTTTTTTGGCTTAAAATGTGACCTAACAGGTCAAAAGTCAAGTTAAAATTTTTTTTTAATTACCTGATATATGACATCTTGGAAAAGGACTGGAAAAGTAAGTGCTGCATCTTCTAGCTCATTTAGACTACAGTGCACTAGTGTTTCATCCTTAAAATAAAAAACATATGCTGAATGAGACTATATTAAAAGAAATGTCAAATAAAATTTTATGTAATCATGATTACAAAAAACATTAAAGCATCCATTCACATGTAGAATTTTATATTCATATGTGGTATAGCAATTTATGATACGAGTCACTTGTTCTAACATGTAGCAGTAGTTCCTGGACCAATAAATCACATTATCATCATCTGGGAACTAATCAGAAATGCAAATGAAGTTGTCCCGCTCCATTTCTGATAATTAATAAACTTAGTGGGAATGGAGTTGAACAATCTTTGGTTTAACAAGCTATTCAGGTGATTCTGATGTATTCTCAGGTTTGAGAACCACTGTTCTGAGCTCTGCAATTGCCAACTTTCTATTAAAATCACACATATATTTTTATGCTTAGCAAACAGAAGTTTAGAATCATTCATTCACATGTACGAATCAGTCATTCATACATACATATATATATATGTGTGTGTGTATATATGTATATTCTATTCACATAATTCCTTATCTTCAGCTTTAAAGACTCTTACAAAGAGAACAGGTGTTTCAGTATCTCATGAATACCTTTCACTACACTGTTTAAATAGCAGTCAATGAAAATTTACTTTTGATTACCAAATCCTGTTTTCTCATTAAAAGAATAAGAAAATGGGCCAGGGATATAGCTCAGTGGCACTGTGCCTGCCTTGCAAGCACAAGGTCCCGAGTTCGATCCTCAGTATCAAAAAAAAAAAAGAAGAAAAGACTTGTTAAATGCAAATATCTGTATTTCTCGTCATAAATGCTTAAAAACAAAAGCAAGGCTTCCATTAATATTAAGTAATTGATAGAATTTTTTTTTTTTTGTGGTACTGGGGAATTGAACCCAAGACTTTTGAACTCAGCTAAATCCTTAACCCTTTTAAATTTTTTAAATTTTGAGACAGGCTCTTACTAAGTGGGCTAGCCTGAGCTTGAACTTTTGATCCTCTTTCCTCAGCTTCCCAGAGTGTTAGGATTACAGGTATGTGTCACCACATCCAGCTTTTTTTTAAAAAAAAAAAAAAATAAAGCTGCTAATCACTAACTATAAAATTTCCAATGTGTTTAAGGTAAATTAAAATGAAACATAAATGATCCTAGGTTTTTTTTTTGTTCCGGGGATCAAACTCAGGACCTTGCACTTGATAGGCAGGCAGTGGCACCACTGAGCTAAATCCCTGGCACAATCCTAGCTTTTGATAACATATCTTATTATTAGCTGGTGTGGTTCCTTTAAACTAAATTAAAATTTTGAGGAGGTTAGGAGCAAAAAATACTCTAGCTATGTCTTCTGACTACCTATCAGACTACATACACATTTCAAGATATTCTGTTAGCATCTTAAGAAAATGTATCATCTTTCTTACAACTGAATTAAAACTAATTTTACTACCTCATCTCAGCTTATTAAAATTTGATCATTCACTTACTTCTATAAGATTATTTATGCTCAGCCAATTCTTATCTTTCTTTTACACTGGAATCAAAATAATATGAACTCAAGGGCCGGGGATTTAGCTCAGCAGTGCACACCCTGCCCTGCAAACGAAAGGTCCTGAGTTCGATCCCCGGTACCAAAAAAAAACATATGAACTCGTACTAGAAAAACCAAGGAAAGTCTTTCACTTAACCTCTAACTTGTACATCAAATCTGAACTAGTCATAATCAGTTTTAAAACTTTTGTTCTTTTTTTAATTTATCCCCTAAAAGTATCTTAGAGCCAGATGTAGTGTGCATGCCTATAATCCCAGCACTCTAGGAAGGGTGAGGTAGGAGGAACCCAAGTACAAGCCCAGCTAGGCAACTTGGTGATTTAGTGAGTCTCTGGTCTCAAAGAAATTTAAAAAACAAAGAAGGACTGAGGATGTAGCTCAGTGAGAAAATCCTGGGTTCAACTCTCAGTACCACAAAAGAAAAAAGTATCTTAAGACTTTCATGTAGCACTTTTATGTATGTCTCTTTGACCAGGTAAAGGCTATGGCAATGAACTATCAAAGCAACTCTACTAATATATTAATTAAAAACTCAAAAGAATAGTCTTCTCCTTCAACATAAATTTTCTACGAGAACTAAACCACATCTTTAATTACAGGGTACCAGTTACAAATGTTAAACAATGAAACATTATCCTATATAATACTGTTTTTGCTAATATGACAAAACGGTAAGCAGGTGGTAAATATAATGACTACATATTAAATTGTGTTAGCAAAAGATGAGATGTTCAGTTTTCAAAGCTCTCTTGGACCCAAAGGTAGGCTTTGTTTTGTTTTTTTCCCATTTGCTGCAATACTGGCTAGGGAGTGACCCCAAGGGCCTTTGCACTGAATTACACCCTAATCCTTCTATTTTGAGAAAGTTGCTAAATTACCAGGATGTGCTTGAACTTTGGATCTTCCTGCCTCAGTCTACCACAGTGCTGGGATCACAGATTTCAGGCTTATGCCACCACACCCAGCTAAAACATAAATTTTAAATCACATCAAGAGAGGGGCCGGGGATTTAGCTCAGTGGTCCGGCCGCCTGCCTCGCAAGCGCAAGGTCCGGAGTTCGATCCCTGGTACCAAAAAAAAAAAAAAAAGATTACCTGAGTAGTTAAGAGAGCTTGTTAAAGGATTTAGTAGTCTGAATGAAGAGATTATGCTTTAAATACTATTAATAAAGTTTATTGGTAGATAATGTGCAAAAATAAAAATAGGAAAGAATTTGGTCTTGTAGTTAACTCACTTGAGACCCAAGTTATATTTAATCATTCAGGGAAACATGGAAGCCTGATAAAAGAAGGAATTAAAATCTAGGCATATTCTAATGAAATAAAATTACAACTTTCTGGGAGATAAGCAAATCACAGGCTAGGGGTATGACCCAATGGAAGAGCACATGTCTAGCACATTAAGGCCCTGGGTTTGATCTTCACCACTGCAAAAATAAAAATAAAAACAACAAATCACAAGAATATCTAGCATATCTAGGGGAGAAAAGTAAAAGACTGATTTATTCCCAAAAAGAGCACCTGAACAGGGCCGGGGATTTAGCTCAGTGGTTCCAGCGCCTGCCTCGAAAGCGCAAGGTCCCCGGTACCAAAAAAGAAAAAAAAGAAAAGAGTACCTGAACAAACCGGAGACTCTAGCATTAAACTATAAACAAAGGCATTTCAGAAGATCTAGGATAGATTTATATTAAGTATGATGGCTACTCCATTCATTCATATTCCTATTTTTTCCCCAGTACCAGAGATTGAACCCAGGGGCACTATACCACTGACCTATATCCCTAAGCCTTTTTGTTATTTTGAGACACAGTCTCACTAAGTTGCCTAGGTGTGACTCAAAATTGATGTCCTCCTGCCTAAGCCTCCCTCAATGTTGGGATTACAGGTGTATACCACTGCTCTAGCTTTCTTTGTATTCTTTTAGGTATTCTGTGTGTGTGTGATTTTTATTTTTGTGTGTGTGTTTGAGACAGAGTCTCACAATGCAGTTCTGGCTGGCCTTGAATTTTCTACATAGCTTAGTAGCTCAGGCTGGCCTCAACTCATGGTGATCCTTCTACTTCAGCCTCCCAAGTGCTGGGATTATAGGTGTGTGCCACCATGCCCAGCTCTTTTAGTTATTCTAAACTGTTACTTTAAAAGAGAATTTCTCTTCTTTCTACTGCTATAGATAATACACTTACCAGATCTAAAACTAGGGAGAATTCTGGTGTGCTTCTTGTTTTCAATGGAAGAGCAGGTTTCCTATTCAGTTGTTCTTCTGTCAGTGGTGGAACATGTTTGATGAAATAATAGCTATAAATCAAATTTTATGAAAATTTCAACATTTCTTTATAAAGCATAATACTAAATTCAGCCTATCTAAAAATCTTTAAGTAAAGCACATTTAACCAAGTAAACTAAACTTACCAAATATGTAAGCAAAAGTGGGAACATACAAACTGATATCTCCATAATTCAGTAAAAGTATTAATTACCTACAGGTCACATGTTCTTTATAAAACAGACGTTCCTCACTACGAGATTATCTTCTGATAAACCCATCTTAAATTAAAAATATCTTAAGTTGAAAATGCATTTAATATACCTCAGTTACCAAATACCAATACTTAGCAATAAATTACAATGCAGGGGATTGGTTATTTCTCTTCCTGATCACATGGCTGACTGGGAGCTGCCACTGGTCTAGCATCACAAGAAAATATCTTACCACATATCTGCTAGCCCAGGAAAAATTCAAATTTCAAAGTAAGCTTTCTACTGAATACACATCTTTTTTGTACCACTACAAAGTTGAAACATTAAGGAAAGAAAGAAAAAATTTTTAAACCACAGAAACAACTCACGGGTCAAATACTTCCCAGTCTTCTTCATAGGTGGCCTCTGCATGGGCTGACGAATAACCACTCTCTGGAGTTACTGGTGCTATTTAATAAAGTGAAAGGAAAATGTTAACTTTTCTTTTTTTGGTACCAGAGATCTAACTCAGGACCTTGAGCTAAATCCCTGGTCCTAGAAAATGTTAACTTTTAATCAATGCTTATCATGAAGTATATATTTCTACTATTTCTATAAAAGATCTTCCGGAGGTTCTGTGTATTTTAGGTTAAAAACAAATAATACATAAATAGCATTTAAAAGCAAATTTAATTACAGATAGAAATAACTATATCCAAAGGAAAAAAATTACCCCTATGGACAAAATGGCAAACTAGTGACTAGAATGAGGATCCCCATCAGCTAAGAGAAAACTTACTAGTTAATAGAAAAATAATACTCCACAAAAATTTAATTTCAAGGGCCAAGGATTTAACTCAGTGGCACCACGCCTGCCTCACAAGCACAAGGTCCCAAGTTCGATCCCCAGTACCAAAGAAACCCCAAAAACAAATTATAAAGATTTTTATGGTGCTCTTGTAGCAGTAATATACCACCTTGCACATACAGGCTGTCAAATGAATATATGCTGACAACAGATTTAAATATGGTTTTAAGTTCTAAGATCCATTAGAATAGTCTTTAAGAAGTCCACTAAGGGATTGGGATGTAGTTCAGTGGTAGACAACTTGCTTAGCATGTACAAGGCCCTGAGTTTGACCCCTAGCACCACCAACACAAGTCTATTACTCTGTCATCTGCAACAACATGGATGCAACTTAGATCATTAGGTTAAGGGAAGCAAGCCAGGCACAAACAGATGAGTGAAACTTGATCTCACTCATACTCAAAATCTTAAAAAGTTCATTTCATTAAATGGTGGTTACCAGAGCCTGGTGGGAGTGAAGGGAGAGAAGCTGATGAGTGAGTACTAAGCTACAGTTAGGAGCAAGGAGTTCTGGGGTGCTACTAAACAGGTAACAACAATGTGCTGTATGTTTCAAAAGGCTAGAAGAAAGGATTTTGAATATTTTCATTACTGAGAAGAAAGAAATGCCAAGAGATAAATGTTTAACCTCATTTAAAAATTACAGCGTATGCATGAACTGATCATTATAGGGAACAACTTATTAACATACACAATTTTTGTTTTTATGTATCAGTCAAGATACATTTTTTAAGAAGTTTCTAAACCCCACTGAAGGCTTATGAAAAAAATATATGGACATTTTCTGAGGAGTTTCAAGGTTATTTATGATCTTCACAAGTTAAGAAATTCTGCTGCCTGGATAGGCTGGGGATGTAGCTCAGCAGTAGATGACTGGCTTAGAGTGTGCAAGGCCTTTGGTTCAAGCCCCAGCAGGACAAAAATAACTTCCTTATAAAGAAATGCTGCCTTGTATAGAAATCACTGCCTTGGGCCAGGGATTTAGCTCAGTGGTTCCAGCGCCTGCCTTGCAAGCACAAGGTCCCGAGTTCGATCCCCGGTGCCAAAAAAGAAAAAGAAATCACTGTCTTAGAAAATTTATTTTATTTCTAAATTACAAGCAACTTTAATCAAGAGGCAATTCTAAGTTGGGTGTGATGGCATACACCAGTAATCCTAGCACTGGGGAGGCTATGGTGGAGGGATCACCATGAGTTTAAGGCCAGCCGGGCCTACACTACACAGTGAGGTCAAGGCCAGCCTGAACTATGCAGCGAGACTGTGTCTCAAAAAATCAAAGTGGTAAGCCTATATTCCATGCCACATAATTCAGTCTGTTTAAACTAAGACTGCATCACTTGATAACACTCTAGAAATATGCTGAGAATTTTCTAAAATGATAATTATAAGGGCCAGGGATTTAGCTCAGTTGTTCCGGCACCTGCCTCAAAAGCTCAAGGACCCAAGTTCGATCCCTGGTACCAAAAAAGATAAAACAAAAAAACCTCAAAAATTATAACTTAAATTGGAGAGGATGAAGATTCCTTATGCTAAGCAGGTAATATGTCTCAGAGATAAAAAGTTTAGAGTGGAACCCAATGAAATTGCTGTAATCACTCTATAGAAACAGAATGTTGGTGGATAATAGTCTTTCCAGACAAAAACTAATCCTTTTTGCAATTATATGTTTATACCTTCTTAGATAAGGTTATCTAGTATGTACGTCCAATATATGACATCAGATGTAGTGCAGAATTTTTATTAATCTGTGACAATGTATATCTCTAGTGGTTCATTAACACCAGGGTATCTTCCAACTGTTGTTTCAAACTGCAATAACTTCAGAGAAAGGAAAGAATGTGTATTGAGTTCCTACAAACTAAGTATTTTTCATATTTCATCACATTTAACCTTCAAAAGTTGGTATTTTATTTATTTAAGTGTCTCATTATGTTGACCAGAATGGTCTTGAACTCCTGGGACTCAGTGATTCTCCCACCTCCATCTCCTGAGGACACAGGACTCCTAGCTTCCACCAGTGTACCCAGCTCTTCACCATTTTAAAGCTAAGTAAATGGCAGAGCCAGCCTCCTGCCTTCTTGTTCTCTTTGACTACATTCTGAAAGTTAGGAAAAAGTAGTACTTTTACATTCATTTTCATCTTTTATTTTATTTTCATATTTATCTCTTATGATCAATGTTACCTCTGTTAATCTTATCACCCCAGAGCAACTGCAATGGGCCACCGTGTCACTTTGTTCACTTATTTTCAACAGTAATCACCACACTATATAGTAATCTTTCTATCTTACTCATTTGTATCAATAATTCCCATCACAAAAAAAATACGTACTCATGTTAGGGGAATGAATGAGTAAACTACAGTCTTATTTTCTCCTCTAGAAACCACAAAAGTTACAGAAATACCTTCTCCATCTTCACAGCTGTCAGAATAAATAAATACTAAAACAGCACAAAAACAGAACAAATATTGAACAAGAAGCCAAGAGCCCTGGACTTTACACTTTACCATTCATTAGCCTTATAACCCAGGGCACAGTAACATAAAATGATAGGTCAATTTTCAACTTTCATCCATGAAAGAATGAGTTACCTGTTTATAATCTTGTTGATCTGCTTGTAAGATTCAGTATTATTAAATTTTGCCCTTAACATTAAAGAATCTTTTACTCAATGAATTTAAAATATCTTTCCTCTGTTGCTTTTCTCGTCACAACAGTATTACTGGGTTATACTGTATAGATGCCTCATAACCGCATATATTTTTTCTTTAAAATGTTTACTACTGTTTCAGTTATTTAAAAAATGTTTCAGCTGGGTGTGGTGCCACATGCCTATGATACCAGCACTCCGGAGGCAGAGGCAGGATTGCCGTGAGTTCGAGGCTGGCCTGGGCTACATAGTTCAGTGCCAGACTGAACTACAAAGCGAGACCCTGTCTCAAAACACCAAAAAAAAAAAAAAAGTGTCTCTTTTATATTCAGAGTAAGTACTTATATTACTGTACTTCCTCACATCAAACCATATTTTTTAATCAATACACATTTGCTGGGCTCTCTCAAATACCTGGTACCATAAGGAACAAAACAAATCTAGGGCCGGGCATGGTGGTGGTGCACACCTGTAATCCCAGCACAAGAGGCTGAGGCAGGAGGATTGCTGTGAGTTCAGGGCGAGCCTGGGCTACACAGTGAGACCCTGCCTCGGACAGGGACAGGGAAAGGGACAGGGAAAGGGAAGGAAAGACAGACAGGAAGGAAGAGAGGGAGGGAGGGAGGGAAAAGAAAGCAAGAGAAAGAGAGAGAGAAAGAGAGAAAGGAAAGAAAGGGAAGAAAGGAAAGACAGAAAAGAAAAAAGAAAGAAAACAAATCTGGGATGAAATTTGTCCCAGAGGGAGTAGATGGCCTATCCTTAGTTTTATTTCACTTTTAAGAATGAAGGGACGCCTGCTGCATAAGCGCAAGGACTCGAGTTCGATCCCTGGTACAAAAAAAAAAAAAAGAATGAAGGGGGCCAGGGATTTAGCTCAATGGCGCCACACCTGCCTCTCAAGCACAAGGTCCTGAGTTTCATCCCGCATACTAGGAAAAAAAAAAAGGAATGCATTTTGTTGTTGTTTTTTCAGACAAGGTCTTGATATGACACAAGGCATTAAACTCACTATGTGGCCCAAGCTGGCCTTGAACCTGAGGCAATCCTTCTGCTTTAGCCTCCTGAGAGCTGGGATTACAGGTGTGTGCCACCATGCCCAGCCACAAATTCATCTTATACTTTTTTGTACCACAGCTCTCAGAGGTAATAAATTCTTGATCTTGTATATTTCCACATTTCAATGTCAACTGGCCAGGAACACAATAATTATGTTAGGGCTTTTTAATAATCCAGAGTTAGGGAGCAACAGTGAGATACAGTAAGAGATCCAGGAACAGAAGTTTCCAAGGTTGGCGGTGGTGATAATCATTTATATATGAAGCAAATCTGAAGGTATGAGACTGCCTCTAGGTAGGAACCTCACACCTAAAGGTACAAATAATGAACTGGATTTTTGGGACAAAGTTTTGTTTCAATTTTTTTTTAACTTCAAGAAACAAAAACTTAAGCATTTAATCTATGAAAATAGAGATGATACATTTTTGAAAAAGGAATTATTTTTACCTGTAAGGTGAGGGATATCACGATTAACTGTTTCCTCTGCTTCTTCTAAACCATTGTTTATTGATGGCCTCACTTGAACTGCTTGATTTGAGTAAGCTGCTCCATTAGCTGATGTAGTAGTACTGGTAGTGATCTCATCCACTTGTTCCATATCAAGTTGTTTCACTATCTCTTCAGCTTCCACAGCTTGTCCTGGGGAATCTGATCCTGATGTTCCTGAAATCATCATTTAACATACTATCATCACTTAAAAATTCTAATACTTAGAAAAACTAAATTAAATTACCACTATACAATTTATTTAAATGAATAATTCACAAAAGAACAAAGCTGAGGATACCACTTAGTGTGTTTTTAGAAACATTTCAAACAATGAGAAATAAAAACTATTATAGGTTAAAGTAATACACAGTTTTTCTTAAGTTTTCAAGTAGTTTAGAAACACCTATTTATAGTCAAGCAATAACCACATCTTACAACTTCATTTCATTAAAGCAAGTATCACTGAAGACATATTATAGGCCAGGTACTGAACTACCCCCAAACAGCTCCTTATCCTTTCTTTCAAATACTAAACACTCTAGCTATTGTGGGTAATTGTAATTTTTCTACCAAAGGTAATTATCCAAGAAAGGGCTAAATGTTCTCTTAATCATGAAAACCTTTTTTATTAAAAAAACCAAAGAATAGGGCCGGGTATTTAGCTCAGGGGTTCCTCCGTCTGCCTCGAAAGCGCAAGGTCCCAAGTTCGACACCCAGTACCAAAAAAAAAAAGAATAATTGGTCAGCAAAATCCCATCTCAATAACAAAGACTGAAGTTATCCAATTCTTCCACTATGAATGATTTTGGAATCTTTCAAATGTCCTAAAAACCCTCAATATTCTCAACTTCCTCATGAAACCTTAAATTTAATCTCTTAAAAAATCTCTTTTCCTGATACCCTCCCCCTTGGTCATTATTCTCCCATATTCAACATACTAGTTAAATCAAAACTCATTTATCCCTACTGCTGCTGCCAGATGACTGATTTTCTATTAATCTGCCAAAAAAAAAAAGCAAGCCTGTTCTTTTTTTTTGGTACCAGGGATTGAACTCAGGACCTTGTGCTTGCAAGGCAGGCGGCAGTGCCACTGAGCTACATTCCAGGCCAGAAAACCTGTTCTTTTGAGCTGATATAATATAGATAAACAATTCCGCACTTCTCTTCATTGCTGTCATCTACACTGCCAGAATCCTCAATCACAGATGCTCAATCACTAGCTACTGGTTTACTTTCCTATTTAATACAGTACTTTTTTCTATTATTACAAATGATTTCAGTGACTAATTCTCAAAGTTCTTCCCTCTTCAGCTCCAACTATCTTCATTCATACTGCTTTTTAGCAGGTGTTATTATGGTTACAACCTGGACATAAACTGAAACCTAAAATACTAGGCTTTATATAGAATATATTAACCTAACTTTCCAATTATCTATTACACCCCCATTATATCTGATCTTCAAGATTGATAAAGGTCAGTCTCTTTAGTCCAAACACATCCTCCAGCAACTTATTCCCTGCCTTTCTCACCTAGACTTTATAGTGCATCACTTGACAAACTTTCAAACTGGCACCCTCAGAAGTCTTGCTCACTTGTCCTTCCTCTGACAAGAGCTCCCTCTTTTTTTTTGAGATATGATCTTTTTATGTATTCTTGCCTCACAGCGATCCTCCTGCCTCAGCTTCCTGAATGCTGGGATTACAGATGCACCACCACACCTGGCAAGAAATCCCTTTTGAATCTATCTAACCAACAGACTTCTCAGGCTACTAAAGGATAATATGATTAAAAAGACTGGTAAAAACCCTCCAGATAAAATCTTCCAATCTTAACAAGACTTACAGCATGCTGCTCAACACTTGTGTGTGTGTGTGTCTCAGCTCGCTTTTTTTATTTCCTAGAGCAACCATTCTAAACTTTCACTATTCTCTTCAAGACTATCCCACCAGGACCACCTCAGTAAATGAAACCACCTCCTTTCCTCAAAGAAAACATTGTAACTATCAAACATCAACTCCTCTTTCTCCAAAACCTGTTTCTGTTCACACCTGTAGTGCTTCCTCTACATTACAAAAAAAGCCCCCCAAAACCTGTCCTGTTTCAATTTTTTTTTTTTGGTACCAGGGATTGAACTCAGGACCTTGTGCTTATGAGGTAGGTGGCAGAACCACTGAGCTAAATCCCCAGCCCTGTTTCAATTTAAAGACTTTTACTATTCTTTCAATTCCAACTTTGGCAACAGTCTCTAGAAATCTTCTCTATTTGTTTTCTTTCTAGAGAAATCTATCTATTTCTAGAGAAATCTATCCCTGGAGTCTGTGATTTCTCTAATTTTTTTCATATCCAACTTCATAAAAGTAACCTACTGTTGTTGTCTCTTCCTTTTTTTTTTTTTTTTTTTGGGAGACAGAGTCTTGCTATGTAGCTCAGGTTGGCATCAAACTTGTGGGATTACAGGTATGCACTGCCACGCCAGGTCCTGTCTCTTCTCTTACTCTTCATTTCATGTTCCTAACTCAGTGATATTGGGCTTTCAAATGTAAGCACTCCTCTGAATTTGTTCTAGCAAAGAAACCAATGACTTTCTAATTATCAGGTTCAGTCGTCTCTCTCTTCTCTTGAGACAGGAGCTTTAAAATCATGATCTTTCTGCCTCTGCCTTCCAAGTGCTAGGATTATAGGCAAGTGCCACTGCACGCAGCTCAGCAGTCTCTTTTCAAAACTCATTTTCTTTTATTAAGTCTTTGACCCTGGGCTTGGATAGTCTCACTTCCTCTGGAATCTATGAACTGAAGTCTCTCCTGGCTTCTTCCTTGATTTCTCACTGAATTGCCCAGTATGACTTTTTTTGGTACCGGGGATCAAACTCAGGTCCTTGTGCTTGTACAGCAGGCAGTGAAACCACTGAGCTAAATCCCCAGCCCCCGCCCAGTATGACTTTGATTTGAAATTCTTCTGCCTTAGCCTCTAATGTTGCTTGGGATTACAGGCACGTGCCACCACTGCTGGATCACACCCCCACCCCACATAAAAAGTAAGTTCCTTGAGGAGCCAGGGATTGAGCTCAGTGGTTCCACCGCCTGCCTCGCAAGCACATGGTCCCGAGTTCCATCCCGGGTATCAAAAAAAAAAAAAAAAATTTTTTTTAAGGGGATTTAGCTCAGTGGTTCCTGCCTCGTAGGCGCAAGGGCCCCAGTTCAATCCCTGGTACCAAAAAAAAAAAAAAAAAGGTAAGTTCCTTAAAGACAAGGATCATGTGTTATTATTCATTTTCAAGTCTTCATTGACTAATGGTGAACACTACAGATGTTCAATAAATATATGTTGTATAAACTGAAATCTTCAAAACACTCCTAACATTTAAATATAATTATTCCATTTCATGGATTAAGAGGCCCTGGAATTTAAAGAAGTTGTGAAAGGTAATGTGGTTCAAGAGTGGCAAAGGTAGAATTTTATTGTATTTTATTTTTTGGTACCGGGAATCGAACTCAGGACCTTGCACTTGCCAGGCAGGCACAGTGCCTCTGAGTTACATCCCCAGCCCAGAAGTAGAATTTTAAAACATGTTTATCTAACTTCAAAGTCTATTCTCTTTCGTTTATGCCAACAATTCCAATACACTAGCATCTAGTTCTACAAGATATTAATATATGTTCGTATATGTCTAGGAGATACAGGTAAGATTGAAAACTTAAAAGCACTTATTTATTTTGTTTCTTTTATAGGACTCTATAGTCCTTTCAGGTGCTAATATACATTACAGTGTTTTTTCCCTGAAGACATTCTGATTTTACGTTATACCATTATGTCTTATAAAAATTGTACTATTATCTAGAAACACGATTAAGATTAGAATTTATCCAGACAACAACCATATAGTGATTCTTTTCCATGTGCTCAACAACTGTCTCAAAATACCTTAAATCACTTGAATTAGGGAAGCTTTACTATTTACCTAAAATTCTAATTAAGTGAATTACTATTTATCTAGATTAAAAATTCCTGGGGAGGAATCATCAAATGATGATAAATTGGGTGGTAAAAAACACAAAAAACTTACGGTTTTAGCTTAAAGATTTTCAATTAATTCCAACAACCAAGAATACTGAAAATATTTCTCTTAAGTTTTATACATCAGGGCCGGGGATGTACCTCAGTGGCACTGCACCTGCCTGGCAAGTGCAAGGTCCTGAGTTCAATCACTGGTACCGCCAAGAGAAAAAAAGTTTTATATGTCATCCCAAGATAGTAAAACTAAAACTTGTCCTTCCAATCCAGTTTTAAATCTAGCTTTTCCGATAATGAAAGGAGAGTTCACTACAACAGAATTAAACATAACTTATTTCAGTTATTTAAAAAATGTTTCAGAATTGCGTATTTTTAAAGAAATTATACACAAATCTAAGTTGCTAACAAAATATGTAGTAAATTTTAAAAGACTTTTCAAAAAACTAGAAAAACTGAATTTTTGAAACTCAAATTCTAGTTAATACTTGACTACATAAAAATGACTTACACTTACCATTTTTATTTGCTGGTGAAAAAAAGTTGAAGACAGGAGAAAATATGGTCCCCAACAACGTTGTCCTTGGAGGACTGCCAGAGGAAGGGTTATCTTCTAATTTTCCATTTTGTTTTACATGCTGACTTGTCATTTCATAACTACCAGCTTCTAAGAAAGAAAAACAACAACTTTGTGATCTACAAAACACTTTTAGAAATGTGTTGTAAATATTCATTTTAAAAACACCTCCAAAAATCACTTCATGAAAACTGATTAATGTTAATGTTCAGAAGTGCTACTAAGAGATCATGAAATAGCCAGGTGTGGGGGCACACATCTGTAATCTCAGCACTCCAGCGGCTGAGGCAGGAGGACTGCTGGTGAGTTCTAGGGTCAAGGCCTGCCTGAACTACATAGCAAGACCCTGTCGCCAAAAAAGGGGGAAAGAAATCATGAAATAAATCAATTCTAAATCATGTGATCTTATTGTATTTGTAATAATTTAGAAAGGCTAACATTTACTGAGTTTTCCCAACTTACACTTACATTTAAAATCACTGAAAATTTTCAAATCAACATAGTATAAAAGAAAGTGACAGCGCCTGCCTGGCAAGCATGAGGTCCTGAGTTCGATCCCTGGTACCAACAACAACAAAAATAAAGAAAGTGAAGCAAATTCTTTGTAAGTAAGCTAACAAGTTATCAGTATCAAAAACAGAATGGAAGACTCTGTTTCTGTTTGCATTTGGGGGTGCTACCTCCATCATAAAACTTCCCCTTACATCTATTTCTAATGAATGACAGTTATATGACTAGAGGCAACATAGCTCTATGGAAGACAATACACAGCAGAATCAAAAATTACTTATGAGGGTTGAAGATCTCAGTGGTAGTGCCCTTGTCTAGTATGAGTGGGGCCCTGGGTTCAATTCCCAGCACCACCTCCTCCAGAACACAAACAAAAATACTCATTGATACTGAGGTGCCATCTCAGAGTGGTTATGAAGACTACTCAGTTACTTATAAGTTTCTTGTAAGTACAGTAAAAAAAATTTTTTTTTTGAGACAGGGTCTCGCTATATGGTTCAGGCTGGCCTCAAACTTGTGGCAATCCTCCTGCCTCAGCCCCTTGTGTGTTAGGATTGGAGGCCTGCATCACCATGTCCAGCATCTTGAAAGTAAACATTCTCATAGTTTGGTGTTTTTTTTTGAAGAAATATAAAAATGAAATCAACTGGGTGACTACTACATTTCTTTCCTTCTTTGTTAAACTTTTTAAAACTTGTTTCTTTCTCTCTTTTCTCTCCTGTCTTGTGTCCTTGCCCATCTCAGTCTCCTTTTTTGACCACACTAGTCACTTCAAGTAATAACAATATATTACTCTACTGATGGGAGACACAACACAAGGTTGCTGCTGACCTATGAAGACAGCTTTAATTAAAAGACAACTCCATGCTCTGAAGTGTTGTTCTTTATATTTATAGCTTCTCTGCTTGTCCTTAATGTTTTTCTCCTTGTAGACTTTGAGGAGCTTCTCAGCTATTCGGTAAATACTGGGCCTGATAATTCTTTGCTGTGATGATCTGTACTATGCACTATAGGATGCTTGCTAGCACCCCTTACTTATGCTTATGCAACCCCGCCACAGGGTATGTCAGCTATAAAAGTCTCCAGATATTGATAAATATCCCACAGGAACAATAACACTCCTAGTTTAAAATTACTGGACTAAATGACCTAAGTACTATACCTTTTTGAGCCCTCATAGCATGATCCAGAAACAAGTTTTTGTACATATCTCAAATTAAGTCACAATTATTACTGCTCTAAGAAATGTGGTTATTAGAGGTTAAAAAAATGTCGATGCATACATCAGTGTGTGTGCATGTATGTGCTGGGATTTGAACCCAGGGCTCCATCGATTCTAGGCAAATGCTTTACCACTGAGCAATACAACTACATCCCAATCTGTTTATATTTTTATGCTAAACAGTTACTGTGCCTTTAGTTTGACTTGAGGTAAAATGTTTGTGGAAGACAAATTTTTACTTCACTTTATACTACGAATACTGAATATAAAAGATTATAAAAATAGGGCAAAAATTGCTCAAAGCAGATTTTTAAAAACAGATAAGGAACATGTCAGTGAGATCTGTCCTTTACCTAGGTAAAACAGTATCTAAATATTAACAAACCTCCATTTACTTGACTTTTCCGTCTTACTCGAGATATCTGTTTGTTAGGCTTTTCTCCTGCTCTTGGTGTTGATGTGATCAAATTATTATCTATATCACGTTCAATTCTACTTCGTTTCGAAGGATTTTCTCTCTCTTCCTTAAGATATAAGAGGAAAAAACATGCACTGAGCACACTCATTCTTCCTTAATGTTACATTGTTTTAAATGATAAAATATGGTATACTTTCTCTTGTTTTTCAGATCCTGGAGAAACAAAATGCAATTAATATCAAAGAGTGTAAACTTAAAAAAACAAGAAATTTTTGTTTTAAAAGTATCGATGAAGTTACAGTATGCAACTATATGCAACTACAGCATCCCCATAATTTTGACATCCCACAATTCAGATCCTTTTCTGAGTCTTTGCTAAATTTTCCAAGCTATGGAAATACTGAATTGTACAATGTATTCTGAATTTTCAGCCTATTTTCCCTTACTTTTAGAACTGTTCTTAGGAAAAGAGATTATTTCCTTAAGCACTAAGGGTAGGAGAAGGAGTCTCACTGAACTTGCTGGTGCTCAACTTTCAAAAAACAGGGCCTGGGCCTGGGATTTTTAGCTCAGTGGTTCCACCGCCTCGCAAGCGGAAGGACCCGAGTTCGATCCCCAGTACCAAAAAATAAAAAATAAAAAAACAGGGCCTGCCAACTGCCGCATCTCTACTGCCTCAATTATTTAAATATCCACATTAACACCAAGGACTCAAAGCTCTCTATTTGTTGCCTTATTTGGGGCAATCCACAGGACCAGGTGATACTACTCTTGCAGTGTAACTGACTAAAATAATATAGTTCTAAGCATTAGCCTCATTTATTTCTTTCTATCTGTTTGTTTTACAGTGCTGGGGATTAAATCCAGGGGGTTCACATTTGCTAGGCAAGCACTTTTATTATTAAGCTATACCCCCAATCCTATTTTTCTCATTTGTAAAATTTTCTAGTCACCTATTGCATGAGTCTTTTTCTTATACTATTATAATATTACCCTATAATTCCTTGCTGATTTGAGACTGCCTGAAACAGAATGAAAAGGATTATATTTTCAAAACTATAACTCTATGCAATTTATATACATCAACATTCTTATTTGACTGCAGTAACTTCTTGATTTTCTGTATTTGATGTTTTACCCCACAGCAACTAATACAATATACTGTTCTGCATTTTTGAGAGATTGAGTATTATTTTATTTTTTAAATAATCGATGGCATTATAAACGGCAGAAATACAAAACAGAAGATATTACTGCAAATATTCAATATACACTTATACTTTTGCATAGCAAT
Source organism: Heterocephalus glaber (assembly GCF_000247695.1). The sequence continues at coordinate 11,744,436 of NW_004624804.1, forward strand.
TCATCTAATTTTAGGGTACTCCAACCAAACAAGACAGTTTTACCGCACGAAATAGTCTCAATAATCTACAACAAAATTTTTACTGTTTAATATTCCCCTGTATTTTAAAATGGCGATGGTCAGGCGTGATGGCACACACCTATAATCCAGCACTCAGGAGGCAAAGACAGGAAGGATCACTGAGGCCAGCCTGGGCTACATAGTGAGTTCAAGGCCAGTATGAACTACATAGTGAGACTCTGTCTCAAAAATAAATAAAATAAAATAAAATGGCAAGCAGGAAGCTTCTGAAACATGGAATTTCCACTAGAAAAAACAGGGCTCTCTTTATAAAGTCCTTCAAAAACATAAATACAGCAAAGCTTAAATTTAAGCTTAAATTCCAGCCTCCTCTGGAAGAAATTTACTACAGTCGCTATAAACATAAATATACATTCCTGAGAACCTGCATTCTGCAATACTAAAAGTAACAATGCTTAAGGAAAAAAATGGGTCCAGAAAGGGTGAGAGGAGAATGTTAGGACAGATTACTTAATACTCCTGTAACTTTGTAACTAACAGCACTAACAAAAACAAAGACTGGGTCCTCTAGGGATAATCTGAGCAACTCTTGAGTGGCAGTAAAAGTAGCTAGCTGCACTCTTACCTCAGGGTACCAAAACCAATGAAGCAGAAACAAGGATTTATAGGACCTCTATGGTGGAGATTTAAATTAGTAAGGGTGTTGTTAAAATGGCCAGCTGGGCATGGTGGCAAACACATGTAATCTCAGTAGTCAGGAGGCTAAGGCAGGAGGATCACTGCAAATTCAAGGCCAGACTGGGATACACAGTGGGTTCACATCCTGAACTGCATAATGAGAACTTGACTCAAAAAGAAAAAAAAAGATACCCATAAAAGGAAATGCAAATGCCATACTGGAAGAGTTCCTGCTAGACTCTACCACTCTGGGAAGGGAGCCCTCACTGCAGGTTATCATTTTTAATTTTAAAAAAAAAGATAAGATAAAGAAATACAAGTTAAGGGGCATTTGCCTATGCAGAACATGAACTGAATGTTTCTTCCTGATGAAATATAAAATCAAATTCCTATTATTCAGAATCCTTTTGTCTAGAGAAAAATCATGCATAAACCAACACACCATTCATACTGATACTATTTTCCTATTTAATAATGCTGTGTAAATTGATACTTTGGAGGTACCACACAGAACTGACTATATTGTGGTTAACTGAGAAAACATTCAAGTACTTTAGCTTACATCTCTAAAAAGGAAGAAAACTAACGTAGTGCAGTCACTGACCATCCTACTCTTCAGAATAAAGCATTGAAATGTTTGATAACTCAAATCTGAAAGACAACATATCAACAACCCATCTCTTGAACATCCAACTAGCCATGCCGCTGTGCATAACGACAATTCAATGACAGACATACAGCATACATGACAATGGTTCCAAAAGATAATGGAGCTAAAATATTCCTATTGCTGATGTCATAGGTTAATATTCTTAATGCTTTTGTGTTTATGCTGATATAAACAAACCTACTAAGCTGTCAATTGTATAAAAGTATAATACATAGTTATATACGTTACCTAATACTTAATAATGATAATAAATCACTATGTTACTGGTTTACACATTTAATATGCTGTATTTTTATAATTATCTTAAGGGCATACTCTTGCCGGGCGTGGTGGTACATGCCTGTAATCCCAGTACCTGGTAGGCTGAGACATGAACTACATAGTGAGGCGCATCCTCGAAAACCAAACCGAAACAAACAAAAACAAAGACAAAAGTAGGAGTATACTCTTAAAATACAAAGAGTTTACTGTAAAATAGCCTGTTGCGCCAGCAGTTGCCTCATACATCTTGTTTATCATATGCCTACCTGCTCCCACCCCACCTACGTCTCTCTCTGCAGTGCTAGGGGTTGGGGCCAGGGCATGACACATGCCAGTCCAAGCACTCTACCACTGATCTATACCTCCAGCTCTCTTACTCTATCTCAAGAGGTCACCTAAAATGACTGACATATAATGTCTAGGTTTGTGTGAATACCTGCTGGGCCGATATGCTGTAGATTACTATAGCCAGGCCTAACTCGCCTCCTCCTGCGGATGAGGCAGAGCCAGGCAGGGCCCTGCTGGAGGAGAACAGGCTCCAAGAGGGAATGGTGGAGCAAGGCCTGGCCGAGAACAGAGAACAGGACTGTTTTCCTTCCCACCCATTCGTCAGAGAAACATCAAACACGATGTCCTGCAGACCTTAGTTCCGGTTACAGACCAGCCCTTTTAACTCCCCCTAAACTTTCCCTACCTCTGCCACTATAAATAAACGTGCTGCCATTTGCTTGGTGGTCTTTTCTTCCCATCAGAAGCTAGAGCCCCACCTGGCCCCACCTATAGCTCATTATATCTCTTTGTCTTTCTTAACCTCTCTCCGTCATCTCTCACTCTGTGAACCCTTCAGCCACACAGGCAGTGGCAAATACCCTCATGTTCACATGACAAAATTGGCTCACATCATAATTCTCAGAACATGTCTCTGTTGTTAAGTGACACATGCCTGTTTGTAATTTGGGGACATTTTAGTAAAAGGAACTTGGGAGAAATAAAATTTCTACATTAGTAAATAGGCTGCTTAAATTTAATAATACTACAGTACTTTCTCTGGAATTTGTATTGTTCAAAGTTGTCTGTAAGGTAAGGTGTTAGGGGGAAAGTCCTGGGAAGGTAATGTTCTTAAATCTGAATCTTCAAGTAAGCACAGTCATAGAACTAAAGAGGCCACAAAAACCAAATGATAATAATGCAAAACCAGAAAACAAGATATCCTCCATAAATTTAAAAATCCAAGCAGATAAATACAAACCAACAGCCACTATACAAAAATGCTCATAAATACCAATGCAGAACAATGCAGAGGGGGTGACAAACCTGAGAATAGGAGAGGCTCCAAATACCTAACAGGAAAGCATGGCAGGCTACTTAGTAACCACAAATGAAACTGGGAAAAAGGAATTGTTGCCCAGCTCAACAGTAAAGGAGATCCAAGGTTAGAAGTGAAATGACATTAAGTTTTGTTCCTATTTACATGCAATATATCATATATGTGTGCGTGTGCATGTGCGTGTGTGGTGAGCACACTTAAAATCCTCGCAGGGATTTCCAAGAATACATAACATTGTTAACTACAGTCACTATGTTGCACAATACAGCTTTTGAACTTATTCCTATCTAACTGAAATGTTGTCCAGAGTTAACCAGGAGCATGTGAAAAGCTGTATCACTGTAATGTTGATACCCATTTCTCTATTGAATGATGGTGCTGAGCATTTTTTCATGTGCTTTATTGCCATTTATATGTTTTCTTTAAACTCCTGTTTGAGTTCTTTGTCAAGTTTTAAACAGGACTGTTTTTGCTCTCTTTCTTTTTTCTAATGCATTATTCGGGACTGAACCCAGGAACACTCTCACTGAGCTATATCCCCAACCCTTTTTAAATTTTATTTTGAGATGGGGCCTAAGTTGTCCAGGCCGGCATAAAACTTGCAGTCCTCCTGTCTCAGCCTCCTAAGTAGCTGGAATTACAGGAGTGCACCACCACAACCAGCCTTTTTGTATCCTTTTACCAAAATCTGCTCAACTCCAAATAAAAAAAGATTTGGAAATACATATTGAAAGAATATTATCCTATTTACTTAAAAATATCAATCAAGAAAAAACAATACTAAGACATAATCTAAAAAAATTTCAAGAAACAAAATCCTTGAGAAAAAGTCAAAATCAACTCATTTATAGAGGAAAAAAAAATTATCAAACATAAAACAGCAATGTCTTCTATGTCAGAAGAAAATGGAGTAGCAATCAAGAAGATAAAATGTGACCCCAGGGTGTTCTATCTAGCACAACTGATTTTCAAGCATAAAGGGCTTGCTGTTAACATAAATAAACAATTCTCAAGACAGCATGAGATGGCACACACCTGTAGTCTCAGCCATTCTGGGCAACAAAGCAAAAGCCTGCCTCAAAAAAAGCAAAACAAAACAAAGTCTTCAACTTTTTCATAACCAGCATGAACCTGATCCCCATAACTAAAATATTGCAAATCAAGACAACTACACACCAAAATCCCTCTTGAGCAGACATAAAAATCCTAAAAAACAAAACAAAACCCAACAAATCAACTCCAACAATACAAATTATGGTTTTCCATTCAAAAACAGTTCACATAAAAGAAAGTCTGAAGAAGACCTAGAAAGAAGCAGAAAAGCCTGTAACAAAATTCAACATGATTAGAAACTCTTACACATAAGAAATAGAAAGCTTCCTCAAACTGGTAGAGGAGTCTTATAAAAAATATCTAGCTAGTCTCATACTAATGGTGAAAGCAATCCTTTTCCCCTCACAACAGCAACAAGGGTTACTATATAGTCAGTAGAATTTCTATTATAATTCTAATGAACTTTTTAAGAGAAATGGGCTACTTCTACAATTTATATGAAAGTATAGAAGCCTTAAAACAAACTTGAAATGGAACAAAACTAGATGACTTACACTATCTCATTTCAAGACTCACTAAAAAAAATACAGTAAAAATGATGGTCCAATAAAAATATAGAGTTCAGTTGAACAGAATACATTTCAGAAAAAGATCTACATATATATGCTCTTTTGACTTTCAAGGAAGGTATCAATTAACCTAATTAACAGGAAAGGATAAGACAAGTAATGCGCAGATGGAAATGATCAAAGTATGCATAAATGAGTATGTCAAAATGAAATCCATTATTCTCTATAACTAATATGCACCAATAAAAGAATTGTTTAATATGTATAATATAGTATAAAATGCACTGTCATAGTTTATCATATGCCTATCATAGTTTAAAGGTCTACAGATACCGATTTAATGTAAGATAAGAATATTCAGAATTTCATTAGAACTACACTCATATAAAAAATTGTTCCTTACCTATGAAAGTCTAACAGTACTTAAGTAAGAAGAGGAAAAGGTGGCTTTGTTATTTTATGGGCTGAACTGTGACTCCCCCAACTATGCACCCAATCATATACTGAAGCCCTAACTCTGAGTACCTTACAATGTGACTGTATTTGAAGATTGGGTCTTTAAAAGTGTAACTGGCTGGGGGGGTGGGGCATGCCTGTAATTCCTGACCTAGGAAGGCTAAAGCAGGAGGATTGCTGTAAGTTCAAGGCCAGCCAGGATTACATAGCAAGACCTTGTCACAGAAAAACAAAAAATAAAAAGGTAACTAAATTACAAAGGATTTGTTTGTATGGTTATTAAAACAGTATGTCTGGTATCTTTATGAGAAGATTAGAACAAAGACAATGGATGACCATGTGAGGACACAGAGAGAAAGTACAAATCAAGGAAAAGTCCTCAAAGGAAATCAAACCTACCAACACCTTAATCTTGGACTTTTAGCCCCAAGAACTATGAAAAATAGTCTTATAGTTGTTGTTGTTGTTTTGAGACAGGGTATGACCATACAGTCCAGGGTGGCCTCCAACTTGCTATGTAGCACAAGTTGCCTTGAATTCCTCATACTCCTGCCTCAACTTCCCATACTTGGATTACAGAAGTGTGCCACCATGCCCAGCTCTGAAAATACTATTTAAGCTGCTCAGCGTGTGATATTTTATTACAGCAGCCCTAGCAAATGAGTATATATAAGTATATATATAAGTATATACTCCTTATATTCATAAGTCAACAACCTATGGTTGGTTTTTTGGTACTGGGGATCGAACTCAGGACCTTGCGCTTACAAGGCAAGTGCGGTAACACTGAGCTAAATACCAGGCCCAACAACCTTTGTTTTGATAACCTGAATACTTTTATGCTTAATTTATGGCAATATCAGGAAGAGAGTACAGATGAAACCTGATTGGTAATATAAAAATAGAAGGTGGGCATAGTGACACACACACTAGCCAGCACTTTGAGGGCTCAGGCAGTAGAATCGCAAGTTCAAGTTCCACCAAGGGAACTTAACAAGGTCCAGTATCAAAACAAAAAGAAAAAGTTTGGCATGGTGGTGCACACCTGTAATCCCAGCACTCAGAAGCTGAGGCAGGAGGATTACCAAGAGTTCAAAACCAGCCTGAACTACATATCAAGATCCTGTCTCAAAAAAAAAAATTTTTTTAAGGAAAAAATTAAAAAGGGCAGGAGATGTAGCTCAGTGTGAATACCCTGGGTTCAATACCCAGTCCGTACTGCAAGCAAGCAATCAATATATTAAGAAACACCAGTAGCCATGTGATCTTAGATAACAGTAAAAGAAGGCAAATAGAATAGGCTAAAAAAGCAGACAAGGAAGTTTCTAAAATCCAGGCTTATGCTTGTCTGAATCTTTCAAGTCTACTCACATAGCCATACAAATCCAAAAGAAAAGGAAAAGTACCAAGGAAACCAAAGGTGGCAGCACATAGAGATGAGTAACTCAATTAGGTTTGAAAAGGACACTAGTAAAAAATAAAGAGTGGTCTATCATCTAGTCAAAAGGACTAAAGACAGCAAATGCACAAAATATTACAGAAAAAAATTTTCTATGAAAAGAACAAGTTTCAAGCTTTAAGCTGATGACAATATAAATTGATGACAAAATGGAAAGCAAAAGAAGAACCAATCTTTTTTTTTACTTTCACCAAGAATAATTTCCACACAAGAGATTTACTATCCCTACACTTATTAAGTAAAGGCAGTATCTAGCTATTTTGGAGACAGAATAATAAAGGAGAAATAGCACAGGTATTGGAGTTCAATATACTTGAGTTTAAGACACCAAGGACAGTAGGGCCAGATGAGGTTGGCACACCTGTAATCCCTGCACCTTGAGAGGCCAAGGCAGCAGGATCACAAGCTTGAGCCCAGGCTGGGCAATTTACCAAGAACCTGTCTTAAAATTAAAAATTAAAAAAGGGGCTAGCACTGTCAGTCACTAGAGATGCTATAATAACAGTTGTTAAACATGTATGTTGGGCTGGGGATTTAGCTCAGTGGTTCCGCTGCCTTCCTTGCAAGCGCAAGGACCCAAGTTCGATCTCTGGTACCAAAACAAAAGTGTATGCTCTGAAACCAGGATAACTGAGTTCCATTCTTGCCACTTAAAGCTAAGTAATCTTCCACAAGTTATTTAACCTCCCTGTGCCTGTTTCCTTACCTGTAATATGGCGATGATAGGACCTACTTTGTTTGTAAGGCTTAAGTAAATTATCAGATTTGAAAACGCTCAGAAGTGCTCTTAGCATATAGTAACTGTTCCATAAGTATCAGTGACTGTTACAATGTTCCTTACTAATTTTTTATCCTAGGCAAGTTATTTATTATTATAATTACTGGTATTGACAATATTTACCTATGTCCACTAAGTCTTAGTTTTCTCTTCCATAAAATATCAAAAGATGGTCATAAAAATTAAGAAAATGCTAAATATAAAGCACCTCAGTATCAGCTGTGAACTTTTCAAGTTCTGAAAAAAAGATACTGTATTTAAGATGCATACATAAGTAAGCATCATGTAAGATAACTAGAATATGAGAAGATGGTTTATGATGATGTACATAAAACAGCAACATTAATTAGAGGACATTACAACTTATACATGACAAACTTTTTACTTTTAACACAGGGTCAGTAGACTGGGAAAAGACCCAATGTACCATGATTTCAGTGTTGCATTTAAATACAGTACTAATTTCCATAACAATTTTATAGAATATGATAAAGAAAACCAAGTTGAGTATCAGTACAACTAAATGAATGTGTAGCTATAGGAAAAACCTTAACCCCAAACTATTAATTAATAAATTAATTTGCAAACATATTTTTCATTCTCCTATTTACCTAACATCTTTGAGTGGGCGGATATTAATACATTTTGGCTAAAATGGTTCTTTTTTGACTAAAATTTCGATACAAAGATCCTGAGTGTTTTAAATTGACATGTGAAAAAATTTGCTGACCAACAAAGATTGAACTAACAGTTAAAGGTTTAGGAAAAAGTACAACACGAAGTCCCATTAATAGAAGCTCAGAGGAAATAATATGAGCAGAAGTCAAAAGACATAGGAAAAATTTAATTTCATTTCTAGTTGTTATATTGCATGAGTAAGAAAAAAGTAACCAAGATGCTTAGACATATATGTATCACAAGCATCATAAAATAAAATCTAGAAATATTCAGGCTAGGTAATGACTAGGGGTTTGCATTTGCACATTTAAGGAATCACAGCATCTGTCTTCTAGTGAAAGAATACTGAAAAAGAATATATGAGAAAATAAAGAGTAATTATGAATTACTACTAAGAATAACAATTACAGTTGTGTGCAGGAGAATGAGCTACTAAATAGTAACCTCCATCAACAGAGGCCAATGAAAACTCACTAGAAATTTAAAGAGATGGGAATTCATGTTTCTGGAAGAAATTTGATCTTTATCACATGATTAATTTTCCACTAGAATACTTGCAGAATAAGACAAAATTACTCAAAGAAACAAAATTGACAAAAGAAATCACACACAAAGACAGTACCAAGGCTGGGTGTGGTGGTGCACGCCTATAATCCCAGCACTCTGGAGGCTGAGGCTGGAAGATTGCAGGCAGTTTTAGCACAGCCTGGGCTAAAGTGAGTTCAAGGCCAGCCTGAACCACATATGCAGATCCTGTCTCAAGACAAACAAACAAACAAACAAAGAAGCACCAAATCCTACATAAACACAGAATACATCAAAATCTTGATCATGATTACTAAACTGTATTAATTTTTTTACAACAAAATCTACCACCTAAGTCAACAATAATTTTTCTACTTATCAAATAATAAACTTAATGTCAGTGTCCATTCTTTCTTTAAATAATTTTGTTTTCTCTTTGAGTAATAATTTCACTCTACAATAACATTAGAATTCTGATAGACAAAAAAATAACCTAAAGATACAGCAAATGAACATCAACAGGAAACTTTTTCTTTGAAATGTAAGAAAATACAAGTTAAAAAAATACAAGTCAAATTAAAAAAAGGAAACTTTTTCTTTTGTTCCCCATTAGTTCAATAGAATAATGTTCACCTTCAACCTCCATTAAATATTTTGCATGTGATAATCCTAAAAGTAAAGTAATAGCAAAATGCAGATATCCCCTTACAAGCGACTTTTGTCAATATCAATTTTTCATGTATACATGCTTAGAGAATACAATCTAAATCTCTTTTTTTAAAAAGTGTAAGTATATGGCAAAACTACTACCTTGGGTGTGCTTCCTTTAATGAATTTTTTAATTGAAGACAATAAGCCGGTCTCATTCTTCGGTGGTTTTTCTCCTCGTGAAGGCAGGCTATCATCAACCTCTGAATATTTCCTTTTGGCTCTGGCAGTGCGCTGTGTTTGGATTGGACTGGATTGCTGAGAAGCTTTTCGTGTTCTCAGTCTCATCTTTTATGGGTGCCACATGTAAAACTTTAAGAGAAAAAATAAAGCTTATTAAAATTCAACCTAGTGTACATAAATATGCCCAGCTTATATGATAAAAAAATACACTGATTAAAAAAATGTTGGTCTTTAAGCAGACTGAAATAAGAAATTAAAAAGAAGAAATTAATATTTTAAGTAAAAGGTTTTCTACTTTTTACTATCTCAAGTTATCCTCTCAACAACCTCTAAAATATTGTATCTTATGATCTAAACTAAGGATCCAAAGAGTATGCATATTCTTCCTACAATCTTATGCCGCCTGTAACACCTATGCCACTGTTATCATTTGTTAATCACTCCTTTATTCTACAAATTATTGAGCAGTTAACCATACTTGAAGCACTGAGCTAGGTAAACACAATAAGTAGTAAAAAAGGTTGGGAAGGATTTTGCCCTTAAAACATAATGGGAAAAACTATCATTCAATGAATGAATCAAATTCATAGACATAGTTCAACAATCAACGACCATATAAGGGCAGAGGATTTAGCTCAGTGGTTCCCCCGCCTGCCTCGCAAGTGCAAGGTCCTGAGTGTGATCCCCGCCTGCCTCGAAAGTGCAAGGTCCTGAGTGTGATCCCCGGTACCAAAAAACAAAACAAAAACAAAAACAAAAAACTAGATGAATAGGCTGTGGATATGGCTCAGTGGTAAAGCATTTGCCTTGCATGTGTGAGGTTCTGAGTCTGATCCCCAGCACAGTCAAAAACAAACAAAAAAGCCTGGATTTATGTAAGGGGGAAAAAAATGAGGCTATCTACTTGAACTCTCTCATTTTACAGATGATAAAATTAATGGCTGACAAGACTGCTACAACACATAGAAAATTAAGGTCACAGACTGAATTATAATTTGTGAAAAAAAATACAAAGACTAAGATTTGAATTTTAATACAACTTTGGTTATACTTAAGCTACATCACTTAACTATCTTTCTTTCACTTTTATAAAGTATACTCTGACCTCTGTATTTGCAAGTTTAACCAATCATGGACAGAAAATTTTGTGGGGGCCAGGGGGCTTTGAAATTAGGACCTTGCGCTTGCGAGGCAGGCGGCTGAACCACTGAGCTAAATCCCCAGCCCACTTCCTTTTCCTTCCCTCCCCCTTCCCGCTGGTCTCTTCCCCATCTTCAGAAGTCTACTCCTGGTTTCCTGTCATCTCCCTTCCCTCTCTCAGTTACCCCCTTCTGCTTATATAAAAGAAAACATGTGTAGAAAGAAAAATTTCCCACAAAGAAAAGGCCAGGACCAGATAGATGGCCTTACCGATAATTCCCCCTAATATTTAAAAAATTAACACCATTTCTTCCTAAATGCCTCCAAAAAATTAGTAAGAAACACTACCCAACACATTCCATGAGACCAACCTTATCAGTATACCAAAATCAGATAAATACATCACAAGACAAGAAAGCCACACATCAATATCCTTTATGAACGCAAAGGTGGCTCAAAATTAAAAAATCAGGGGGTGGGAATATAACAGTGGCAAAGCAAGCCTAGTGTGCTTGAAGCCCTGGGTTTGATCCCTGGCACCTTATCCCCACAAAATAAAACAAAAAGATACTGATAATATACAATATTAGCAGGATAAAGGAAGAAACCTGTATGATCACTTTAACTGACACAGAAAAAGCACTCAATCAAATCCTTTCACGATAAACATAATTTCAACAAATAAGGAATAGAAAGGAACTTCCTCAACCTGATAAAAGTAACCTATGAAAAACTTAGAGCACGTCATATGTGTTAAAACACTCAACGTTCAAAGACGTTCAACTCTCACCACTGTTTTTTTCTTTTCATTACTGGGGATTAACACATTCCTGCCAACTTGAACCACAGATCTAATCACTTTTATCGGTCTTTTTACTAGTAATAAAATTAATAAGAAGCTGTCCAATGGGACAGTCATGCCTGTACCACTGGTGGTTCAAGCCACCCAAAAGTGAGACACACAAATTATGGCCCTATTAACTGAGCTACGAGTCATGAACACGTTATGTTAAACCTGGGGCTTTCTAACCTAGCTACCTGCCAACCCTTTTTTCTCTTTTTGAGACAAGTTTTCACTAAATTGCCCAGACTGGACTCAAACTTGTGATCTTTCTGCCTCAGCCTCCCAGAGTGCTGAATTACAAGCACACAATATCACACCCTGCTTCACCACTTGTTCTCAACATTTCACCGGAGAGTCTAACATGCAATTAGGCCTGAAAAATAAAGAAAACCGTATCAGAAAGAAAAGGCAAAACTCTCTTTGCAGATCATGTGATCTACAAAGAACAAAAGAGTGGAATAACTAACTTCATAAAAAGTTTTGTCTACCAAAAGGCACCACTAAGAAAACAACTAGGAAGGCAAGCACCTGACAGAACATTCGCAAAATACGTATTTCACAAAGGACTTTATCTAGAACATTTAAAGAAGTCCTACAATGCCATAAAATGGGTAACCAAGCTAATTTTTAAAATGGGCAGAAAGGCCCAGGATGTAGCTCACTGGCTCTGCACCTGCCTGGCAAGCACAAGGTCCTGAGTTTGATTCCTGGTACCAAAAATGAAAAAACAAAACAAAACAAATGGGCAAAAGACTTAAGAGACTTCATAAAAACTAAATGGCAAAATAGGGCTGGGGATTTAGTTCAGCGGTGTTGCCGCCTGACTCGCAAGCCCAAGGTCCTGAGTCTGATCCCCGGTAACAAAAAAAAAAAAAGAACTAAATGGCAAAACCATAAGAATATGATACTCAATATTCATCAGAAGTATAAGTTAAAACTATAAAAGCATTCCTTGAATGGCAAATGTGTAAAAGACTGACAAAAATAGTAACAGATGAAACAAGGAAACTCTCATGCTCTGCTACAGTAGTAGGAACAGAAGTTTTTTGGCAAAGTTCTAATGTAAATACACTTAATTCTTTGACCTGGTAATTGCACTTGTGAGTTTTTATCTAAGACAAATATAAACATGTACACGACACACTTTTACTTTTTTAAAAAAGCTGTATTCACTTGTGTGTGGTGACCCTCACCTGTAATCCCACATTTGGGAAGCTAAGGCAGGAAGACTGCCTTTTGAGGGCACCCTGGGCTACATACACAGTGAGTTCAAGGACACTCTGAACTACACAGAAGACCCTGTCTCAACAAAAATAAATAAAATAAAAAAGCCATATTCAATACAGTATTATTTCTATTTCTGTACTACAATCTATAGAAAGATAAAGATAGTGGTGTTTTCATACAATGTAACAATTATTGACATCAACAACACAAAAGAATCAAACACACACATACACACACACACACACACAATGCTGTACAATGGCAGACACAAATACATTTTGATGATACCATTAAGAAATTTTAGGCCAGGGATTTAGCTCAGTGGTTCCACCGCCTGCTGCTCAAGCGCAAGGACCCGAGTTCGATCCCCGGTACCAAAAATAAAATAAAATAAAGAAATTTTATATTTCTGGTACCTGGAATCCAAACTCAGGACCTTGTGCCACTGAGCTAAATCCCCAGCCCAAGAAGAAATTTTATCAGGAACAAAATTCAAAGGGCCGGGGATTTAGCTCAGTGGTGCTGCTGCCTGCCTCATAAGTGCAAGGTCCTGAGTTCAATCTCCGGCACACAAAAAAAAGGAACAAAAGTAAAGATCAGAATAGAAGCTGCCTTAGAGGAAGGGAAGCTCTCAAATGTGATAGAGTATGGATCTATTTGTCAAAATATTATAGCTAAGATCTATGCTTAAGATATTTACATGATTCCTGGGCTATGCAGATTCAGGAGTATGCCCAAGAAAAGAAATCAGGCTTCAAAATGAAAGAATTTAAAAAATAATAAAAATAAGTAAAGACATCAATGGTTGCATAATACGGAGAAATAGTTTGTAGGAAGTTATGACCAACCACTTTGGCAGGGGGGGAACATTCTGAATCCACAGTGATTACAATATTATCTTAAAACAGTCAATTTTCAACAAAAAATTATGAGACTAGAAACATGACTCAAAATCAGAGGGAAAAAATAAATGAATATTAATAATGTGCCAGGTTTACAGGAACCCAATGAAACATATACATAATTTAGTCTACATAAAACAAAATTAATTCTTGATCCCCTAAAATTTTGATTTTTTTTTTGTTTTGAGACAAGGTCTCACTATGTAGTTCACACTGGCCTTGAACTCTTGAATTCACTATATAGCTCAGACAGGCCTCAAACCTGAAACCACTTCAGTCTTCCAAGTGCTGGGATTACAGTGCTACCATGCTTGGCTTGATCCCCTAAAATTTTGAAAGTCTTATTTCAGATGAAATATTGACACTTTTCTCTGATTATAAAATATATATTATGGGGGGTGATGAGGATTGAACTCACGGCCTTTGAACTGAGGTACATTCCTAGCCTTATTAACATTTTTTATTTTAACAGTTGCTAGATTGGCTAGTCTGGACTCAAATTTTTGATCCTATCTCAGCCTCCCAGATTACAGGCATAAAATATATACTGTTTTAAAACTAAAAGCACATTAAAGCATGAAAAAAGATCCCATAATTCCTCTACCCTGAGATGAATGAAATATGGGTATGTCGGTTTTAATGCACATATTTTAATCAATTTTGAATGACACATTACATGTATTACCTTTTTTCCCTTATTTCTTTTAAAAATACAAGGTTTTATGAACTGGCCCAGGAGGCGTATACCTATAATCCCAGCACTTGGGAGGCTGAGGCAGGAGGATCACCCAATGTTCCAGGCCAGTCTGGACTACATATCGAGTTCAAGGCCAGCCAGAACTACATAGTGAGACTCTGTCTCAAAACAAACAAAAATCTGAGGTGTTGATTTGTTTGTTTATTTATTTATTTAAAGTCAGGGTCTCACTATAATGCCCAGGTTGGCCTCAAACCCCAGGGATCCAACAATCCTCTTGCCTCAGCCCTCTTTACCTGGGAGTACATGCAAGTACCACCACAGTGATTTAAAAATTCAATTTGTAATGGTCACATAATAGACAAATCCCTATATTTATTAACTGGTTTAGAAATTAAACTGTTCAAAATTTCTAACATCACCTCAAATAGAATAACTATATAAATTTTCTTCCCTTAAGACAGTTTCTCTCTCTTTTTTTTGCATTACTGGAGATTGAAACCCAGAGCATTGCATATACTGAGCAAGCACTCTACTACTGAACTAGAGTCCCATCCCTTTAAAATAGTTTCTTAAACTGAGTGAGGTAATGTGTACCTATAGTCCCACCTACTTAGAAAGTTGAGGTAGGAGGATAGATGGACCAGGGACCATCTGGCTCAAGACCAGCCTGGGTAATACAATGAGAACCTGTCTCAAAAAAAGAAAAAAAAAGTTTCTTAGAAGTAAATTACAGGGGAGCGGGGCTGGGAGCGGGCCCAGGGTGGCCGAGGGCTTTGGCGATGCAGAGGGAGGGAGACTCTGGGCCGCGCGGGAGCCAGAGGCCAACTGCAGCGTTGCAGAGACATGGCAGAGGAAGAATGTCCAGCTGTAAAACTATGCCAAAGAAAAAAGCCAAAGTCTTCAGAAAATAAGGAATCTGCCAAAGAAGAGAAAATCAGTGACATTCCAATTCCTGAAAGAGCTCCAAAATGAACTTGAATGGGAAATCACATTTCAGGGTGAGTGCTATTAATACTCCTATTATAAAGATATGTTATAGGTGCCCTCATTTGAGAGAGTAGATTATTGAGCCTATGTATTTCTATATTGGCATTGTTTTGGATTGCAAGGAATATATGTTACTGCTTTATTTGTTACAAGTTCGCTTATGAGTGGAACATGGCTAGCAGGAATGGTTACTGTTGCATGGTTCATTAACAACAGGGTAGATACAACAAGAATTGAATACTCCATTCCCTTAAGAGAAAACTGGGGACTGCCATATTTTGCATGCCAAGTTGCTGCACTTACAAGCTATTTTAAAAGCAACTTAAATACTTATGCAGAGAGGTTTTGCTACCTATTGATGAGCGCTTCAACTTACACCTTTATGATGTGAGAGTACAGCCACTATCTCGTTTCTTCAAGCAGTATCTCTGTTCCTGCTAGATGTCTTTTCAGTGGAGCAAGGTGACAAGGTCCATGAGGTGTATAAAATCTACATATTTTCTCTGTTTCTGGGATATTTACTGCAGTTTGAGAATCCAGCTTTATTAGTATCTCCTTTATTAAGTTTAGTAGCAGCCTTAATGCTTACAAAGTGCCTTCAGCTGAATGGGAAGAAAAGAACTTATGTAGCTAAAATAATGAAAGAATCGATTAACTTTTACCTGGTGTGTACTCTGCCAGTGACATCGAATATTATAATAAAGATGTTTGTTCCACACAAAGAAAATGAGCACATACTCAAATTCCTTGAAGTAAAATTTGGGCTCAATATGACTAAGAATTTTACGACAAATTGGCTCCTGTGTCAGGAGTCCCTCCAGACACCATCTCAGGATTTTCTTTTGCGATTGACACAGTCTTTTTTATTATCATTCTATATTCTAGCATTAATCATTTGTCTTCTATGATGCAAGTTATTTTTAGGAGGATTAATGGTAAGTCCTTGAAAGAAATTGTTTTTCCAAAAGGTGGGCGAATTGGAGAAAGGACAGAAATAATTTATCATATAATTCACACTATTTTATTGGGTTCTCTTGCAATGGTTTTAGAAGGCTTGAAATGCATTTGGACTCCTTACATGTGCATGTTGGCAGCATCTGGTGTGTGTTCTCCTGAACTTTGGACGACACTTTTCAAGTGGCTTCAATTAAGAACTGTGCACCCAACATTGTTGGCTCTTATTCTAAGCATGGCTGTGCCCACCATAATAGTTCTCAGTTTATGGAAAGAGTTTTTTCCCAGATTAATGATGGAGTTAACGGAACTACAAGAACTCTATGACCCAGATACAGTGGAACTTATGACCTGGATAAAAAGATAAGCCCCAGTGGCAGCTGTGTTTGCAGGAAGCCCACAGTTAATGGCAGTGATTAAATTGTGCACTGGATGGATGGTGACCAGCTTGCCTCTCTACAATGATGACAATCTTCTCAAGAGAAATGAAAATATTTATCAAATCTGTTCAAAGCGATCTGCCAAAGATATTTATAAAATTCTGACATCCTACAAGGCTAACTACCTAATAGTAGAAGATGCTATCTGCAATGAGATGGGAACCATGAGAGGCTGTAGGATTAAAGACTTATTAGACATTGCAAATGGCTCACGTGGTTTGTGAAGAAGGCGACAAGTTAACCTACTCAAAATATGGACGATTTTGTCATGAGGTCAAAATTAACTAGTCTCCATATGTGAATTACTTCACTCAAGTATACTGGAACAGATCCTACTTTGTATATAAAATTAACACTGTGATATCTTTCCAGTCTTGAAAAGTAACAGAGCCTTCATTTCAAAGACTTACTGTACCTGAAGTAAAATGCAGTTTTCTTCTACCTACCTGGTGTCTGATGCAGATCAAACTGTGGCCATTTGAAATGCTGCTGCTCCTTTTCCCTCCTGCTGTTAACTTGGCTCAGTTTTTTGTGAGAAATAGTAGATCAAGCATTATTGATCTTGAGTCAAATGTCAAATCTGTCACTGTGCAATATTCCAGACAGGTTTCTTCCTTACTGTCACATGGTCTTTAAAGAGTTTGCTTATTTCAATGTTTCCAAATCTGCATTCTATAATATTGATCTTGAATTTGAATGTGTTCAAGGTCAGTATACTTCTCAAACATAATTTTAATAAATATGTAGTGATATAATTATATCACAAAAGGAAAGATTATTCTTCAAGCAGGTTGCTGAAAATGTTTTAATAACTGAAATTTTACAATAAAAAACTAATTTAAATGTTAGCTGAAAATCTGTGACATTTAAAACTGAAATTATAAAAGGTATTTTAAGGATATACATAAAAGTATATCCACAATATTCCATGATATCACTCTCATCTGGTGCTTCTATAAGTGAGCACTTTCTTAGTAATACACAGTGCAGGTTATTTGAATTTTATTATTTTATGTCTCTTTATTAAGTGATTATCTTTTCACTTATGTCCATTAATTTGACAACAATTTAATCATGATAAAACAATAACGCTTGTTACTTATACATAAATATATATTTTTACATGGGTATTTAAAAAAATGTTCAGGTTTTTAAAAAATACAGATATAGGGTATACAGTCTGTTCACATTTTCCATGAAAGTATTAAATAAAAAACTCTCAAAATAATATGTATACTACAATGTACACCAGTTTCTGAGGTATATGTAGATGCTGTTAAACATACCTCTACATGCAGAAACACTCTAAAATACAAATATTATTTACAAATCTATGATAGAATTTTCTACATCCAGAAAAAATTATAAGAAAATTTAAAACACCATTTCACAGTGTAAATCCTATGTTCCTTTAGTATTTTTGATCATTTATGAAAAGAATTCTAAAACAATTAATTTGCCCTTTTAAAGAGGTTCAGGATAGATACAGCTTTAGATGTATCATTTTAATAAGATGAGATGCATGATTAGTTTTGCCTTATATACCTGTTCAGTGAACAGGTTTTGAAACTTTACTTGTTAGAGTACTGTAAAAATTGCATTTTGGGGCCGGGGATTTAGCTCAGTGGTTCCGCTGCCTGCCTTGCAAGCACAAGGTCCTGAGTTTGATCCCTGTTACCAAAAAAAAAAAAAATTGCATTTTTGGAACTCTAAATTACTCCATTAGGAGGGAATATCTTCCTGTTGTTTTTATTTTCTATAACACACACACACACACACACACACACACACACACGCACATATATGTTTAAAGTACATTTATTCTTAGAGTAACTCTAGGATGCTTTGCTCTTCTGGAGCTTAAGAACTGTTTCAGAGTGCATATATCTAATGCATTTGTTTGTTGGTTTTCATTTCGCTCTTATATAACTGTTTTAACTATATTCCGATAGTTGCAGGCAATGTACTTCAGGTGACTGTGTACATCTTAGTAGTGACTTCCTTGTGTTTAGCATCCAACTTTATGAAAATATTACCATACCTACCTAAGTACAGAACAAATTGTCACATGTAGTACTTGTGATCAGAGCATGTAAAAAATGTAATTTAAAAGTCAGCTTGCAGGGTCAGAGATTTAGCTCAGTGACACTGAGCCTGCCTCACAACAGCAAGATCCTGAGTTTGATCCCCGGTACCAAAAAACAAAGAAACAAAGTCAGCTTGTATATTTTGAAGAGGAAGTAGAACAACCTACTTTCTATGTAATGTGAAATATTTAATTAAACTTCAATTGGCTTATATTATGATCACATGTGCTGAATTAGTTTTGGTAGTTATGTTTTGTTTGCCATGTCATTTTATTTTTTTTATTTATGGGAGGTAGGGGTAATCAAACTCAAGACCTCGTGCTTGCCAGGCAAGCGCTGTGCCACTGAGCTAAATCCCCGGCCCTGTTTGCCATTTTAGTATGTTGATTTTGCTTGTCAATTCCTTAAATAAAATAGATTTGGAGGGAAAAAAATAAAATGTAAATTACATTAAAAAAAAACTATTCACATTTGGTAGTTATCTCCAGAAATAATAACAAACAGCTTTCCAGAAAAGTACTTTCAACCAGCAGTATACAGAATACCTAAATTATTGACTCTTGGGCCGAGGATTTAGCTCAGTGGTGCCGTGCCTGCCTGGTGAGTGCCAAGGTTCTGAGTTCGATCCCCCGTACAAAAAAAAAAATTATTGAATCTTACTCATCAGATTTAATTTCTAATTTTAAAATATTTTGTAACAGGGCCAGGGATTTAGCTCAGTGGTTTTGCCGCCTGCTGTGCAAGCACAAGGACTGGAGTTCGATCCTCAGTACCAAAAAAAAAAAAATTTGTAACTGAAAGTTAAAATTATTTTAAGTTGTGTATTACACATTCTATAAACTACCTCTAGCTTCTGTTTCATTAAAAGTCTATGCATGCCCTTTCCCCATTCATTTTGTTTTGTTTTGGTTTGGTTTTTTGAGACGCTTTGCAGTTCAGGATGGCCCTGAACTCACTATGTAGCCCAGGCTACCCTTGAACTCGAGGCAATCCTCCTGCCTCTGCCTCCCCGAGTGCTGGGATTATAGGCATGTGCCATCACACCTGGCCCTTTCCCCACTTTTTCTAAAACTCAAAAACATCAAAGCTGAAAGACCTAATTCATCCCTCCCAGCCAAAGCAAAACACAGTACCTCAGAGAACATTCCTGAGAAAAAGTAATCTAACATCTACTTGAACGCTTAAAGAGACATACAGCTCATTACTTCATAATACAAACATTAAAAATGGGGAAAAATTACTTCTCACTGAGGATGTAGCTCAAGCTCCGTAGTACAGTGCCTAGTGGGAGACCCTGGCTTCAATCCCCAGTCCTGGGGGGAGGACACAGTTCTAACCAGAAATTTTCTTAACCTGAATTTCCAAAGAGCTTCACCTCACAGAACTACACTGGTGTGATAGCATTTCAATAAATAATTGCATTCAATCTCTTGATATTTTTTGCAAGTCACTGAAATTCTAAAATAAAGGGTTAAATGTCTATGCTCACCTGAATACTGATACATAATTCAACCACATGTTACAAAGCACTGAGTAAAAAGTTTCATGATGGTTTTCTAGTGAGGCTAATTCTCTATCTGTTGACTTCAGAAAGCCAACCCCAAACTATTCTTTTCAAAAATAAAGTACTTATTTTCTTTACATTTATCTGAATATGGAAAAAGTTAAAGTGATGTTAATGTACAGTTGTCATTTATTAAGTACTTACTATATGTGCAAGGCACTGTCCTAAATGCTTTCTAGTACTATACATTTGACTTATTTTCAATCATATAATCTCCATTGTTTCCATTTTATAAAAGAGAAAATGAATAAGATGACAAGAAAAAATTGGGGGGAGGTACTGAGGATCAAACTCAGGACCTTGCGCTTTCAAGGCAGGCATGGTACCACTGAGCTAAATCCCTGGCCCGGCAAGAAATGTCTTAATGAACAATTGCTGGATAATTTCAAAAGAATAACTTGTGATTGGAAAATATTCATTACCTAGAAAAAATTTTAACCAGACCCCAGCATAGTTATACATACCTGTAATGCCATCACTCTGGGAGGTTAAGACAGGAGGATCACAAATTCAAGCCCATTCTGGAAAACACTGGGAGACCCTGCCTCAGAAATAAAAAGAGCTGGAGAAGCAGCTCAGTGCAGAGGTCTGGGTTCAATCCCCAGGACCGACCCCCCCCCAACACATAAAATTTTAACTAGTCTGGTGATAGGGCTCAGTAGTAGAGTACACGCTTAGATGCATAGGGCGCCCTGCTTTCAATTCCTGGTATTGAAGAGAAAAGAGTTAAAGCTATCAAACTTAGATAACTATAACACCAAAAGCACAGGCAACAAAAAAAGATAAACATGGTCTGATCTAAAATGGCCCCCAAAGGATCACCTGTTGAGGGGGGAAGCTTTTGAAAATGTGAATAGATCATAGGGACTCTAACTTCATCATCGGATTAATCCATTGATAAATTCGTAGCTGCTGGGCTGTGGGGAGGTTGGGCCTAGTTAGAGGAAGGAAGGAAGTGACTGAGGGCATGACTTTGAAGGGTATATCTCTGGGGAAGTAAAAAAATCAAGATGAATTATGTACATGTAGAAACTCCCCATGATGAATGTAATCATTATGTACTAATAAAAACAAAAGATAAAACATTTTTAAAAGGGTATATTTTATCCCTGGCTCCTTCCTCTGGCTTAGGCCCTTCCCCTCTCTGCTTCTTAGCTGCTAAGAGGTGAGCAGCTTTCCTCTACCACTCCCTTCTACCACAAAGTCTCTGCACTGCCTCAAACCTAAAAGCTGTAGAGCCAGGAGACCCTGGAGTAAAACTTCAGAGATGGTAGCCAAAATAAATACTTTTTCCTTTAAATTGTTTATTTTGGATATTTCATCTCACTTGATGGAAAAGTAGTATGAATGGGACCAAATAAAAATTTAAAACATTTGTGTAGCAAATGACCCTATTAAGAATGAAAAGGCAGCTGGGGATTTATTAGCTCAGTGGCACCATGCCTGCCTTACAAGCGCAAGATCCTGAGTTCAATCCCTGGTATTGACAAAAAAAAAAAAAAAAAGGAATGGAAGAAAACCATCCATCTATAGAGATCAGATAGCCAGAATATATAAAGAACTTCTACAACAGCAACAAAAACTCAAAAAAATAAGTAAAAATAAAAGGAAAGAAAAGAAACAAAACCTCAATGAGATGTGGTAGCTCACACCTATAATCCTAGCAATCAAGAGGCTGAGACAGGAGGATTGCAAGTTGGAGGCCAGCCTGGGCTACACAGTGAGTTCAAAACCAGCCTGGAATTCATAGTGAGACACTATCATTCTGCACTGATGGTGAGAATTTAGAATGGTGGAGCTGTTATGGAAAAATGGTTGACAGCTCCTCAAAAACTTACATACAGATTTACCAAATCAGGCTTAGTGGGACATGCTTGTCATCTCAGCTGCTCAAGAGGCTAAGTCAGGAGGTCCACAAATTCAAGCCCATCCTGGGCAACTCAGACCCTGTCTCAAAAAAAATTGAAATAGCCAGGCATTGTGGTGCACGCCTGTAATCCCACCACAGTAAGTTCAAGGTGACCTGAACTATATAGTGGCACCCTGTCTCAAACAAACAAACAAACAAACAAACCTATACCCATATTATTCACAGCAGCATTATTCACCAACAGTCAAAAGTAGAAGCAGGGCCAGGGATTCAGCTCAGCAGCACTGCACCTGCCTTGCAAGTGCAAGGTCCTGAGTTCGATCCCCAATAACAAAGGAAAAAAAAAAAGTAGAAGCAAGTCTATCAATGTATGAATGGATAAACAAAATTTGGTACATGTATACAATTAAAATAGTATTCAGCCTTTAAAAGAAAGAAAATTCATGCCGGGGATTTAGCTCAGTGGTGCTGCCGCCTGCCTTGTAAGCACAAGGTCCTGAGTTCGATCCCCGATAACAAAAACAAAAAACCAAAAAAAAAACAACAACAAAAAAAGAAAATTCTGGCACATGCTACAATACAAATGAACTTTGAGGATTGTTTAATGAATATGAATTTCAGTTTGAGAGGACAGAATGAATTCTAGAGGTAACGGTAATGATAGGTACTCAACGAACTTAATATTATTGAACTATATACTTTAAAGTGATTAAAATGGGGCCGGAGATGTAACTTAGTGGCACAGCACCTGCCTGACAAGCAAGGAGCCCTGAGTTCAATTTCCAGTACCAAAAAAAAAGAAAAAAAGATTAAAATTGTAAATTTATATTATATATAACCACCTATTAAAAAAAAAAAATTCCAAGCCACAAATGGAAGCGTAAGAAAAGCTTTCCAATAGAGTGAAAGGCAGAGACTAGAGTGGGAAAACAAAGTTATCTTCTATTATTATTTTTTAAAAAACTACTATGATGGGAACAGAAAAAAGGGACAGGAAAAGGGATGAAGCAAAATTTGTCCTCCTGCCCCACCTTTTAAATAATTACTTAAAAAAAAAACCCCAAATAACCAGCAGACCAAACAAAGCAAATTTCAGGTATACAAATTATTGAAGTATTTCATATCAATTTGGTCCAGTGTTTCTGAGCATTCCACAATGGGAAACAATGTAAGAATAAACAGGGTTGAGAGGAAAAACTGGGAAGAGATGACAAACACTGCAGAGGAGAAGCTGACAGAAGCTGTACACAAGTTTGTGGGAATCAGTGTCTAAGAAAGAGGAAAAGACAACAGGGAGCAAGTTGGGAATATTCTTTTTCCATCATCAGTCTAGCCAATGTGAATGCTCTCTTTGGTCTAAGTTTAACCAAAAAGAAGGCAACCTCTCCCAAAATAAAAGGTGGCAACCTGATGCAGGGGGGAAAAAAAAACATCACACAATTATAATCTACGGAAGGAAAAAAGGGAGCTACTATGACGAACTGGAGTTTTGCCTACAGGTCTATTATTATAAATTAATTGGGTTCTGCCTAGGCTAGAGAAAGCCACAAAGAATGTGCTACCAGCCTAGTAGCAGGGAAGAAAATGTATAAAAAATTAGCCCATCTGAGAGCTGAGGGCTTGGGGCAACCAAGTAATTTCAAGCTCAAGAAAAGACAAAGACATTCTTGGGAGAGCCAGAACACAAGCACTGGTTCATCTGTCATACAGCAAGTCAAGAAACAGTGGTGCCTTAAAAACAGGTTAAAAAAAAAAATCTTAAAAGTGAAGCTTGTAACCCCTCAGAGCCATACATACAATGGGAATTCAAATCCATTTGCAAGATCTTAGCCAGATCCCCAAGTGCTCAGAAGTATGGGAACATGGGACTGCAGAGAGTCCTCCTGTGTGGTTCAGTGCTGGAGGTAGGGAGCTGTCTCCACTAGAGAAAAAACACAAAGTCCCAACCAGACCCTTCTCCCCAAAAAGAAAAACAAACAACAAACCAAAACAACAACAGAAAAATCATGGGAAAAAAGGAGCGGGATGTACCATGTACAGGTGCAAATTCCCTAATGAGTGTTATCATTGTATATGTCTAAAATGTACCAATAAATGTTGTGCTATTAAAAAAAAAAAAACTTTAAGGCACCACAAGCCTAGTAATCCCCCCAGGGCACAACTGAAAACATTGTTAAGGATGAAAGATAAAAGAAAATAACCTTCTACCACTAAGGGAAGGGCAGAAAATAGTCTAAAGCACCAGATCTTATACCAATGCCAGGAAAATTATTTTCGGGACCGGGGATTTAGCTCAGTAGTTTCAGCGCCTGCCTCGCAAGCACAAGGTCCCGAGTTCGATGTCCAGTACCAAAAAAAAAAGAATCAGGAAAATTATTTTCTCAAACAAGATTTGCAAAGATACAGGTGGTGTCTCATCTAAAAGGACAAGATCACTGGAAGTCCTACTGCAGATGACCACACACAAAGGACCTATCCAAACAGCCTAGACCAGAGCAACTGAGACGTCCTTGACTCCAACAAGCCAACAAGCACCAAGTAACACAACAGCAGACTATCTCTCTGGAAGAGAATCAGAAGCATTTAGAAATTATCTAGAAAGGTACAGGCACAAGACAAGCCAAAGCTGAGAGGTGTTCAGGAAAACTGAGAAACATCTTCACATACACCAACCACAAGCCTAACCACAAAGAAACATGAAAAATTTGAGGCCAATGAGGTACTGAAGGCACCCTTTGCAGCATCAAAACTGAAACTGTCCTGACTAGGCTGACTCAACTCTCTATATTTAAAGTCCATATATTCCAGACATAAATATTATTTATGCAGTCTTTACAGTCCTATTCACAATATCTAGAATTCAGTAAAATATTGTGAGATACCCAAAAGAGAAGAAAATACAACCCTCTATCAAGAGATAAAGCATTCAACAGAACCAGAATCAATGAAGTTAAAAACAGAAAAGACTGGGGGGGCTTGTTGTGCAGATAGCTCAGTAGTAGGGTGCCTATCTACCATGCATCAGACTTGGTTCCCCAGAACTTGGGGACAAGGGGTGTGGAAAAAAACAAAACTTGAGGGTTTGGTTTTTTTTAATCAGTAAATTAAGAAACCTCTGGCAAGAGTGGGAAAAAAAGACACAAATTGTCAATACTGGGAGTGAAAAACTGAATGTTCTACAGATCCTATAGATTTTGAAAGGAAAAATTATGCAACATTACAAATTTATGCCTATACACTCACCAGTTTAGATGAAATGGTCAAATTCTTCAAAAAATATGAATCACCAAAACTCACACAGTAATTGATAACTTGATTAGTCTTATATTTATTTTTAAAATTGAATCTACAGTAAAAACTTCCAACAGACAAAACTTGAGGTGCAGATGGGAAACTTAGGGAAACCTACTAATATCTTAGGGAAACTTAGGGAAACCTACTAATATCTAAAAAATAAACACAGCAAATCTACACAAACTCTTCCAAAACACAGAAGAGAAGGTAACACTTTCTAACCTCATTTTAGGAGGCTAGTATTTATTTTCATGATACTAATATCAAAGATGATACATATTTTTTTTTTTTTGGTACCGGCGATCGAACTCAGGTAATAGCGCTTGCACAGCAGGCGGCGAAACCACTGAGCTAGATCCCCGGCCCTGATACATATTAACTGGGCCAGTACAGGTTTGAGATTACCTATATAATATCTGTAATAACATCATTTTATTACCTACATTTGTAGTATAAAGAGAAATTTTAACATGCATAGATAGGCTCATCTTGGCTCAGTTCTAGGTAAATTCTATTATCAGTAGAAAACAAGACTGAGAAATGCACATATTTAGGAAATCTACTAATGAATAAAAATGATCAAGTTAAAATAATTATATCACAAAACAAACACAGCAATGGTAGCAATATTTCAAGCATAAGAACTCAAGAGCCAGGTATGGTGGCCCATTACCTGTAATCCCAGCACTCAGGAGGCTGAGAGAGGAAGAATGTCATGAATTCAAGGCCAGTCTGAACTACACTGCTAGACCTTGTCTCAAAAAACAAAACAAAACAAGGGTTCAGTGGCACTGTGCCTGCCTGGCAAGAGCAAGGACCTGAGTTCAATGCCCAGTACCAAAAATAAATAAATAAAGTTTCACTTTTTATACATTTGAACCAGATCTCATTTTACAATTATTAGAAGCTGACTGCATGCTGGGCATGGTGACGCATGCCTGTATCCCAGCACTTGCAAGTCTGAAGCCGGAGGACTGCTGTTAGTCCGAGGCCAGACTAGGATATACTGTGAGTTCAAGGCCAACCTGAACTACAAAGGGATACCCTGTCTCAAAAATAAATAAATTTTTAAAAAGCTGATTGCAGCCCTAACTCCAGCACTGGGGAGGCTGAAGCAGGAAGATCACTGGAGTTCGAGGCCAGCCCACATGGCACAGAGAGACTCTGTCCCCCCTCCCCCCAAAAAAGATTGCACAGCAATCTCAAACTGTAAGTTGAAGTTTATTTTCTACTTTCCTGCAGCCCAGGTAAAAGCAATAAACGGGGTGGGGGTAGGGGGGGTTGAATATGGAGAAAGAACTTCTTCCAAGTATTTATTATAAGCTGCAACACAAATTCTGCCAGTTTCTCTGACCACCACCTGATATTTCAGACTCACATCCAACTCCCTCTTCAATACTGATTTAGCACCTCAAAACTGAATTTACTTTTCCCATCCCACCCAAATAGGAAATTCTGTTCTTCCTTCTGTATTTTTCCTACCACATTCTTCATCACAAGTATGCTATGACTATCTACCTAATAAAAGCAAGCCCAAAATTTAGAGACAATTCTAAAATTCTAATTATCACTCCTTTCCCTTACCTCCTTAGTCAGTCAATCATCAAATTGTAATGATCTAATCTCTAAAATATTTTTCAGTTTCATCTCCTTAAAGTCCATTGTACTGCACAAAAATCCCTATTCTTCTCTCTAGATTTGCCATCAACTACCTTCCAAATAAGAACTAACCTCTGGTGTTTTATTTATATATATATATATTATATATATATATATCCCTACAATATCTACCCTCTGGGTCTTTCTTTTAAATGATATTTGCTATCTCGTTCCTCATACTGCAGAAATAATAGTTTACTGCCCACTCTGTGCCTATACATACTTCCGCACTTTTTTTCTTTTGTAGCACCAGGGATTTAACCCACAGTCTCACACATGCTGGCAAGCACTCTGCCACCAAACTACATCCCCAACCCTTGCAATTTTGTTTTTGGGAACAGGGTCTCACTAAATTACCCATCTGGCCTTGAACTTGCAATCCTCCTGCTTCAGTATCCCAAGTAGCTGGGATTATAGGCATATGATACCACCCAGCTTGCTGTTCTCAAACATATTTTCAACTTTTCCATTTTTTTCCTCCAGTACTGCGTATTGAATCCAGGGGTGCTTTACCACTGAGCTTTTATCCCAGCCCATTTTATTTATTTATTTTGAGACAAAGTTTCATTAAATTGCCCAGGCTGTTCTGGAACTTGCAATCCACCTGCCTACACCTCCACAGTAGCAGGGATTACAACTGTAGAGCACTATACCCTGTTCTAATTCTTACTCTCATTTTTAACAATTCAGCCCAAATATCATGTACCCCAATAAATAACCACCTCCATATCCCCAAATTTGTGTAAGCCTTGCAATTATCTTACCTTTGCTCCTAACAAATCATACTGAAATTATATGCTTCTATATATTTAACTGCACTAGTCTGTAGGAGTCTTGGGCCGGGGATTACATCAGTGGTTCCGCCGCCCGCCGTGCAAGCACAAGGTCCCAAATTCAATCCCCAGTATCAAAAAAAAAAAAAAAAAAAAAAAAAAAAGGAAATAATTAGACTGTAAGAGTCTTGAAGGCAGAGACCTGAGCTATAATTCTACTAAACTAGCACACTAACTCAATCTGCATTGAACTGCATCATAATTTTTTCATTTTTTTCTTTTTAAAAAGACCAGAAAATGGAAGGAAAACTATGTCACATAAACAAACAATCCTTACTAAAATAATCAATTCTTGCTCATGAAAAGGGACCTAGAAATGAAAGTGATTAATAATGTACCTTCCCTCACAAAAACCTTCCTTCCTTCTTTTCACAAAATCCCTTATCCCAAGCAATCTTTGAGGCAAATAATTATGATCTGAAACTGTCTTGTGCTAATAAGATTACAAGAATGATACACAGATAAGCTTGGTTAATAATTTGTTACTAAAGTCTTTAGTGCACAAATTTCTACCTAAACAGCATGAAGAGAAAATAGTTTATTATATATGAAGTATTGGTTGTTTTTTTTTTTTGGTACTGAGGATCAAATTCAGAACCTTGCACTTCCCAGGCAGACACGGTGCCACTAAGCTAAATCCCCAGCCCCATATGAAATATTCCTAACAAGTTACCAAGGACTAACTAATGCGCCCTCTTTCAAACAAGTATATTGTTGAATGACATAGATAAGTAGTATACTGATACATCACACATTAAGAGAAAACAGGAGCCACATGTGGTGGCACACCCCGTAGCACACAAGAGGCTAAGGCAGGAGGATCATGGACCAGTGGCGGCTACATGGTAAGATCCTGCCTAAAAGAAAAAGGGGGAGGGGGGATGAGGAAGGTGACAAAGTTAGGTAGTAGCTGGTGTGGTGGCACATACCTGTAATCCTAGCTACTCAGGAGGCTGAGACAGAAAGATCCCAAATTTGAGGCCAGCTTAAGCAATTTACTAAGACCTTGTCTCAAATAAAACAGGACTGGGGGCACGGCTCACTGGTAGAGCACTTGACTAGCATGCACAAGGCCTTGGATTCAATCCCCATTAACAAATGGAGAAAAAAAGTAAATATACAGAAATTTGTAAAAAGATCACAAGTCAAACTTTAAAGGTAACAAAGTCAAGGTTTGCCATACAATTTAGGTATATACAATTATAGCTGTCCATATAAATAATACATGCATGCAATATTCTGTATTAATTTCCTGACCAACTAAGTGAAACTGTCTCAAAAAAAATTTTTTTAAACGGCTAGGGATAGAGTTCAGTGATAAAGTACTTGCCCAACATGAGCAAGGCCTTAGGTTTATAAAATTTTAAAAGTTGTTAAAATGAGAAATGAACATTAATCTGAGCTGTCTTCATTCCTCTGTTATATACAACTCAACCTGTGACAACTCAATTAATATAAACATTTACTCTATGTTAAAAAGTCTTTAGAATAATTCATCATTTAAAATATGCAGTTGTTACTGGACTAGAGATAACCCCTTTAGTCTTCACTACCTCTAAAATTCTATGGGTTCATTAACTTATAATCTACCTTATAAATGGTATGACTCCTAAATTTACATTAATACTTATATTTAAAAAATCTAAAAGTCATTGCTTCAGCTGACCCCAAACGGTATTTTCAAAAGTGATAGCATCTATTTCCACTTAATTTGTATTTCTAGACTGACTAATCTGAAACCAATAACTTACACTTCCTTAAAGTTATTCAATGACTTCAGAGAACCACAACTTCCCTAGGTCATTAAGTGACTCAAGAGAAGGAAGAGACTTTTCTGTCACCTAATAAAATCAAAAATTAAATAGGACAAAAAGTATAAGCACAAGAGCATTATATAAAGTACCAGCTCCTTGAGAAAAATTCTTTTCCTTCCCTTCACAACAAATTGTGTGATAAAGATAGGTGGTCTTTGGGAGTAATTATTATTTTTTGATGTATACTTTTATCTTAATATTATACAATTATTATTCAGGAAATACTACCTAAATTTGTAACAAAAATATTTGGCAGGCCTGTAAATAGAGCTCAGTGGTGGAGCATTTGTCCAGCACATAAACGGCCCTGGGTTTGGGTGTGTGTGTGTTTGTTTTGTAAAATATAGGGACTATACTGTACCAAGAATAAAAGAGCTGCTGAGTTAGGCTGACAAAATTCTGGAGGTTCTTCCTCCTTACAGGTTTTTCCAATAAACAACTTAATGCTTTTCTTTTGTTTTTAGTACTGTGGGATCAAACTGAGGGCCTTGCCCATCCTAGGTAACTAGTCTACCACTACCTCCCAGTCCATTTTCAAATGCTACTATTGGTCCCCCAATTTAAAATCATATACAATATATTCTTAGCAGAAATACTATCTGGGCAAAATCAGCATTTATTATGGACAAAATGATGTATTTTTGTTTCTTTAACCTAGCTTTAATAGAAACATAATTTAGAAACTATTTTAACTACTTCCACTAAATATAAACATTTTGTAAAAAAGAATTCTATCCCATGTAAAAAAGTTCATGTCAATAAAACTTTAAAATACGTTAGCCCAGCATGGTCACACCTGTAGTTCCAGTTACTAGGAGGAGGACTGCTGGGCCCAGGAGTTCAAGACCAGGTTGGACAATGTAGCAAGACCCCATTGCAAAACAACAAAAACAAAAAACCTGTTACTTTGGCAATGACATGTCATAAAATCCAAAGACGTACCATAGTTTCTCCCACCTCCAGTACTAGGCTCAAACTCAAGGGTGCTCTACCACAGAGCTACATCCCCAGACCTTTTTATTTTGAGATAGGGTGTTGCTAATTGCCTAAACTAGCCTTGAAACTGGCATCCTCCTGCTTCAGCTTTCCAAGCAGCTGGGATTAGAAACACGTATCACCATGCCTGGGCCACAGCTCACTTTTTTCTTAAACTTAGAGGAAACCTGACACTGCTAGGTTATCATTTCTTATTATGTTACCATCCTTTCTACAGAATGTGCCTACTTTCTTTTTCATGTACTGCATATGTTTGTACACAAGTGTCAATGTACTTATTGGATACATCAACAAAGACAATTTAAATATTTAAAAAGTAGGGCTGGGGATTTAGCTCAGTGGCATTTGGCAGAATTTTCCTAAGAGTTCTTTTTATTTAAGTAGTTCTCACCAAAACTGGGTAAGGAGAGAGACGCTATTTATTTATACTCTTTCAGTAAATGTATATGTGTGTAGAATGCTAGGGACTGAACTCAAGTAGTGCTGAGCTACACATGTAGGGCTTGTTTAATTCTGAGATGGAGTCTTGAAAAGTTGCCCAGGATGGCCTTGAACTTGAAAACTTCCTGCCTTAGCCTCTGGATTACCTGGGATTACAGGTTGTATTACCATGTCCAACTCAATAAAAATCTGTTTTTTTCTTTTTTTTGAGACAAAGTCTCACTATGTAGTTTAGGCTGGCCTTGAACTCACTATGTAGCCCAGGCTGGCCTCGAACTCTCAGTGATCCTTCTGCTTCAGCCTCCCAAGTGCTGGGATTACAGGTATACACCACCACTATTTAATACTTTAAATAAATCAATTTCATATTAAATTTACTCTCAGCCCAAAAGAAATCTGAAACCCCTAGAACATATTAATTTGATAGTAAGAAAAAATCAATGTTGACAAAGAAATTATTCACTGAAATCTTTAAAATCATGAAGTAAAATATGATAGCCTTTTCCAAAATAGGGCCGGGGATTTAGCTCAGTGGTTTCACCACCTGCCCCACAAGCATAAGGACCCGAGTTTGCTCCCCAGTGCCAAAAAAAATAAAGTTAATTTTTATTTGAATCAGTAGTCAAAGATTTGATATAATCATAATTATTTAAAGAAGTATCCTCTTATTCACTATTACTAAAAGAGAAAACTAAAAAGCGTATTTCAATGAATGGTTGTTTGAAAAGTCATTATGAATATTTTAAAAATAGTTTTTATCTCTCTGCACATCAAAAACTTAAAACATTACGTAATTATCTTAATTTAACAAAACTTACCTAAAATAAAGTCAATGGAAGGTTAATCATTTTCAACTCAATAGGATAATCATACATATTTGCAGAATACCAGGAAAAAAGCAATTATTACTAAGTAATCAGTTTCCTCTGAACTAAAAACATACTTATGTGTCCTGGATGTGTAACAAGTAATATATTCTCTTAATAAAACTTTTAAATTCCTACCTAAAGATTACTGGGGTGGGGGGTACCGGGGATCGAACTCAGGACCTTCCACTTTCAAGGCAGGCAGCGGAACCACTGAGCTAAATTCCCGGCCCAAGATTACTTTCATTAGTCAACATGAGAACCCTAAAATTTTCTCTTCATTATTTTTTAGCAAATTCTCTGCTTTTTTTGGCTCCCAATTTCTCAATGTTTTCTTCAAAAGGAAGAAAATACTCTTCCTAAACTATACAAACTGCTAATAAATTTTAATCTCAATTATTTCTGAAGTACTCAAGTGCCTTCTACTAGTACACTATTTTATGTTTCTTTTCTTTTTTCTGCTTCGGCAGTACTGAAATTGAACCCCAGGCCTTCCACTGAACTACATCCCCAGCCTTTTCCTTATTTTGAGACAATCTAATTGCTAAATTGCTAAACTGCTCAAATTAGGCTGGAATTTGTGATCATCCTGCTTCATTCTCCCAGAGTGCTGGGATTACAGGCATGCACCACCACACCCAGCTGTTTTATATTTCTTTAACCAAAACAGTAAAGGCATTTCCTTATCCTAAAAAGTATTACAGCTAGGCCCGGGGATTTACCTCAGTGGTTTCGCTGCCTGCTGCACAAGCACAAGGACCCAAGTTTGATCCCTGGTACCAAAAAAAAAAGTGTTACAGCTATTCTGAAACCCTGACTACTAGAACTCCAAGTAAAAATACTGTTGATGATTCATATTTACTGTAGGCATATTCACCTGTATTCTGTCCCTATAATACAAGAGTGTATGAAGACCACAAAATATGGGGTCCCTAATAAAGTCGATTCGCCTATTGTAATCTTAAGTTCAAATTATATTTGTCTGTAATATCTTATGATTCATTTTAGGGCCACTCTTACTCTTACCATTCCTCCTTATTGCCAGATTCACAAAACTCCCAAAGGACTCCAAAGGTGTCCCATTATAATTCTACCTTCATCGTGCCTGTCTTCTCTAGAATACACTCTTGTATTTCACATCTCTCCTCGTCACAACCAATGCACATTAACTTTTCTGTGTTCCACTTTCTCTGAACTGTCATCTGTGTGTGGTAAGTTTATTCAATAAATTAGTCTGTGCTACTAAAAGACAATAAAGTTTTCCCTAAGAATTTGTGATTTTAAGCAGCATCTTAGAAAGAACCCCTTATGACACTGGAGAGAAAGAAATAAAGTTTGGCACTGGCAATTCTAAAGTTATACCTCTACTCAACCACCTATTTACCCATTTGTGATGTAGGGCTAATTATAATGCAGTATAGTTTAAATTAAAAATTAATGTAATCATATAACCACTAGAAAATTTATGTCTGGCTTAGATATATGCCTCAAGGCAAATGTCAATTAAAGCTGCAATTGTACAGTTTTAATATAGGTTTCATTATCTGATAAATATCTTCATCCTGAAAGTGGAGCAAATAACTCCCTGTAGCCAATCTTGTTAAAATGGGTTAGGTAATTTTTTAACCTAATCAGTCAACTTTTTTTTTTTCTTTTTGGTACCGGGGATTGAACTCAGGACCTTGGGCTGCAAGGCAGGTGCAGTGCCACTGGGCAAAATCCCCAGGCCTTAATTAGTCAGTTTTTATAAGGGCACACCATATACTGGTATGAAGTTCTCGCAGCCTATCTGGTATTTGTTACTTAAAAGTATCCCTTCTGGCCAGTCAAGGTGGCACACCTGTGTAATCCCAGGTACTCAAGGAAGCTGAAGCAGGACTGCAAGTCTGAGGCCAGGCTGGGCAGCTTAGTGAGATCCTGGCTCAAAATAAAATTAGAAAGGATTGGAAATGAGAAGGGCATAATGGTAGACACTTGTAATCCCAACACTGATTGATTTGAGACAGACAGTAACAATTTCAAGCCCAACCTGGGCAACTTAGTGAAACCTGTCTCAAAATTTAAAAAATTGTAGGGCCAGGGATTTAGCTAGTGGTTCTGCTGCCTGCTTGGCAAGCACAAGGTCCCAAGTTCAATCCCCGGACCAAAAAATTTTAAAAATTGTAAAAAAGGGCTAGGTACATATCCCAGTGCAAAGGCCTTGGGTTCAATCCTCATACTATCAAAAAAAAAAAAAAAAAAAAGGGAGGGGGAAGAAATGTAGATAAAAATTAATTTTAGGCATCTTTTCTACTTTCTGCTTTCATAATAAGTTGGCATATTACAAACATAATTAGATTTTTTTTTTTTTGAGACAAGGCATGCCATACAGTTCAGGCTGTCCTTGAACTTGTGGTGATCCTCCTGCCTCACTCAGCCTCCCAAGTTCCTAGATTACAGGCATGGGCCACCACACTCGGCTAGACATTTCTTTTTTCAAATTACATTTTTCCCCCCAAATTCTGGCAAATCACTTTATTCATTATCTCATTAATCCAAAACATAGTCTCATATAACCAAGAGCACTTAATACCATTTTACTCATTCAGCAATTAACTCTATAGTTACAAATGTAGAACATCCTTTCAGAACACTACATCCAAGGTTCTTTTACCAGAATCAGATGGCTTCTACTGTATAATAATCTCATGAAAAAGACAACTGACCAAAATCACAAACTTGGAGGCAGCTACATTAATTTGGAAAAGATAAAAGTTCCCCAAATCTTCCTATCTTAACAGTGAAAAATAACTTTCCTAGCTCAAATGAAATCCTCACAAGACACTGTATAAAATGGAATATTATAAACTGTACTAATTCTGCTGGGCACACGCCTGTAATCCCAGCACTTGGGAGGCTG
Source organism: Heterocephalus glaber (assembly GCF_000247695.1). Next base: position 11,779,319 of record NW_004624804.1, read on the forward strand.
AGGGGGGAGGATTGCTGGGCTACACAGTGAGTTCAGGGTCAGCAAGACCCTGTCTCAAAAAAATAATAATAAAATAAAATGTACTAATCCTATTTGGTATTCCTATGCAATCCTATTTAGAATTTCAATACGGCTACAAGTCCATAAGAATTAAGGACTACACCACTTAATAGCTTTTGCAACTTTCAAATCATGCTGAAAAGAGTACCAAAAGAATATAAATACTGAATGAATGTAGTAGTAAACAGTTTGGGAGAGTCCCCTCCCCCCCAACTGGAAATTGAACACAGAACCTCAAGAATGCTAGGCAAGCACTCTACAGATGAGCTACATCCTCAGCTCCAAATTGGAAGATTTTTTTTAGTCCAGGCTGGCCTTGAAATTGCTAACTCCTAATCCCCTGCTATAGCCTCCTATATGCGGGGATTACAGGTATGGACCATCATGCTTGGATTTATTTGGGAGAATTCTTCAAGATGTAGTCTAGAATGCTCACTCAGTTTCCTGTAAACCAAATTTCATCACAAACTACTGAAAAGATCATTAATATACAAAGCCTACACTAGATCAATAACTTATTTTAGATCCCCTTAAGTTATGTATTTGGCCCCACTATTTGGACAAATTGACAGCAAGTATCCAACATGCCCACACTTCCACTTTCCAACCCCAATTCAACTAGCTAAACCCAAATGTAAAAGAGTGCTTCATATAAAAGCTAAACTTTGCCTTGACATTATGACCTTGGGAAAGTCTACCAGATGAAGGCTATAATGATGTTACAATAATGAAGTTCTCTAAAGTGAACCTACAGAGCAGACAGCTTTTGAGTAATAAATAACTGATATGTAACATGAGCCATTTTTTTGTCTTAATTATAGGAGAAAAGAAAATTACAAAGACCCTAAATTCAACATGTTCAAAAAGTTCTGAACAATACCGAGACTGCTTACATGAAGAAAAGAAAAAGGATGAGTGAAACTAGCTTTAACTTGCCATTTTCCTACTTTTGTAAGGATAACAGATGGACCACTAAACAAAAATGTAAAACTTGGCAACGAATGGTCTGACGGAATATTAAGCAACTGCAATCTGAAAATTATGTAGATAAATCTATCGTTTCAAATCACTAATTTGTATACCTAGGTAGAGTAGTAATTTCGTATTTCTTTACTAGCATCAGAAACATAAATCCCTGCCTTGAAGGAACATCTGAATACATTTCATTTCAGCATCTTGGGAAAGTTTATTAGAAGTATCTCTTTAGGCATCCCTAAAGTGCTCTAAAGTGCTTAACATCATTTACACATTCAGCTACCACTAGGGTGAGAAGTAAACAAACATTTATTTATGCAATTATATGCCACAGGCTTCTGGTCAAGAATGCACTCACACAGCCATTTAATACTCAAATAAAACAGAATATTAAGTTTAATAAGATTCACCCTTAACTGACCACTATGGAAACCAGAGGCCTCCCACATGAGCTGTTCTTTACTAGCACCTTTGATCTGAAAAAGTAACAATGTCAACTCAACATTTTAGCAGTACAGAAAGCGAACACAACTCAGTGAAATCCCTTCCTCCAGATTCTCAAGATACTTATAGGAACTGAAACAGCAACGCCTCCCTAAGAGCATCCTAACAGAAATAACGAAAACATCAGGTGGGCCAAGAGGGTCAGGAAAAGTGATCTTCTAACTTACAGACCCGAAGGGACCCACACGGCTGGAGACCAGGAACGTGAGATCGGGGTGGGGGTGGGTAGCAAAGTGAAATCTAACCCCAGAAATCACAACACAGGCCTCAGACCAAGCGCTGAAGCTGGCGGGAAGCGAGCTCCCATTCCATTCCCAGGGAAAAGTCCAGAGAACACAGGCTCCACAGAGTGGACGGATGCCGCGCCAAACAGTGCATGCCTACCAGCGCGCTGGAACCACTGAGGACCGGCGGAGAGCGGGAGGAGATTCGGCAGACGGCCCTAGAAGAGGACTACGGCTGGCGGCAACAGCAACGTCTGGACGAAAGGAATTACCTCACTATGACGACAGAGAAGTGTCCTCAGGCTCCGGCTATGGTCCCGACTGCGCAATATGGGGTGTCCTTCCCGCTTAGCCCGCAGCAGCAACAGAACCAGTTCCTTCAGCCAGTCGCCATTTCCCGCCTACCGACCTGCTGCACCGCACAGACAGGGACCCGGATGGAAAGCGGCTTCCCTGCGCACGCGCTCTGACTTCCTCCTCCCCCTCCCGCCACAATCCAGCGAGGTGGGAGGGAAGGAATGCCAGCGGCCTAAGAAGGCGAGGTGGGGGCCACCTGGTGGCTAGTCTAGATTTCTGACAAAAAATGAAAAGAGCGCCTTAGGACTGGGTGGAGCAAGAAAAGACAAAACCTATCAGGATACGCCAGGGCCTGGGGGATATTTGTACTTTAGGGGCCTCCGTAGCCGGCTATGTAGTGGTCGCAAGGGGAGTAGGGAGTAAAGCGTTAGGATTGGAGAGGCGGGACGCAAAGGACTACTTTTTTCTCGCTGTTAACGGAACTGCTGAGAGCCTAGGCGGGAGGGGGAGCGCAACCTCACCCCGAAGGCGGGGCTTAGGAACTTGTCGGCCCGGGGCGGCCCAAGTTTAGTAACTCCGGGGGAGCCAAGTGGGTGGAGCGGAGGTGGACGGGGCGGGACTAACGGCTTGGCGCGCCGGAGGAGATAGAATGTGCAGAACGCTCCTGAGTCTGGAACAAAGCGAATCTGGCTCCTTTCCTGGGACCCCAGTGGTCCCTACGGGTCCTTTCTGCAGCTCCCTGCCTAGAGAGCAGAGCACTCGATCCTGATCAGTCATACAAATTCATGCCCTTCCTTTGCATGCCATGTCGGCGGTAGTTCTGCAGGCTGAGGATTCGAGCGTTGAGACAAACGGGCTCCCACCTGAAAGTCTGGCTCAAAGGGAGGATCGGCTCCAACGGCGAAAATGTATCAGCTGTCAAAAAAACAAGCCTTGTGGTGGGGAAGCATTATCTTTGGACCAAGATTCCAGGCCAGTGTCATTTTCGATCAAGCAAAAAAAAAAAATACTAGTGATGAGGAATACAACTGAACAAGGCATACGGGAACACTGCCTTCGCAGAATTAAGTCTATGGAAGACAGACAGGTGAACAAAATTTAAATGCAGTGTGGTAAGATGACCACAAGCTGTGGAATGACAGGCGTCCTAGGAGCACGCGAGAATGCGAGCCGAGGGCTCTGAGAAGTCTGGTAAGATTGCATCCACGTGAAATGGGAGTTAGAGTCGCAAGAGTGTCTAAACGTCCACAGACAGCTCAAGTTGAGCCATTAGGGAAGTGGTTCTGAGAGCCAGGAAAAGAGGATTTGGAATGGAAGGCAGTGCCAGATGAAGCTGAGAAGTTAGCCCATATAACACCCCTGCGAATATGATGGTTTCTATTTTAAGATGTGGAGCAGGTGGGTTGTGAAAACCTTATGTATTACAGGTCTTGTCAGAGCTCAGAGTCCATTTGTGCCCTGAATCTTCCCAGTCCAAAAATGCTTTCAAGGCAACACTGATTGAGAGCGGACAGTATACAACGCATAGAGCTAGTAAAGTCCATACAAGATTTCTGAAAGGCTAATGGGGAGGAGACATAAAAAGAATTAAGGTGTATTATGTCCCAGTACCAAACCCCTACGACGAATGCAATCGTTATGTACTGCAAACATACTAATAAAGAAGTAAAAATTGGAAAAAAAGACATGAATGCCTCCTTCAAAAATGTGCAATAGTTTTGATTGGAGAATTCTAATATTTTTCATTTATCATTGTAAAACCAAGGACAATTTTATAACTTTTTTGTACGTACCTGTTACATGTAGGGCAATCTGTCTTTATGTAGGAGTAAATTGCTCTTTAAAAGAAAAAGAATCCTAGATAGTTTTCCCTTTAAGTCAAGTGTCTTGTTTAAACTTCTTTAAAATGAAAAAAAATGTGCGCTAGTCCTTAATGTGTATTTTAAATGTCTGAGAATGGTTCATCCATGTGAAATATGTAAACATATACAAGTAAAAATTAAAAATAAAAAGGTTAACTGGAAGACAAACGTTATGCAAAGCAATCTCACTCAGCTAGTAAGAAATGCAGTTGGAGCTGGGTGTGGTGCCACATGCCTATAATTCCAGCACCTGGGAGGCTAAAACAGGATTCCAGCAAGTTTGAAGCCAGCCTGGGCTACATAGTGAGTTCAAGGCCAGCCTGAACTACCTAGCAAGAACCTGTCTCAAAGAAAAAAGGAAATACATTTGGGACTCAGGTTCCCATTCTGCTCATTATACCATCTCCTCTAACAAATGCTACTATCATTATTATGTTTGTTTAGAAAGGTTGCTAGTAATAAGTCTAAATAAATTGCAATTTATTTGATATTTAACAGCATTTCCCCAAATAATAACTCTTATTTTTGTTTTTCACCTTAGCTATCATTTATATCCACAGTCTACTATCCTCCACCCTAGCTGGGGATTGAATGCAGGGCCTTCACACTGAACTACATCCCCAACCCTTTTTTTGTTTTTTTGTTTTTGTTTTTGTTTTCGAGACAGGGTCTCACTACTATAGTTCAAGCTGGCCTTGAAGTCCGTACATAGCCCAGGCTGGCCTCAAACTCACAGCAATCCTCCTGCCTCAGCCTCCCTCCCAAGTGTTGGGATTACAGTGTGTGCCACCATGCCTGGCCCCCAACTCTTTTTACATTTTTACCTTGAGACAGGATCTCACTAAGACACTAAATTGTCTGGGCTGGGCTTGAATTTGGAATCCTCTTGCTTCAGCTTCCCAGAGTCCTGAGATTTAGGTGTGCACCACCAAACAATCTGTTCTGCAATACCTAAGTGAATTATTATGAAGCTCCTATGAAATTATTAAAGCATTTAAGAAGGTGCTTTCCTAGCTTCTTAAGTAATAATTGTTAATATCATTGTCAGTAACAGTTCTATCCAAGATTTTAGACTTAAAAGTTTAAAAAATATGAATTAAAAGTATGAAGTATATTTAAATGCAAAACAGAAGCCACAGTGGCCTGGGATTTAGCTCAGTGGTGCTGCCGCCTGCCTCGTAAGCACAAGGTCCCAAGTTTGATCCCCGGTATGAGAAAACAAAACAAAACAAAAAAGAAGTCATGAAAAAACTAGTGGTGTGTGACTTTTTAAACTACTCAAAACTACTGTTATGTGTAACCATTACTGAGATAGGAATGTTCACAGAGTAATAGAAGTATCTCAGATCTTCAACAGTCTTTTATTAGGTCCTTTATTCCAGATACAGGTTAAGCATCCCTAACCCAAATTCCAAAATATGAAATGTTCCAAAATCTAAAACATTATTTTGGTTTTAATTTGAGGGGGGTTTAGACAGGGTCTTGCTATGTAGTTCAGGCTGGCCTTGAACTCTCGGCAAGTCTCCTGCCTCAGCCACCCAAGTGCTGGGATTACAGGCATGCACCACCACACCTGTATCAAAATCCAAAACTTTTTGAGTACCACATGACACCAAAGGTGGAAAATTCTGTACCTGACCTCATGTGCATGTTGATGTGAGAGAGAACACAATCAAAATGAAGATGCACAGAAAAATACTGCATAAAATTACCTTCAGGCTACGTGTATAGAGTATATATGAAGCATAAATGAGTTTCAGTTTTTAGACTGGGGTCCCTTCTCTAAGACCTCTCATTATGTACATGTAAACATTACAAAATCCAAAACACTATGCAGTATACGTAACATTTTACTTGAAACATAGGTATGTGTATTTAACAATTCATAGTTATTGGGCTGGGGATTTAGCTCAGTGGTTCCGATGCCTGCCTCGAAAGTGCAAGGACCCGAGTTCGGTCCCCGGTACCAAAAAAAACCCAAACAATTCATAGTTTTCTAATTCCATTTCCATGATGTATATGGTTTTATCATTATTGTTACTAAAGCAGTATTCATATTCAATACTGAAATATCAGAACCACAGTTTTTCTCCATTATTACAATTACTTGATGGCAATGGCCATCTAAAACTTCACATAGTTAAAAGTAAACAATTTTCTCTCAAATTTGCTTCTCTCTCAGTGTTCTCCACCTTAATAAGTGCCACTATTGCATACTACACATCCAATCTATTGGAAAGTCTAATAAACTTTCAGAAAATATTCAAGCCTTTTATATCCTCACATTCCACATCTAATAGATTCAATCATTAAAAAAAAAATGTATGACAGCAATACCTCTGCTAGGTATCTTCCTCCAAGCACTTAAGACATCATGCTACAGCAATACATGCATACCAGTGTTTTTAGCACCACAATTTTTAATAGCTAAATCCTGGAAACAGCCTGTATACCCATCATCACATGATTAGATAAAGAAAATGTGGTATCTATATATAATGAAATACTACTCTTCTATAAAGAATGACAGATTTGAGACATTTGTAGAAAAATGGATGCATATGGAAAATATGTTGAATGAAATAAACCAGACACACAAGCTTAAATACTATGCGGTATCATTTGAGTGAGACAAAGTACAAACAAAGGGAATGATAAAGGATGGATAGAAGGGGACTAGGGGATGGATCTCTTGCAATAGAGAAGTGATCCAAGGGAACAAGGGTGAGGGGTGAGGAGGAGGGGAAGGGGAAATCAGAATAAAGACATGCCATCTACAGGAACCTAATAACCTCAATTAATGTAAACTATCCTATAATAAGCTAAAATTAATAATATCAACAAAAATGAAAAATGGGATGGAGGAGAAGGGAAAGGAATTAAAAAAAAAAGAAACAAGCTGTGGTATATACATGTAACCACTCCCCAAGATGACTGTAAACCACATGAACTGCAAACATGTGCTAATAAAATTTAAAATTAAAAAAAACAGTCTCACCCTCATTTTAAAAACAATTCTCTTTATAAGCCTGTTGGTCATGTTTATGTATGTCTTTTTTGAAAAATGTCAGTTCAAGTCCTTTGCCCATATTAACCTCTTATGAGATGTATGATTTGCAGACATTTTCTCCCATGGGGAGATGCTGAACAAGGGTTCACATTTTCAATTAGAGAGGAAGAACACATGTTATGGCTTGTGTCTAGTTGTCCCCTCAAAGCCTCATGAAGTCATAGATGGGGCTTTTTCAGAGGTGGCTGGATCTAGAGTGTGTGACGCTGGGACCGATTCATAGTGCAATGCTAGGATCAAGGACACTAGGATTAAGGGTGTGAGTGCTGCCCACTGCAAGTTACTTGGATAAGATATAAGGGACAGAAAGATCTGTGGTCATTCCTTGTTGCTTTGTTACCTTCTACCCACCATGAACTGTTTCTCCTCTTCCATGCCTCTCTGCCATGCCACCCTGCCTTAGAGCCAGCCCAGTATGGACTGAAACCTCTACAAACTGTGACCTAAATAAACCCTTCCTCCTTTAACTTTGAGTGTGGGGTTTTTTTGTCTCCACAACTAAGACAATAAGTTTTTGAGATCTATTACATAGCATAGTGACCATGCTACGTAGCACATATTCCAGTATGTATCACATATTTCAAAATTGCCACAACAATAACAGCTCTTAATAATCATTGTTATCGTTGAAAAAATAAGTTTGTTTTTTGAGACAGGGTCTAGCTATATAGTTTAGATTGGCCTTGAACTCTCTCCTGCCTCAGCCTACAAAGTGCTGGGATTATAGGCCTGTGCACCTAAAAATATAAGTTTGTACAGTGATGGATATGTTAACTACTTTGAAATAATTAAAACATCACCTTGTACTCCATAAGTATGTACATTTGTTATTTGCCAATGAAAAAATTTTTAAGTATGAGCGAAATGTGGTAGCTCTTGCATGTGATCCCAGCACTCAGGAAAGCTGAGGCAGTAGAATCACAAGTTCAAGCCCAGCCTGGGAAATTTAGCAACTTAACAAAAGCCTGTCTCAAAATAAGAAATAAAAGTTGAGGATATAGCTCAGTGGGTTCAATCCACAGTACCACATATACACACACAAAAAGTTATGTTAATACTGAGCTAGCACAGACTTTTTATTCCCCTTGTTCCCTAGACAATAACAACAATTTACATAGCATTTTACTGTGTATCAACTATTATGAGTAATCTAGAACCATTTAAAGTGTGTGGGAGAGTTGATATGGTGGTGTATGCCTCTGGTCCCAGCTATTCAGTAGACTGAGGTGGGAGAATCACTTGAGTCTATGAGTTCAAGAACAGTCGGAAGTGCAGGGCAGGGTGGCACACACCTGTAATACCAGCACTTGCTAGGCAGGAAGATGGAGAATTAAAGGCCAGCTTGGGCTACGTAGTGAATTCAAGGCTAGCCTGTACTACACAGCAAGACCCAATCTTATAAAACAAAAACCCAAAATAGCCTGGGTAACATAGTGACACCCTGTCTCAAAAAAAATTAAAATTCAACCAGGCATGGTGGTGCACTTTTGTAATTCCAGCTACTGAGGAGGCTGAGGCAGGAGAATTACAAATTCAAACCCAACCAGGGCAATTTAGTGATTTAGTGAAACCCTGCCTCACAACCAAAAATTTTTAAAAAGGCTGAGAGTATAGCTCAGTGCAAAGGATGTAGGTCCAATCCCCAGTAATGCAAATAAGAAAAAACAATAAGAAGTATACAGAAGTAAATAAATTATATGCAAATAGTATGCTGTATTGTTACTGCATGATGAATTCAGCAGGTATAATCCAGGCTCTTGTGTACAACATCCAGTGTGTTGCAAGCACACACCCAATGGCAAAAGGAAAGCAGCTATATTATTTGTTTTATTTGTTTTGTTTTGGTTTTTTGACCCAGGGTCTTGCTATCTAGTTCAGGCTGCCCTTGAACTTGCAGCAATCCTCCTGAGAATGTTGAAATTACCACCATGACCACTGCTGGGTATCTTCCCCAAAGAATTAAAAGAATCATACCACAGTGATATATGTGCACCCATGTTCATAGCAGCACAGTTTGTAATAGCTA
>NW_004624804.1:11811485-11866588 GCF_000247695.1 Heterocephalus glaber
TTGTGAGGCAGGCAGCGAAACCGCTAAGCTAAATATTATCATTTTTTTTTTTTTTTTGAGAGAGAGAGAGTCTTGCTTTGTAGTGCACGCTGGCCTTGAATTCACTATGTAGCCCACACTATGTACAACTCACAGTGATCCTCTTGCCTCTGCAACCTGAGTTCTGGTATTAGGGTATTTCTGTAAATAAGATTTTCTGTCATTTGTGCTGTCTTCTGATTTTTAACTAATTCCAATTAATCTTATTCTTCTTTGCTTCATCTAAGAGCTGCTGAATCCCGTTTTCAAGGTTGGCCTTGAACCCACAATATAACCTAGACAGGCTTCCAACTTGTGAACCTCTGCCTTAGCCCCCAGAGTTCTGGGACTACAGGCATGCACTGCCATGCACAGGTCTCTTGCTATTTTTAAGGTATGTCTGAATAACTGGTCACTGACAGGAGCCCTATCTTTCAGTTCTGACACTCTGTCCTCTCACTGGGTGCTTCTGCTGCCCACATTTTGAATTTTTTTTTTTTTGGGTACTGGGGATCAAACTTGGGTCCTTGCACTTGCGCAGCAGGCGACAAAACCACTGAGCTAAATCCCCGGCCCTTGAATATAATTTTTAATCTCCTGAATTTCTGTTTGGTACCTTTTCATGGACACTAGTTTTTTGCTAAGCTGCTCATTCATGTGTTGTATCATTTTGTTTAGCTTAGGTAGCTTTTGATTGTGTCTTCTGTGAACTCACCAATCATTTTGTTTATCTGTTTAGTTGTATCTTCTGTGAGCTCACCGAGTATCTTATTGATGTTTCTTTTATCTCCTGTTTTATCTTTTCAAATAATTTGGCTGTGTGGCTTTTTGTACCCTTCCCCCGAGTACCCCACGGATCATCTTTGGGGGTTAGTTTTTGGAAGCATGCTGTTGTCCAACCATCTCATGTTTCTGTTGCTTTTTCTTCTCATGTTTTTTTTCTTGTTTTCTGTTTCTTTTTGAGTTTTGTGGGTAGATCACAGTGTAAGACTTTGCTGCTAGTATGGAGGTCTCTTTTCTTTTCAGGGTCTTCTTTTCAGTGATCTCTGGGCATTGCTAACTATAGCCCTTTGCCTCTGTCCCAAGATCCAACCACCTCTGTTTATTTGGGAGGGGAGGCTGCACTATATTTAACCCAACACCCAGTTTCTGGGAATGGTCTGCAGTATTATTAATGACACAAAGGCAACAAGATATTGGCATATTGAGAAAACCAATTATTAGTAACAACTATGCCATTTTGGCAATAGTAATAAAATCAGTAATAGTCACAGTCAAATTGGATATTGACATACCCTATGAACCTATAATGTATCATCCTTAACCATAGAAAAGAGATCTATAATTATAGTATAAACACTATGACAAATCAAGTATTGACATACAGTAAATATCTACTAAATGAAATAACTATAACTTCACTAACAATAGAACAATGTTTAGCAGTAATAGCATATAGCTAACTACCTAAAGTTTCATAAAGCTTAATGCTTCTACTAATAAAGATATGGGGGAAAAGTGGAAAATGAAACAAAATTGGAAAAGTTAGTCAGTGGAAGATTGGAAGGAGGATCACTATGAGTTTGAGGCCAGCCTGGGCTACACAGCAAGTTCAAGGCCAGCTTGAACTACATAGTGAGACCCTGTCTCAAAACACCAAAAATAAATAAATAAATAAATGATTGGATCACCTCCACCTAAATTGATGACATAAGCAACTAAAATAACCATTTTTTTGTTTCTGCTTGGCCTCCTAAAAGGTCTCTGGGATGGGCTGGGAATGTGCACAGTGCCTGTTTGGCAAGCAGGAGGCCCTGAGTTTGATTCCTGCTACCAAAAAAATGTCTCTGGGATGATGGTGGAAGAGTGAGCAGTGGCAAACCAGCCTCTCTGAGACTGGGAGACCAGATGCTGGCATACAGCAACATGGGGAAGAGAAGAAAGAGGGAAGTGGATCCCCAAGATCCAGGAAAGTTCTGAGGGGAGAATTAGAGCTCACAAGGAGAGTGAGGTGACAGACCTCAAGGCAGAGGAGGGGGCTGGCAAATTGTCTCCTGGATCGCTGTTTGAGGGAGGAGGCTGGATCCTAGAGGTGTGGTGACAGCAGGGCACCCTGGAGGCCTCCACAGAGAAAAACGCACTGGTGGAGCAGAGCAGTGGATGCTGTGTGCTGCAGCAGTTGGTGAATCACCCCAGTTCAAAAGTCCCCAGAAGGGAGTGATTGGCCACCATTTTGGGGTGGTGCCAGCTGAACCTAGGACTCAGAGCAGGCAGGAGTTGACTTCATCTCAGGGCTTCCAGTGTCTGGGTGAGGCACATCCCTGGGAACCGAGGTCAAGCTGGCAAGAAACCCCCTTAGTGTTTTGGGCTGAACTTGGGTCACAGACCCACAACTAGAGACCAGGACTAGCCTGAACTTCTGTGGAGTTGAATCGGCTCCTACTGAAGGCTTGCTGGGATCATACAAAATGGACCTGGGCTGTGTCTGCCTCCTTTGTCTGGCAGTGACAGCAGAGACATTCTCTGAAGTGGACACTACCACAGAACTGTAGACTTGAAATCACAGGCTTGAAATCTCACACTTTCTTTCCTTTTTTTTGAGACAGGGTCTCGCTATGTAGTTCAGGCTGGCCTTGAACTCACTATGTAGCCTGGGCTGGCCTCCAACTCAAAGCAAGCCTCCTCCTGCCTCAGCCTCCTGAGTGCTAGGATTATTGGCCTATGTCACCACGCCTGGCTCGTTTCTTTTCTTTGTTTGATTGTACTGTATATTCTTGTTTTTTCATGAATATAAACATTATCTTTATTTTTTGTTTTGTTTTGTTTGGTTGCTTTTGTTTCTTTTTTGTTCTCCTGTCTTCTTCACCAGTCTCCAAAAGCTTAGGTAATCTTCCTTTGTTCTTCAACTTTGCTTTGCTTCTTATCTCTTTCCCTTTTTCTATTTCTCTTTTACCCTTCTATCCCTTTTAAATCTTCTCCCCAGAGGGTAAAATTACTGAATTGAGGGTATATTTACTGGATACAATTTTCTGGTTTGTTTTAGATTTTGTTATATAACTACAAATCTTGTTCATATGGTTAAAGCTGGCCAATTAATAGTTACGACAGTTTGTCATTTTCTAGGCTGTTTCATGCTATTGTTATTGCTGATTGTACTACTTTAGGCAAGATGACACAGTTGTTCTAATCAGTTGTTCTTCCTGGTGCCAAGAGATTGTCTTAGGGTCATAACCAATACTACAGGCCACTGCCAAAGAACCAGGGGCTGGGCCAAATAGGCAGCAACTTCTCATCCCCAATGAATTGAAGAGGTAGGGTCTTGCAATGGGCTCAGAACCCAAAAGCTGGCTACACCTAGAAGACATCTCTGAAAAGTAGTCATTTCCTAAATTCTCAATACTAGCAATAAAGTTACCCATCATAAGCAATTTACAAACATCAACTAAGAAACTAACCTAAAATAAAAGAAAAAAGAAAAAAGAAAATGAGAAGACAGGAAGCAAGATGCAGCCCTAGACTTCCAGCTTGCCCAAGGCAAACCCAGGGGGCCAGGAGGTGGAACAATCCAAAGCCACCCACTTGGACTCTGAAATGGTTAACAGCAGAAGTAATAAAGCAGATGACTACGGCTCTGAAAAGTCTCTGGAAGTTTCAATAAATGCTAACTCCTTAAAAAAATTTTTTTTTCCCTAGCTCCCCTTCCTTCCTCCCTGCCCCTCTCTCTTTCTCTCTCCTTCCTTCCCTCTCTCCCTCCCTCCTTCCCTCTTTTTTCCTTTCCTCCCTCCCTCTCTCTTTCTCTCTTCCTCTTTCTCCTTCCTTCCCTCCCTCCTCCCCCCCCCTTTCTTTTTTTTTCCTTTTCCTTTCCTTTTCCTTTCCCCTCTCCTCTCCTTCTTTTTTTCTTTTAGTGGAGCCAGAAGTTTATTTGAAAAATGAGGACTGAAGGGGTAAGGGAAGAACTAGCTCAGCAGAGTGAATGTGGACCAAAGAAAGAAAGAAAAGGATAAAAGTGCACCCTGTGTCTAGGATGCAGAGCGGGCTACCATGAGGCCACAATAGCCCCAAGCTCCTATTTCTGCACTGTCATGGCCTCTTTCTCTACTCTTGGTATGTAGGATGTATTCACATCACTGAGAAATTCTGGATTTCTATTGTCACAGGATTAAAGCTTCTTGGATTCCCTTGCAGTGATATACAACCAGTATTTTATATTTTGAGATAGGGTTGTGCAGGCTGTTGTTCAGCTGGCCTCAAACTCGAAATGATCCTCCTGCCTCAGCCTCCCAAGTGCTGGGATCACAGGTGTGCAACACCATGCATGCCAGGCTCAGTTTTTTGTTTTTTTTTTGGTACTGGGGATCGAACTTGGGTCCTTGCGCTTGTGCAGCAGGCGGTGAAACCACTGAGCTAAATCCCTGGCCCAGTATTTTATTTTTGATCAGTGGCCTTTTGGGCTATGTTAGGGCACTGAACATCAGTCTCAAAACGAGGGTTTTTGTTTTGTTTCTCCAGGGTCTTTTTTTTTTTTTTGGCACATGTGAATTTTGTTTTATATAAAATGAAAAGACTTTCTTTTGACCTCTGATAATGATTTTAAAATTAAAGGAGTGCCCGGTGTAGTGGTACATGCTTGCAATCCAAGCCCTCTAGAGGCTGAGGCAGGAGAATCTCCATGAGTTCAAGTACAGAGGACAGGCTGGGCTATATAGTGAGTTCAAGACCAGCCTGAGACCCTGTGAGAAAAAAATTTTTAATTAAAGGAGCATCTTGTTTTGGTGTGGGAATGATCCTGGATTATGTTGTGACTGACATATATTAGTTACTTGTACTTTATTTTTTTGATCTTTGCAGGAAGAAAATTACAAGTAACAAGTTTTATATAATTAATTTTAACTTGTTACTTTTTTTCATTTTCAGGACAAACTTTCAACCTTGGATGAAAATATTTCCAACTATTTATCCATAAGGTGACTGTTTCACTGTAGGACAACTATTATGTGGAGATATCTGTTTGTGAATTCAGCTATGGATTTGTGGGGATCCTTACATGAATTTTTGTTGTTGTTGTTTTTTGAGACAGGTTCTCACTATGTAGTTTTTTTTTTTTGGTACTGGGGCTCGAACTCGGGTCCTTATGCTTGCAAGGCAGGTGGTGGAACCACTGAGCTAAATCCCTGGCCCTCACTATGTAGTTCTTGAACTCACTATGTAGCCCACGCTGGCCTTGAACTCAGTGATCTTCCTGTCTCAGCCTCCCGAGTCCTGGGAGGCCACCAAGCCTGGCCTCCTGGAATTTCTGAAGATGCTTCCTGAATAGCTGCCCCTTCTGTGTGCCCCACCACATAATAGGTTCCAAATTTTGAGCTGTTCCCCACTGTTTGCTTTTTTTTTTTCTTTTTTGTGGTACTGGGGATCGAACCTGGGTCCTTGAGCTTGTGAGGCAGGCGGTGGAACCACTGAGCTGAATCCCTGGCCTGTTCCCCACTGTAATGTCTGTCTTAGCAACTTGGCAGAACCAGTCTGCTCTGCTCTGCCTCTGGCCATTTTACACCACAGGATGCTTTGCGACCATGGGGCTTGTTAGCTATTTCCGCTCTCTCAGATTGTAGTCTTGTGCTGCCTGAAAACAGCTGCCTAAGGTATCTTGTCCAGCCCTGTAGTTGCTACTAATCTAAGAGGGCTGGTCAAGTTACTCCATTATGGTCAGCAGCAGAAGTCTCCCTTTCCTCAGATACTGTATTTTAAAGTGAAAATAAGGGAAAAGCAGTAGCCCCTCAGGTACCAAAACCAAGAAAATATTATTTTCTGAGCTTGGCATGGTGGCTCACATCTGTAATCTCAGCTACTTAGGAGGTCAAAGCAGGATGATATAATTTTGAGAATAGCCCAGGCAACTTAAACAGACCCTGTCTCAAAATAAAATAAAAACAGCTGATGATGCAACGTAGCTCAGTGGAGAATGCATGCCTAGCAGGGACTCAGTCCCCAGTGTGGGTAGAGGTGGGGGAGAGAAAAAGAGAAAAGAAGAAAGAAAACTTCTGGAAGCCATAGTTAGAGCTTGGAAGGGGGAGACGGTCCGAGAGAATGAAGGTAACAAGTGGAGAGAAGCAGAAATGGGAGCTGGTGAAACAACATTCTAGCAGCATCCTGTTTTTCAGCTGTTTTCAAGTCCAAGGGCCTCCTTATGTGGACCGTTAGCAGTAGGTCCACATACAGGAGTAGGCTTCCAAGGTCAGCAGATATGAGAGCTAACTGCCTGTCTCACAAGTTTTTGATCTATGTTTTGATCTATGTTTTTTTAGATTCTTTGCCCTTGTAGCAAATTTTGTCAACATGATTATACAGATGAGATACTTAATACAGTATATACTCAACACAGTATATACTTAATATAGTATAAAAATAAAGCAACATATTTCAGAAGTATTTTAAGTCCTATCCACATTTTCTCCGGAGTCACCCTTGCATGTGTATTGTATATTCTGCACTTTCACTTGATGGGACAGTAGCAGGGACCCGAATTTACAAGGATCCCCCTACATTGTCCCTTCCACACCTCTCTTCAGCTTCATTTCTCTCTCCCTTGCTCCTACATCCCAGCTGCACAACTGTAATGTTTCCGTTAAGCGAAGACCTTATTATTGGAACCTTGAAGACCCTGGAACTTTGGGATTTTGTTTTATTTTCAATAGTTCTTTATCACTATTTAAAGTTACCTGGTTCATTTGTTTGCTTCTATATTGTTTGACCACCTCCACTTGAATATAAGCTCCAGAACAGACCTGGTCTGTCTCATCGACTTCTCTTACTACCCAGAACAGTGCTGGGCATGCCTAAAAGGCATTCAATACCTGTTGGGTAAACCACTCCTAGAGTGAACAGCCTTAGTGTAAAATTTTCTGCTCTTCTAGTTTAGCTGAACTTAAAATGGGGACTAAGTTTACTCAAATTTTAGTGTTAAAATGTAACATGACTTCAGTATATGTTATTAGAATCAGCAAAACAGTGAAATAAGTTTAATTTTTAATTTATTAGAACCATTAAATGATGATTTAAAAAGCAGAGTTCCCATCAAATTAACATGTAATTCAGGGCAAAAATACATATAAAAAACCCTAAATCTTAAGGCAGATGTAAAACATTATAAAAACAGCATGTCTATTACAGACTGTAGAATGTCAGATTTTTAAGAGATTCACATTGTATTTTATACCACTACAATGTGTTAACAAAGTCAAAAATATCCATTGGTCCAAGATTTTTTAGCCTGTAAAATCCCTCAGCTTCTAATTGAAGAAATTTTGCTGTTAAGTAACAGCTGTCACTTAACCAAGTGACCACTTTTTATGTCAAAGGAACTAAGGCCAGTAATCTTATGGTTTTTATTTGTAAAGATTTTAGAATATTAAATATGAAGTATTACTAGAAATATTTTTAGATTTATCTCCCCATGCTAATTCCCAAAGGATGTATATCACTTCCCTTTAACTCCATTTAAAAATTTTGTGAACTGTTAATATCTATTCATTGTAGGCCTATCCTACTGATAATGAAGGCATAAATTACTTACTTTGATATCGTAGAAAAACTGTAGTCAATTACTGCATCTTTTTCTGGTCACTAACTTCACGCTGAAGTCAAAGAAATTTTGCACCTCAACAAGTGAACTTGTACAAGTTTCAATTATGACTGGAACCTGGGCGTGGGAGGCAGGGGGAGTTCATGTTTGTTTGCCTGTTTCGTGGTGCTGGGGACCAAGCAGCCAAGTGCTCTACCACTCAGAGAAACTTTCAGCCCAATATTTCATATATAGAGAGAATTAACAGTAGTCCTGAAAAACAGAGTTAACAACCTTAAATTTCCTTCATGATCCACACCTTTTGTTTTGGGGGCATGGGATAAGATGTAAAAGTGCTTTAATCAGAAAACAAGGATTAACTAGCTTACACTTTCTATTGAATAGTGTCAAAGACAAAAAGTATTCAAAATAATTTTGTAAGTCTAGCAAATATGAGGTTGATGGTATCTTAACATAATAAGTAATTACAAAGTTTCCTTTTTATTACAAACTTTAAGCTATTTTTATAAAACAGCTATACTTCACTGTACTTCTATCCTTATTTTTGCATTAATAAAAACTTGTTAAAATTTCTTGCGTAGTATTTCTGAAAAATACACAGTCAAAGAGAATCACTAAAACTTTCAGGAAGGCTTTGAAATCTTGACTGCAGATTCATTTCCAGGTAGATTTAGCCCCTTTCAGGACCTGGCATTTAAATCATGAATATCTTCTCCAATGCAAACTGTGAAAATAAAACTTTAGTCAATGCTGACTATAGTTAAACAGTACTGGTAGTATCCGAAAAAAATGAAAATGCACTCAACAATTTCACACCAAGTAAAAAATAACATAAATATTTATGTCTTTGAAGGTTATCTCAACTTTCATGAGTCTTCAACTGAAAGCTAATCTGCCCAGACACATCAGCACTTACGTAAAATAGAAGGAGCAGGAAGGTAATTTTGTATACATGTTGCACATGTTTGGCACCCAGTTTCCCTTCATTTATGTCACTATTCTAGGCATAACTCCTGGAAGAGCATGAAATGAAGGGCACCCAGAACAGAACACCTGTTGGGCTCACAAGAATACATTAGTATAGAAAACCTTTTCAGCTGAGTAACTACTCTTACTGTGGTTATGCTATGTGCAACACATAATCTGTACAACCATGTTCTCTTGCTATTTGTGGAAAAAATTAAGCTTAATAAAATGTGAAATATACATTAGTTTTCTTTAAATGCAAAGATTAACCATTTTTGGCTCAATTGTATCATAACCAAAAAAGTCTCTGCTTTGATAATGCAATATGAAAAAGTTCACATACGTACATGGGTACATTCCTTCATTACAGGTTTTACTTCAATCTACCTCAATGTATCTTTACAACTGATACAACTGATCTTTACAACAAAAGTGAAAATGACAAAGTAGAAATGATTTCATTTTACAGCACTTTAGGTTTTGTGAAATTTTCCTTTAGGATTTAAAGGACATCATTGAAACGCTGCTTTCCATAGTCTGCAGGATCCATCTGAAGCTCTCGTTCTTCATCATCTGTAAGTAAAATAATTATACATCAAGAATAATATTTAAAAAATCACCAAAGAAATCCAATTTAAAAATGTTTCTATTATTTTCAGCCTTAAGATCATTTTTTTCTTTTTGGTACCGGGGATTGAACTCGGGACCCTGCGCTTGGGAGGCCAGTGCCGGAACCACTGAGCTAAATCCCCGGCCCAGATCATTTTTGTTTTCTTGTTATTTCTCAACCAATGTAAACAGTGCTCTATTTCTTAGTTGCTTGGCTAAAGAGTGGTAAGTCTGTAACCGTTTTGGAAGATTACTTAATTTAAACAAATTTTGATGACAGATCCAGAGATGTAGAGCTAGATATAACACATATAGCCAGCCAAACTTTAGGAACTCACAACATTGAGGAATCAATTCCCTTACATATATATATTATTTCTGTGTAGATGAAAGTCTAGCCCCTTAACTAAGCTTTGGTACAAAGAAACATTTCTGTGTATACTTCATGCATTTAAGAAACAAAGTCTTTTCTAATTTTAGAATTAACCCGTATCAGTAATATAAAAATTAGAAAATAAAAAAGGAAAATAAAAGTCACTCATAATCCCAACACTTAACACTGTAGTGAACTTCTCTGCTTGTTTGCAAGCATCTTACCTTTGACTTCCTAAATTAAGTATACTAACCAAAATTTAACTCTTCATTATCACAAAGAAAAAGAAATATTATATGATATCATTTATGAGATCCTCAAAGCTTCTTTGCTATATTAAATACTCCATTTAGTGCTCTGGGAATTTGACTTATTTGGCCACTGACTGGTTTTTCCGCCTCCTTGGCCAGGAGCTGTCACTCTACATAGCTGTCAGTTTATCTGCCAACAGCAGTCCTTTTCTTCAAAATTCTGCAGAAAACCACAGGTTTTGAAATAATACTGCTCTAAACAATTAAAATTATGTTAGAATAACAATGAAAAGTATTTAAATCAGTGCCTGGAGACTTTTTTTGGGGGTACCGGGGATCGAACTTGGGACCTTGTGCTTGTGAGGCAGGTGGTGGCACCACTGAGTTAAATCCCCAGCCCCTGAGAGACTCCTTTTTGAGCATATGGCTTTTTATAACATTTTTATTTGAGGTTTTATAGGTTTTTGACTCTAAAATTTTGTTCTTTCAAAAGTGCCAAACAGGCAGATCACCTGCCTAGGTGCATTAGCCCCTGGACTCAATCCTCAGAACTGAAGGGGAAAAAATCATCAAACATTCCAACTTTCTTTTTCCTTTCAACAACTTTCCTATTAACCCATTCATGATGAGTCAGCTTGTACCACCGATGGACCTGTCTGATGGCACCTGATGGGACAGTCATGCACGGGCTACTGGTGATTCAACCCAGTGGGAACATGTTAAACTTACAGAACTTCTAATTCAGAACTGCAGGAAACCATTTTGGATCATATTCTTAAACTGCTCACATATCTTTATTTTATTTATTTATTTTGGTACCAGGGGTCAAATTCAGGACCTTGTGCTTGTGAGGCAGGCAGCGTCCCCGGCCCTGCTCACATATCTTTAATAGTATAATCTACTAGGTATGATAACCCAAAATCTATTATTATATGTGTAAAAGGCTGAAATTATATCTATATTCACATTTACATTTTGTAAAGATGGTGTGTGTGTGTGTTTTGAGACAGAGTCTTGCTGTATAGTCCAGGCTGGTCTTAAACTCAGTATGTGGCCCAGGCTGAACTTGAACTCCCAGCAATCCTTCTGCCTCAGTTTCCCAACTGCTGGCATCACAGGTGTGCACCACCACCATTGGCTACTAATCAATTTCTTACAAAAAAAACCTCACTGTATTTCAAAAATACTATCTTTGGTTTTTAAAAGAGAAAATAATCATGGGCACCCAGGCATGGTGGTTCATACCTGTAATCCCAGCACACTGGGAGGCTAAGGTAGGTGGATCCCAAGTTTGAACCCAGCCTTGGCAACTTAATGACTTAGGGACATTCTGTCTCAAAATAAAATAGAAAAAGGGCTGGGGTTGTACTTCAGCACAAAGACCCTGGGTTCATTCCCCACTAGCAGGGGGTGAGGGGAATTGCTGGCACTTTTCCAGAAAGCTCTCCCTAGAATGCATCTGTAAGACCTCACTTTATGGCTGTAAATGCATCTTTCAAGACATTAGCAATCAGATGGAGACGTAATTACTACTGAGCAGTGAAAAATTGGTAGAAATTTATCAGGAAACTTACTGAAGGAAAAAAAAATTTAGTTCTTTAGATTTTTAAATGAATAAATGTGAAGAGAAAATGAGACATTAGCCAGGGTCTAGGAACAGAAAAACTGAGACCTGTTCTTGGTACTTGATAAAGATAATCTAATTCCTAAATGTCTTTGGATCCTAATTATCTTCTTAGCAGAGTAAGAGTAACAACTGTTTTCCTTGCTCAGAATAAAATAATGCCTATGAAGGCAGTCTTTACTGCAAAGTCGTATATAAAAAACTTATTCTCTTCAGCAAAATTTTAACCCATTTATGCTGAAAGTTGCAATTTTTTATTTTTTGCATGACATCCATATCCATACATATTACTTAGAAAAATTCAAGGAACAAGAATTTGAAGAGGAAAAGTTTTATTTTGTTTTCTTGTTTGTGGTGTTCCAGAAATGGAACACTAGGCACAAATGGGTTAATGATGCTGTCATGTTGCTTTTCAGAATTTCACAGGACTTTCTGAATATGAATTGAGCTATCACTTACATTAACAAGAGTCCATTTTCAGTATAACTATTCTCCCCAGAATTCAAGTTTCAGTCAACAAGCTTTTTATATTTACCTGTAAAGCATTATAAAATTACCTGACCAAATTTGATATGTGATAATAAATAGTAAACATAATTATATGGACTAAGATTCTAGTTCATTTAAATTAATTAATTAATTAATTTTTGGTACTGGGGATTGAACTCAGGATCTTGTGCTTGTGAGGCAGGTGTGGCACCACTGAGCTAAATCCCAGCCCTCTAGTTCACTTTAGAAAGCAGCAAAACCTGTAAGCTTAGCAAGTTAAATTATTATGAAAGGAAATATAAAGATATTCAAAATTTATTAAATAATTTCTAAATTTCCTCTGAAGAAAATACTGTCTCCACAAAAAAGCTCTGCCAAGCAAGAGCAGTCAGCCAATAAGGCTCCATAAAGGAAGTACAAGTTAATCCACAGGAATTAAGTATAATTATTATTATTATTTTTTTGGTACCAGGGATTGAACTCAGGACCTTGAGCTTGCAAGGTAGGTGGCGGCTCCACTGAGCTAAATCCCCAGCACTGGTATAATTATTTTTTAAAACAGGTAACCCAGAAAAAAATTTTTAGATTGGATTTTACTTTTAAATGTTATTTTATTCAACAAACACTTACGTAGGGCTTACAGTGTGAAAGCCTACCTTAAGTGCTCAACAAATATTAAGTTATTTAATTCATATAACAACTACTAAGTTAGGTTAACTATTTCTATTTTACAGTTGAGGAAATTAAGGCATAGAAATTAGATAATTCACAAGTTCACAGATCTCGTATAATGGAGCTAGGATTTGAATCTTGACAGTTTGGTCCAGAATGCAGGCCCTTAAGGACAATGCTTAGAAGTGTAATCTTTTTTTTTTTGGTACTGGGGATCGAACTTGGGACCTTGCGCTTGCGAGGCAGGCACTGGAACCACTGAGCTAAATCCCCAGCCCAAGGACAAGGCTAAACTTCCTTTTAAGATGTATAAGGAGTGACTGAAAAATACAGTGAATGTTTAACAACAACAACAAAAAAGTATTACCGTAAAAGACTCATTGTTATTAAGCCATCTCAAAGTACTCCCTTTCACTTCAAACACATCCCATCATTCTGGCCACTTTCTGAAGCAGTTCTGGAAGTCCTTTTCTGTGAGTGACTTTAGGAGGTATTGTCAAAAATATGGTGAATGTTGCTGCCAAATGCGTCCAGTAGACAGGCAGCTTGTAAAAGCTTTACGGCATGCCCTCCTCCATCTTTATCACTGGATTTGGTACCATGGGACTTCTGGCTCCTCCCCGAAGTCAAAATAACCACGAACTCCCTACTGGCGGAGATACTGCCAAACCCTTGGTTTCACAATCCAGAATTTTGGAGATCAAAGCCAGAACCTTAACCTGTAGCCATAATCCCTAATCCTAGGGACCTCATGGCTTGAGAAAAAACACATTCCACCTCTCAAAACAGCAGTAAAAAAACCCTCTAGCAAGAAAACTTTTATAGTACTTATCAAGTGCATGATTCAATTTTTCTTATCTTTGACTGCAAAGTTTAAAGGGTTTCAGTTAAAGTTTTTACTTTCTGTCCTGGGTTTGGGAATAGATGTGTTTCAGGCATCCTTGAAATCTGAACATACTTTTGCACAATACTTGAGTTTTATATATATATTAATTCCACAGTAAATGTGGGCACAGAATTTTATAACTGAGGACCATCTATTCTAGTTCAGCACTCTCACATACAGATGAAGAAATTATGGCTCAGAGAGTTTAAGTGCCATAAGAAGCAATAGGCAGCCTGTCCCTTGACTGTCAGCCCAGTGGTTCTTACTACTCTATTTAACTGCCTGTTCTGACTACAAGAGCAAACCAAACTGGAAACCTGTTACTTCTCCATTGGCATAATGAAGAAATCTTATAAAATTATACATATTCTGACTTAATAATAAACATTTGTAATTCAACTTGTTGATAAATCAGAAAACAGCCATAATTCCTTTTCCCCATTTTGTGGACAGTTATGTTTGTAATTGCTTTAGGTATCTTAAATATCCCTTTTTAGTCAGCCTACCCAATCTATCCCTCTTTATTTCCTGCAGCTGATATTTTTGTGTCTTTCTGTCCTGTATGATAAGGAAGTTCCCTTTCTATCTGCCCTATCTTCTTGCCACTATGATCCAATGAACCCCAGAACGGGAAAAGAAATATTCAATGAGAAGTCTGAGCTCAAGTAAGATTCACTTGGAAATAAGGAAATCTAAACATCCAACAATCTGCTCCCTATTTCAATGAGGATATCATCTTACGTCATTTCATTTCATTTCTTTTCTTTTTTTTTTTTTGGTACCGGGGATTGAATTTGGGTCCTTGCGCGTGCGCAGCAGGCAGCAGAACCACTGAGCTAAATTCCCGGCCCTATTACGTCATTTCTTTATATTCCACAGAATCAGTGAATTTATTTTCTTGTGAAAGAAAAAGCAGGACATCATGAAGGTTCTGGGGACCAAAAATGGAGGATGGCAAAGGGGAATAGGAGTTGGGAAGGAGAATGGCACAAGTAAGGGAGAGAGAAGGCACTAAAAATAAACTTACTACTGTGGCTAAAACCCATAATAATGTTAACTGAAATTTTGTGAAAAAAAATTTATCAGCTTTAAGACAGTTAAAAAAAACACAAGAAGTGATTGTTAAGAATGGGTGAAGTTAACTGCTATAAGAAAACCCTCAACATTACCCAATGAGATAACAGAAAATCCTTCAGAAAAAAAACATTGGAGAATATTCAAACTAGAATCCAAGCAAGCTTTTAAGACCAGAAGTTAAAGGGTTATTACCTGAATCACAGTTATAAGAACAAAAGCTTGATGGGAAAAGCATAAAAGTATGAGTTAATGACATTTATTATGAGCCTTGTGCGGAAAGAAATATGGGAAGGTGAGTATGAAGGCAGAAAAGGATACATACAAAGTAGAAGGCAAAATAAATGACAATTCTTCCCCTCCGAGAGCTTATAGGCTAACCAGTGTATAATATACATGCCTGAAAAAGCCTTGAAGTACGATACACAGTTGCAAATAAATATAATCAAAATAAATCACAAAATGAGAAAAAGATAAAATTTATTAAAAAGGGATAAGATTACACACAGAATGAAATTTATGTGATATAACCAAAATACATTTGAAAAATTCTCATTAATACATAACTCCTAGTACTTATTAATCTCTCTTCTATCTCCAATAATCATATTTTTCCAAAAAGTGGAATATACCAATAAAAAAATGACTAGGTAGAAGTCATGAGTCTCTAGTTTCCTTTTTTATAAATCATTTATTTTTCTGTTACTATGGATTGAACCCAGGGGCATTTTATCATTGAGGTACATACCCAGCCCTTTTTATTTTGAAACAGGGTCTTGCTAAATTGCCTAAGCTGGCCTCAAACTTGCTATTTTCCTGCCTTGGCCTCCCAAGTAGCTGGGATTACAAGCATGTACCACCATGCCCAGCTTCTAGTTTCCTTTTTGATAGAGAAGTCTAGATCAAGTCTATTTCCTTCTGAGTTTTTAAAAACCATTTTTGTCATAAACCTAAATAAAAATTTAATTACTGTAAAAAGAGCTAAGGAAGAAATCAAAACAGGTAACAGTGAAAATGATTTTCATGCATCATATTATAAAAATCTTATATATCACAAGGTGTGATAAAATCAACTTTTTTAGAAAAGATTTTAAAACTTCACAAATAACTATTGAATAAGCAGGCAAAAAACAAGCCTAAAAACTTGCAAAGAAAGCAAATATACTCTGCTGTGCATGCATGGGTGGGGCTGCATGCACATAGTTAGCTTCTGAACTTTTACTAAGTTAAAAGTTCAGAAGTAACACTTAACAAGAAAAATATGTTGAATCTGTGTATCAAAGATAAAAAGATATCTTCACAAACTTATTATTAAATATAAATTTTAAGCCTCTCAAAAATTTCTACAACCATTCTATGCTGTATCAGTGGTGAAATAATTTCACCTGCAGTATGAGGGCGACCATTCCTTCTGTGGCTTTCCTTACAACAAAAATGCTACCTGAGCCATACTTTAACCTAGAACAATGCAATGTTTTCAGCTGAGAAATTGGAAAATAATTATTTTCTAGAACTATTTGTCTAGAGTCATTCTAAAAATTTCTGAGGATTCTGAGTTCCAAATTGTACAGTAACTAAAATTTTTTAAAAAGTAAAATTATTGATAGATCTATTTATCATAAAAGTATTCAAAGCAAAACTAAAAAGAACTTCTCAGAATCTCTTCAAATTAAGATTATACTACTAAGTATAGGTGTGGGAACTTCTACACAAATTCAACCAAAAAATTTAGAGGTGAATTTCATGGTCACTGCATGGAGGCCAGGCCCACGCTCACCTTGGACGTCTTCCTCTCCACCATCACCATCTTCTTCCTCATTGTAAGCCAGCTCAGCCTGCTTGTCTGCCTCATACTCACCTACGTTACCATCATCCCCATTATAATCCGCCAGTTTAGAGCCATGCTGCGGATCAACAGGGGATTCATTTTCATCAAAGAACCGGCCTGTGAAGTAGGTACAGGATTAATTACAGAGTAAAGAGAGAAGAAAAGAAGGGACCTGTACTGAAGGCAGATCACAGAGTAGACAAGCGGAATCTGGCAACTTTCAGGGTACTGGTTATAAAAAAACATTTCGTGAACAGGAATAAAAAACCCTAAGAACATGTTTTGTTGTTGTTGTCATTGTATTTTGTTTTGAAGGTACTGGAGCTTGAACTCAAGGCCTGAGCATGTGCTAGGCAGGAGCTCCACCACTGAGCTATGGCCACAGAACCCCCTTTCCCCTGCCCCACTTTTTTTTGGTACTGGGGATCGAACGCAGGACCTTGCGCCTGCAAGGCAGGTTCAGCACCCCTGAGCTACATCCCTGGCCCTCCACCTTTTTTTTGAGACTGGATCTCACTAAGTTGCTTAGACTGTCCTTAAACTTGTAATCCTCTTGCCTCAAATTTGTAATCCTCTTGCCTCAGCTTCTCCAGAAGCTATGATTACAGGAGCAGGCCATCATGCCAGGTTTGAAAATAGCTTTTATTTAATAATTTCTCTTTTGTTTAATACTTATTATGTAAGATTTGAATGTTTTCTTTTTTTTTTTTGGTACTGGGGATCGAACTCGGGACCTTGTGCGTGGAAGGCAGGCGCTGGAACCACTGAGCTAAATCCCCGGCCCCTGAATGTTTTCTTAAAGAAAAGGGCACTGTTTTCAGGACTGTTTTCCTAGTGACCTAACTTAATACTTTAGGAGAATAAATGATTTTATTTTATATTTTTTTTGGTACTGGGGATCGAACTCAGGACTTTGTGCTAGCGAGGTAGGCACAGCGCCACTGAGATAAATCCCTGGCCCTAGGAGAATAAATGATCTTATTACTAGACACAAAACATATTTGAAATTTGCAGTCACTTTCCCTGAATAATTTTGAAAACTAACTAACCTCTCTCTCTCTCTCTGGTAGTAGGGATAAAGCTCAGGGCCCACACTACTAGGTGAGCACTCTACCACTAAGCTACATGCTCAGCCATTTTGAAAGCAACAAAAAAAATGAGTGCTATACAGGCTAATATATTTGTGTATACTAGACAGATGAACACATCTGAGGGCCATCTCAAATTCTCATTAATACTGATTCACTATAACCATGGACTTCCAAAGAAGGTTGGCAAAGAGTAAGAATGAGAATCCCTATTGGTATGTGCTTCAAAAAACATCTTAAGTAATTCTGATTTATCTTGTCCCATTTCCTAAAGTCCATTAAAAAAAAAAGTCAATGAGAGCTTATGAAAGTTGATCTATATAATACTGTTATACATTCCTAACAATTTATCAAGACGAGCAATACACATTATATCCACTATAGAAAGCTATTCAATAACTAGACATTGAAAATAAAAATGCCAGGTACACTAATATCACAAATATAGGTTAAACTCTACTTTGACATTAAATTTAACTAGTATAAAAGTAAATGTTATTTTACTCCCTCCAAAGCGAATAAAGTTAACTTACTAAAGATGTAAGAATTTAAGACTTAAACATTTAACAATTTTCTGTGATGGGTCTAATATATTCCAAAAATTTACATTTCCATAAGACAGAAGTTTCCTTAGCTTGCAAAGAAAACTTAAGTACAAATTGCAAAAATTATGGAGGTATCTGTCTGTTAGTTCTACAGATAGGCTCATCACATTATCAAGCCAAAACATTTTGAATTGCTGGATAAAGAGTCAATCAGGAAAACAGTTAAATAACAAATCTTGTTGGGTGTGATGGCTCATGCTTGTCACCCCAGAACTGTTGGGGGGCACAGGCAGGGGGATCCCAAGTTCAAGCCCAGTCTGGGCAACTCAGTGATTTAATTAGAACTTGTCTCAAAAAATGAGAAAAGGGATGGGGTTATAGCTTAGTGGGAAGGTCCTGGGTTTAATCAGTACAAAAAACAAAAACAAAAATGAAAGAAAACCCCAGAAGTCCTTAACTATTGAAGGGGAGAGGGTGCAGAAACAACAAGACCAAAGTAATTGGGGCCAATCAAAATCCCAATATGCTGGAAGCTGAGGTAGGAGGACCACGAGTTCAAGTTTGGCCTGGCTACATAGCAAGACTCCATCTCAAAAAATAAAACATACTGGGGCTGGGGATTTAGCTCAGTGGTTTCACCACTTGCTGTGCAAGCGCAAGGACCTGAGTTCAATCCCCGGTACCAAAAAACAAAACAAAACATACAAACAAAATTTATCTTAAATCCATTGTAGAATAAAATTGGGGTATGTACACAAAGTAAATTAATGAAAAAGTTGATCAAATAGAAGTTGAGGGTATAGCTTAATGGTATGGCACTTACCTAGCAAAAAACCAAAAAGTAGTATTTATGGACAAAATAGCTGGCACAGTTAAATCATCTTTATGCATGGTAGATTTTTAAAATTTAATTTTATTAAAGTAAATAAATTTAATTAATCATAGAACTGGAAATTGAATGCACTCCCACTGACCTACAGCCCCAGCCCTTTTTTATTTTATTTATTTATTTGTTTGTTTGTTTATTTATTTATTTATTTATTTTCGGTACCAAGGATGGAATTCAGGACCTTGCGCTTGTGAGGCAGGCATGGTGCCACTGAGCCACCGGCCCTTCTTTATTTTTATTATTTTTTGAGACTCATTATGGGTCTCACTATGTAGTCCAAGCCATCCTTGAACTCATTATGTAGCCCAGCCTGGTCTTGAACTTACAGTGTTCCTGCCTCAGCTTCCTGAGTGCATGTGCCACTCACGCCTGGCTTGAAACTGCTGTTTTAAACATGTAAACAGTTATCTGTAACTATTATAATATTCTTACAGAGCAATTTAAAGTTTCTTTTTTAAAGTGCTTAATTATCTGACTAGCTTGAATTCAGCCATAAAATTTTAATATTATAATTACAATGACAGATAATTTTAAGTCAGTAAGAACAGATGACCACACAATTGCCCTTTAAGCAGTAGTATGTAATATATATGTGTATATATATATATATATACATACATATATATGTCATATATGTCATATATGTCATGTTTGAACAAAGAGCTAACCCCTAGCACTGGGTTTCCAACATTTTCATAGACAAGAAGAAGGGATAAAACAAAACTGACCACATAAAGTTGCTAGTCAGTTTGGGAGATTTGGAAAACTTCACATTAAACAATGCAGTTTGACAGTGTAGATAAAAATACATAATACTGATAATAAGACTGCTAAATTATATAATTGTCAGGCAATGTATCAGTGTGGTTTAGAGTTAGGAGGGAAGGTTTCAAAAGGAAGACAAGTAATGGCCTTTGGTGTAGCTTAATGGTAGGTAAAGTACATACTTAGCACGTACACAGGCCCTGGGTTCAATCCTTGGACATCCACCCCAAAAGGAGGCAAATATGTTAGACCATGACAAATGAAAAGAAGCATTCAGGTGGGTGCAGTGGCATGCTGTTGTAGTACTAGCTACTTGAGAGACAGAGGCGGGAGGAACACTTGAGCCTAAGCTTTCAAAAGCAGTCTGGGCAACACAGTGAAACCTTGCCTGTCTAAAAAAGATATGAGGG
Organism: Heterocephalus glaber; assembly: GCF_000247695.1. The sequence goes on from NW_004624804.1 coordinate 11,831,549, forward strand.
CCGAGGATTTAGCTCAGTGGTTCTGGCGCCTGCCTCACAAGTGCAAGGACCCGAGTTCGATCCCCGGTACCAAAAAAAAAAGATATGAAAGAAAAGCACTTGAATAGGTAAGAACAAAGATGGAGATTAAAGAGGCTAATTTAAATGTAATTATATTGGGAAGTAGAAAGAGGAAATTTAGGCAAATTAGGGATAATTATGAAAGATCTTTACAGTTAGATATTTTTAAAGACCTCCTCCATTCACTTTACAACAAGGTCACTCTTTGAACCAAATAACAAAGTATATGAAAGTATCTATAATAATTTTTTTCCATTCATCCAATAAAGATTCACTGATGTTTTTGATCAGTAGTGTGCTACTTGCTGTGATACAAAATAGTTGCCATCTCCATCATCTGTAACTCAGTGTAGTAAGGGAGACAGATACATAAACAAACTATTAGTGACACCATGTGTGCTCTGCAGCACAATGATCTATAGTGGCATCTAAACATGGAAACAGTTGCTACAGTTGATTTCCATTTGATAGAGTGAGTTTGGGGCTGGGCATTTAGCTTAGTGGTTCCACTGCCTGCCTCGCAAGTGCAAGGTCCCGAGTTTGATCCCCGGTACCAAAAAAAAAAAATATGAAGAGTGATAAAGTGAGTTTGAACTTTATGTAGGAGGCAATAATCAGTTATTATGATTTTTCTTTTTTAAAGACAGGGTCTCACTTTCTTACTTTGTACTTCAGGCTGTCCTTGAACTCACTTTGAAGACCAGGGTGGCCTTGAACTCTCAGTGATCCTCCTGCCTCAGCCTTCCTAGTGCTGGATTACAGGTATGCACCACCATGCTTGGCTGTTTTTGTTTTTGTTTTTAAACTCACCGAGAATAGGAACTAATCTGCAGCATTTTATATTGTGCAAAATTCAATTGTGCATCATACTGACACTGGTGGCTGACTGAAAATGATTAACTTAGAGCCTATTAGCAACAAGATAGCTTCAACACAGCAGTTTAAACACGAGAACACAAAGAAAGAAGCAATGTGCCCATTAGCTATTGGAAGTTTCTAAAACCAGGCATGGTGACAAACTCTTGTAATCCCAGTACTCCAGGAGGCTGAGGCAGGAGTAAAGGGACTAATACTGTGCTTACTCTGTAAACAATTCAAGTGCAGCCTGGGCAACTTAGTGAGACCTTGTCTCAAAATTAAAAATAAAAAATGGGCTGGGGATGTAACTTGGTATAGGCCTTGGGTTAGATCTCTAGTACTGCAAAAATATATAAATTTTTAAAATTAAAAAAAAGGTCTTTGAACAGTATCAAATTTGAAAAACTAGTAGAAAGAAATTCTCAATGTTTAAATTCTTTTTTTTTTTGGAGCCAAACCAACAAGTCTATTAAATACATAATGAGCACATGGTATGTTTGAAGTAATTTTTCATGTATCTTCCTTTCTTTTATTCTAATTGGTATAATAAGATGGTCCATGATTGTGAACTTACATCATATACTCCACGTGACCTAAAGTAAAGTATTAAGCTTCTTTTTAATTTCTCCTTAACACACAGAACTTCATATGGAATGCTAGACATTCTGTAAAACAACTCAAATATCAGACCACAAACATTAAAAAAACAGAGAAAGAAAGGATAATAACAAGTGTTACGGCTTGTATCTAGATGTCCCCCCCACAGCCTTACGCAGTCATAGGTGGGTTTTCTGGATGTGACTGGTTCTAGAGTGTGTGCTGCTGGGATCACTGATGTTGGGAGGACCGATGTTGGGATTGATTCACCAGTGCTGGGACTGGTTTACCGGTGCGGGGATTGCGGGTGCGAGTGCTACCTCCTCTAAGGGTGAGTAGCCTTAATAAAATATAAGGGACTGAAAGAGCTGCTGTGTTTGTTGCTTGTCACTTGTGCATTGTCACTTCTTGCTGCTTGGTGCCCTGCTTTGCCATGGAGTGTTTCTCCTCAGTGATGCCACCCTACCTTGGAGCCAGCTAACTATGAACTGAAACCTCTACAACTGTGAGCTAAATAAACCTTTCCTCCTTTAACTTGTAGGCGTTGGGTATTCTGTCTCAGCAAGGAGAAAAAGTAACTGAGACAAATAGTAACATTCCTCAATCAGGAGAGAGCATTTCAATCAAGGGAAACTAAGCTGTAAATTTTAATCCTGAAGTAGAAATTAAATGAACACTACAATGAAGCTTTTCTTTTTTTTTTTTTGTGGTACCAGGGATTGAACTCAGGACCTTTTGTTTGCAGGGCAGGCGCAGTGCCACTGAGCTAAATCCCCAGCCCCAATAAAGCATTTTTTGTTTGCTTTATTAGCTCAAGATTAATTTATGGGTTTTAATTTCTTAATTATTCTACCAAGAATACATTTATGTTTTTCATGTCATTGTAATTATTAATTAACTTGAGTTGGTTAAAAACCTAATGAGAGGGCTGGGGATTTAGCTCAGTGGCACTGTGCCTGCTTGGAAAGCACAAAGTCCTGAGTTTGATCCCTGGTACACCCCCCCCCCCCGCCAAACAAAAAACAAAAAACAAACTAGTGAGAAAGAAAAGGAATGTTTACAGGAAGCAACCACTTTTTCTAGCCGTTATCTACTGGTAGTTGTTATGATTTAGATATAGAATGTCCCCTAGAAGTCTTATGTATTCAAGGGTGGGCCTTTGGGGAAGGTGACTAGATCCTGGGGGCACAGTGCTCCTCAGTCCAGTGAGTTCACAGATGAATGTGCTATGAGGAGGTGGGGCCTGGTTGGAGGTGGATCACTGAAAGGGTGTTTTCTAGTCCCTGGCTCCTCCCTTCTCTTTCTGCCTCTGGCCTGCCATGAGTTGAGCAGCTTTCCTCCATCAGGCCCTCCCACGGCCATTTCTGTGTGGGAGCCAGTTGGTCATGCACAGGACTAAACCCTCTAAAATCGTGAGCCAAAACAAACCTCTCCTCCTAATTGAAGTTTTGAGTACTGGGGATTTATTCCAGGGATACAAAAGTGACTAATACAGTGTTTAGTCTCATTTCATTTATTAATTTGGCAGTTAACACTTTCAGCTCACTCTTGCATTACTCAATTTAATACTGAGAGGGCCAGGGATTTAGGTCAGTGGTTCTGGTGCCTGCCGCGCAAGTGCAAGGTCCTGAGTCCGATCCACGGTACCAAAAAAAAATCAATTTAATACTGAGAGTTTTGACTACTTCAAGTATAGGGTAACTGACATATGATGACACTATTTATTGAGATAAAAGTCAGAATCATGAAAGCTGGAATGACGTATGCAAACACAGTGACAAAAATGTTACCGTAGGTTTTCTTCACAAAATGTAGGCAAATTACTAACTGGCTGAGTTATTTAAATTTATTTCATTATCAGGAATATATTAGGTCACTTATTTTGTATCCCAAAGTATGTATAGGACCTGTATGTAATAGGTAGAGGAAAGAATCTATTGTTTTAGGGCTGGGAATTTAGCTCAGTGGTTCTGCCGCCTACCTCACAAGCACAAGGTCTCAAGTTCAATCCCCAGTACAAAAAAAAAAGAATCTATTTTTTGACTCAGGGAAGGTAAAGAGAAAAGCAAAGAAACCAAAGAAGCAGGGGTAAGAGCATCCAAACACAACCTTACCATCTCCCCATTTCCAAGGTAAAGAGATTGAACTGTTCTTTCCTAGTCTTTCCATGGGCTGCTCTTTTGCTTTTCCTTAAGACTGCTTCTATAGGGAGGGAATAAGTGGGGGGGAAGCAGATAATTTGTTTTGTTTCAGTTGTCAGTGTTGCTGAATATGTTGTTTGTCCTCTTCCCCTTGACCTTGTCCACACCTACTGGGTCAGCCTTCACACCAGCACAGGATGGGGGGGCCTGAAGTGGGAGATAATTTGCTAATTTTTGATAAGTGATATGAGACATACATTAATTATATAAGACAATTATATTAATCTTATGTATATTAAATAAGTAGATATTCCAAATTCAGTATTCAGGTTTTTTTTGTTTTGTTTTTGGTACTACGGATTGAATCCAGGGCCTCTGCACTGAGCTACATCCCCAGGATTCCTTCACTCTTTTTTAGACAAGGCCTTGATAAGTTGCTTAGGGTGGGACTGAATGGGAGATCCTCTTTCCTCAGCCTTCCAAAGTGCTGCGATTTATGGGTGTGTGCCTTCACTTTGGCTTTAAGTATTTTTTATTTTTACTTTTTGCAGTGTTGGAGATTGAACCCAAGGCACTGTACATGCCGGGGCAAGTGCTCTTCCAACTTAGCTACATCTGCAGCCTTCAAGTATTCTTTAATATTCAGAATAACTGAAGAACAGATTCTTACTTGATTCCTTTTCTGAACTGATGTCAAGAAAAAAATTCACCAAGGTTATATTTTATCATATTTAAGAATGTAGCAGGGGCCAGGGACTTAGCTCAGTGGCACTGCGCCTGTCTTGCAAGCACGAGGTCCTGTGTTCAATCCCTGGTACAGAAAAAAAAAAAGAAAAAGAACAAAGAATGTAGCTGCCTGTAATCCCAGCTAATGTGGAGGCTGAGGCAGGAGGATTAAAAGTTTAAGGCCAGCCTGGGCAATTTAGAGAGAACCTGTTGAACCTGATTCAAGATAAAAAATAAAAAGAGCTGGGAGCATAGCTCAGTGGTAGAGCATTCCTGGGTTCAATCCCTCATCCTAAAAAAATAAAAAAAGAGACAAAAACCCAGAATGGAGCAAGCTACTCTTTTCAAATACTTTATAAAACATTTTCCCTTCTTTTTAGTTTAGCATTATGATTTACTTTATTAAATTTACCAGATTTTTCTATTTTCTTATTAAATATTAGATATACAGAGAAGTACCGAGAATAACACAAACATCCATGTCCCCATTACCTAGAGCTTTGTCTAATTTTCACAACTGCCACAGTTGTTCTGCAGCTTTTGAAGAAATAAAATACTAATGGATATAATTAAAGTTCCTTGGGTATCTTCCCCTAGCATTCCTTTCCCATCTCAAAGATAGCATCTGTATGAGTTTATGTACTCATGAATAAACCTCATGGTCCTGACTTATAATTTGACTCACAGTTTTATACTGTATGATGATGTGAAAATGAAATACAATCAGTAGAAAATTTTATTTTGAATTTTATCTTTTCCTGGACTATGATATACAGTAGGCTTTCGATGATGGGTGGCAGCAGCAAAGTGTAGCCTCCAATCAGTCACGTGATTAAAAGGATAAAAAACCGAGCCGGGGCTTTAGCTCAGTGGTTCCGGCACCTGCTGAGCAAGTCCAAGGTCCCGAGTTCGAACCCCAGTACCAAAAAAAAAAAAGGATAAAAAACAGCTGGGAACTGTGGCTCATGACTATAATCCCAGCACTCTGGGAGGCTGAAGCAGGAGGATCATAAGTTCAAACCCAGGCTGGGCAACTTAGTTAGACTCTGTCTCAAAAAGAAAGGACTGGAAGTCCAGCTCCTGGGCTTCAATCCTCAGCAGGCCGGGGCAGGGATAAATCTACAACAGGGTATGAATGATCATATCATAAGTCAAGGAACATTTGGGCTTGTTCTTGCTGGAGGAGGGGAGGGCTGGACTCTGACTTGCTGAGCTCAGGTGTCCCCCTGGACACTCAGATTAAGAGAGCTTCCCTAGTTGTAATGAAGAAGGCTACAGTCACTGATCTAACTCCATTTTGTGCCTCTATCATTTCATCTGCTTCTTAATATTTTTTCCTTCTGAGCCACTCTTTTCTGTAGTCATCCTGATTTCCAGTAATAACAAGACTAATCAATAATCATCTTATGGGGCTGGGGATTTAGCTCAGTGGTTTCACTGCCTGCTGTGCAAGCGCAAGGACCTGAGTTTGATCCCTGGTACCAAAAAAAAATCATCTTATGACAAAGGACTGAAATTATGAACCATGCAATCACCCCATGATGAAACTGCCCCTCTAGGTGGGAATAAATACTCCATGATGATAACTGAGGCTGCCCCCTAAGCAGGAGCAGTCATCTCACGATGGGAATTGCACTGCTTTGTCGGTTCTGAAACAAAGAACAACCACATCATGCCAAACCCCCTAGAAATGCAAACCCCTAACCCTTGCCTTTGTTCCTCTTCTCTATGAAACCTCAATGTCTGCAACTTTCTTTCTTTTTTTGGTACTGGGGATCGAACTCAGGTCCTTGGTCTTGCACAGCAGGCACTGAAACCACTGAGCTAAATCCCTGGCCCTGTCTGCAACTTTCTTTATTCCCTCCCATGGCTTCTCAGATATAACCACGTTGATAAATATGGCTTTGTCCATTCATTTTAACCTCTATGATGATTTCACTTTATGTATGTAATAGCCCTCCAAATCCTATAGTTCCACATCCACAGATTGAAACCAACTGTAGAGAATGCTTCAAAAAAGAATATATATATGTACTAAACATATAAAGACTTTTTTCTTTGAGGTAAGATTTTTCTATGTAGCAGGCTGGACTTGAAGTCACTATGTAGCTCAGACTGGTGTCCATGGTCCTTTTGCCAGTTTACTGAGTGCTGGGGTTATAGGAATTCACCACCCTTCCTGGCTCAGACTTTTTCTTATCATTATTCTTTAAGCAGTACAGTATGACAAGTATTTACACAGCATTTATACTGTGTTAGGTCGAATAAGAAATGTACCAGTGGTTTAAAGGATACAGGGTGATGTGTGTAAGTTATGTGCCAATAGTATGCCGTTTTGTAAAAGGATTTGAGTATCTATGCATTTTGGCACCCACAGGGTGTACTGAAACCAATCTCCTGCAGACACCAAGGAACAACTATATACACTAATCATTTTCTTTCTTTCTTTTCTTGGTACTGAGGATCGAATTCAGAACCTTGCACTTGCGAGGCAGAGGCCACTGAGCTCAATCCCTGGCCCGATTTCATCATTTTCATACTGCTGAATTCTTAAGTTGTTTTTAATTTTTGATGTTATAAACAATGAACTTGCCAGGCATAGTGGTGGTCTCTGGAAGGCTGAGGCAGGAGAATCACAAGTTCAGGCCCAGCCTAGGCAATTTAGTGACTTAGACCCTGTCTCAAAATAAAAAATAAAAAACGGTCTGAGGCTCAGTGTGAAGGCCATTGGCTCCATTCCCAGCACCACTACCACACCCTAAGAAGACCCCCCTATATACATCGCTGTCTTCTCTCCCTTCTCAGTCTGATAAGTGCTTGTGCCTCTCACTGACATACATGGAAATCTTTTTCTGAGATGATTGTCAAGAACCAACTCTGGGGTGAGTTGAGGTCCTATTCTCCTCTTTGGGGTATCTCCTTGGACCCCATCTGGTGAAAATATCTTTTATTAAGTGTCCTCTAATATTAGGATCTATTTTGGTACTTTTTTTTCATTCCCGATGTTAAGAATTTGTGCCATCTTTCTCTGTCTTGATCTACGCTGGAGACTTATTTCACTAATTTTTTTAAAGAATCAATTTTTGGTTTGTTAATTTCATTATCAATTTCATATAGCGACCTTTAATTAGTAGTCTACCTAAACTCAAATATTTTTAGCAGACTCTTGAATTGCGGCCTAGCTTTTGATTACCTATTCAACTTCTTTAAATGTTATTCAACTTTTCAAATCCTTTTGAACCAATTTTGGTAATTAAGAATTATTACAGTTTAAAAGTGTGCCTTTCAAAATTCATGTTGAAATTTAATCCTCATTATGATGGTGTTAAGAGCTGGCTCTCTGCTGTTCTTCGGTCAACCACTACTCAACCATCTTTATACATTTGATCACTCTAGGCACTTCATATAAATGGAATTCTGTGGTATCCCTCCTTTGTGATTGACTTATTTTGTTTAGCAGAATGTTTTAAAAGCTCATCCATATTGTAGCATTTATCAGAATTTCCTTTTTTTCTTTTGGTACCAGAGATGAAACTCAGGACCTTGCGCTTGTGAGGCAGGCGGCGGAACCACTGAGCTAAATCCTCGGCCCAGAATTTCCTTCCTTTTAAAGCTGAATGGTATCCCACTGTATATGTACACCATATTTTATTTATCCATCAGTTGGAACTTGGGTTGCTTCCACCTTTTGGGTATCGTAACTTATGCTGCTGTGAATATAGATATACAACTATCAGTTCAAGTCTCCCTTTAAATTCTTGAATGTATAAACAGAAAAGAGGAATATCTTTTTTCTTTTTGAGAAAGGATCTCATTATGTAGTCTAAATTGGCTTTAAACTTGTGATTCTTCTGCCTCAGCCTCTGAAGTGTTGAGATGCTGAGATTACAGGCACGTGCCACCACACCTGGCTCCCGTAATTTTTAAACACACATACTTTATAAATTTGAAAATTCAGTATTTGTGTTCTCTTTCTAAAGAGGCTATAGATCTTAGTTCCCTTCATCCTTGCACACTCTCTGTTTTTACTGTCTTAACACAGAAATAGTTTTCTTGAATCACTAGCTAATTAAGTTTACCATTAGATTTCATTAATGAGATTTTATCATTTTTTTGTAGCTGTTATCTCTTTTCAAATTTCTTTTATTAAAGAATAAACTGTACTACTCCAAATATTGTCATTTTTTTGAAAATATATTGTAAATTATGATTATAGCATGATACATATTATATCTGAGCACTTTTTTTTGTATTAAATTCTTTTATTGGTACATTGTAGGTATACAACACAATTACATTTCTCATTGGGAATTGTACCTTTATATAATGCATCTTGGTTCTTATTTTTTCCCCATTCCTAGCCCTCCCTTCACGCCCTCCACCCTTCCCTATTTACAAAGACTTTATTTCCATTTTTTCCATTTCTCATCATTTTTTCCTTTCCCTTCTTTCCTTTCCCCTGTGCCTCCCACTAACCCTACCCCTTTGGACCTTTTCTTCCTATTTTGCATTATCGATTATTCATTCTAATCACTGGTACATTTTAGGTATACAATATAATGACATTCATCATTGGAAATTTGCACCTTTACATAGTCTCTCTTGGTTTTTGTTTTTCACCTTTGCCCAGCCCTCCCTTCAACCCCTCCAGCCCTCCCTATTTACAAAGATTTTGTTCTTATTTTTCCATTTCCTCATATTAATCCCATTCCCTTCTGTCCTTTCCCTTAGCCCTCCCACTTCCTTCCCCTTTGCCCCTTTTCTTCCTATTTCACATGACCTATTATACATTTAGTCCTTATTTACATTTTCAGTTTCTCACACCAGAGAAACTATTCGGTATTTACACATCTGTGTCCTATTTATTTCACTTAAGAGTACTGCCTCAATGTGCATCCACTTAGCTATAAATGTCTCTAATTTTTCATTTTTTATGGCTGAGTAGTACTCCATTTTATTAAAAAACCACATTTTCTTGATCCAGTCTCCAGTTGATGGGCATTTGGGCTGTTTCCAAGTTTTAGCTATTACAAACTGTGCTGCTATGAACATGGGTGCACATATATCACTGTGGTATGATTCTTTTAATTCTTTGGGGAAGATCCCCAGCAGTGGAATAGCAGGGTCAAATTGGATTTCCAGTCCTAGTTCTTTGAGGTATCTCCATACTGATTTCCACAGTGCTTGCACCAGTCTACACTCCCACCAGCAGTGGAGCAGGGTTCCTCTTTCCCCACAGCCCCGCCAGCATTTGTTATTGGTTGATTTCATGATAGCAGCCATTCTTTCTGGAGTGAAGTGGAATCTCAGCGTTGTTTTCATTTGCATCTCTCGAATGACCAGTGACGTTGAACATTTTTTCATGTATTTATTTGCTATTTCTACTTCTTTGTCTGAGAAATGTCTGTTCATTTCAGATGCCCATTTTTGGATTGGGTCTTTAAATTTGGGAGATCTGATCTTTGTAAGTTCTTTATAGATTCGAGATAGTAGACCTTTGTCTGAGGAAGAGCAGGTGAAGATTTTTTCCCACATTGTGGATTGTCTCTTCAAACTGCTGGTGGTTTCTCTTGCTGTGCAGAAGCTTTTTAATAAGAAGAGATCCCATTTGTTGACTGTTTGTGCTAGTTCACGGGCAAGTGAGGTTTTGTTCATAAATATCTGAGCACTTTTAATTACACGAAAGACCTTTCCTATATATTTTAGTAAACATTTTCAGAAAAGGCAGCTATTTTTTAAGTAAACAAAGTTAATCTAATAAATCAATATGCTAATAAATCAATCTAATAAATCAATATCAGTAAACTCATGACTTTCCATAAGCTGAATTCCATTTACAAAGTACTTCAAATAATCTGAAAAAGAGTACAATTTACTTCAGTTAGTTTCCATCAAGCATATTTTTAAATATGATTATGTTTAACTGTGTTTAACTATATTATGAATATGATTTATTTGTGAATCCTGTTTTTATTGATTTATGCAGTAAATCATTATATAGCAAAACAAAGCCTATTGGCAAGCCAGTTTCCAGTTTTTTGTGTTTTATTTTTTTAAGGGAAATCATGCCAAAATAGCAATATAAAATATCTCTTATCATTCACAGCATTGCTATTGCACTACACAAAAGAATTAAGCTGCAAATAAATGCAAACTTTTAAAATAATAATAAAAAAAGAATAAACTGTACTCTTCTTCTGTTGAAGGTCTATGAGAGGTAACCCTAGTCTTAATAACTGAACATGTATTCATTTTGTCCTCCCTAGCTGGTGTAACATTCTGTATTGGCAATTACTTTCCATTTATCATACTAAAGATAATATTCCACTATCTTGTGTCATTTGATTTGCTGATGAAAAGTCTGCTGTTAATATAACTCATTCATTGGAAATAATCTGGATTTTCTTCATCTATACTTTCTGATATTTAGTAGGTACATTCAATCTCAGAAGCCAAATCTATTTTCAGTTGAGGAATATTTCTAGCTTTTTAAATTCTTGAAAATTCCTGACAAGTATTAATTATTTGCCATTTCCTCCATTGTATTCTTCTTCTTTTTTTTGAGATAGGGTCTCACTATATAGGTCAGGCTGGCCTTGGACTCACTATGTAGCCCAGGGTGGTCTCAAACTCATGGTAATCCTCCTGCCTCAGCCTCCCAAGTGCTGGGACTACAAGTGTGTGCCACCACATCCGGCTCCTCCACTGTCTTCTTAAAACTCCTATTATACGTACATCTGTTTGTCCCAACAGCTCTGCTATGTGCACATGACACATAATATATCTATATGCCACTTTGTGCTGCTATCTTCTTGGTGGATATCTTAGCACAAATTTCCAAATCATTTCTTTTGGCCAACTATGTCCATGGTCTACAGTCTCACACTGAAGTCCCCCACTACCTCAGCACTTGCGACTGAACCCAGAACCTTTACGCTGTGGTGCATTCCCAGCACTTTTATTTTTTGTATTTTAAGACAGGGTCTCACTAAGTTGCTAAATTGCCCAGATTGGGCTCAAATTTGCAATCCTCCTGCCACCATGCCCACTTCCCATACTAAGTTTTCAGGTCAATAGTTATTTTTTGGGCTGGAGATTTAGCTCAGTGGTGCTACTGCCTGCCTCACAAGTGTAAGGTCCCAAGTTTGATCCCCAGTTCCAAAAAAAAAATTTTTTTTGTTTTCATTTCTAAAATATATAATTATATTTTATATGTATGTTTTTATTTCTGCCTATTTCATAATCTGTTAAAGTTATTCTCTCATGTATCTCTTTGAGTACTTTTAAACATATTTCTAAGTTTTTTGCAGTTTGTTACATAAAATCATTTTCATGTTCCATTTCTGTATTTTTATTTTATTTTTGAGAAAGGGTCTTGCTATGTATTTCAGGCTGGTCTTGAACTTACTGTGTAACCTATGATGGTCTTGAACCCATGGCAATCCTCCTGCCTCAGCCTCACAAGTGCTAGGATTATAGGCATGTGCCACCATGCCCGGCTTCATGTTCCAATTCTTAATGTGTCTTTTGGCATCCAGTTTGTCCCATGTTTTTGGTTTGTTAATTTTCATTGTATGGGGAGTGTTCTATGTTTCTTATCTATATATCTCTCTTTTCATGCTCACTCCTATAATCTATAGTCTTCTTCAAGTTGCTTTCACCCAGTTCTTTAGTCTAGGATTAGATTTTCTATTCTATTTTCTTATTAGTACATGTTTGCAGTACATAATGACTACATTTATCATGGGAAATTCGTATATATTACATCTTAATTTTTAAAAAATTCCCTACCCCTCTCCTTCCCTGCTCCTTCCAATTCTTGGTCCCTTTCCCATTTGCAAAAGCTCTATTTTCTCCTCAATTTTTTTCCCATTGCCTTTTTTCCCCTCCCCTCTCCCTCTATCTCTTGTGCCCCTATCCATTTGAAAAAATCTCCCTACTTTATTTTTTTTTTTGGTACTGGGGACTGAACTCGGGACCTTGAGTTTACAAGGCAGGTGCTGGAACCACTGAGCTAAATCCCCGGCCCTACCTACTTTCTATTTATCTAACTTTTATTTTGTCCCTCCATGTATATGTTGAGTTTTTTTTGGATACTGAGGATCGAACTCAGGACCTTGCCCCTGTGAGGCTGGTGCAGTGCCACTGAGCTAAATCCCTGGCCCTGCTGAGTTTCTTGTTGAGTTGCAGAGAAACCATGTGATATTTAAGCTTGTGAGTCTGACTTATTTCACTTAATTTATGGTCTCAAATTGTATCCATTTATCTACAAATGCTTCAAGTTTATCTTTCTTTATGGCACAGTAATACTCTATCATGTATAAATGCCACATTTTCTTTATCTATTTATCTGTTGATGGGCATATAGGCCATTTCCAAGATTTCGCCATTATAGATTGTATTGCATGGAACTGATACAAAAACAGGCATGTGGGTTGATGTAACAAAACAGAAGAAGCAGAAACAACCTCAGGCACATTCAGCTATCTGATATTTGACAAAGGGACCAAGAACATACATTGGAGGAAGGACAGCCTCTTTAATAAATGGTGCTGGGAAAACTGGTTATCCACATGCAGAAGACTGAGTGTAGATCCACATATCTCACCATGTATTAAACTAAAATAAAAATGGATCAAAGATCTAAATATTAAAATAAAGGGCTGGGGATTTAGCTCAGTGGCTTCTCCGCCTCCTGTGCAAGTGCAAGGTCCCGAGTTTGATCCCCGGTACCCCCCCCCCCAAAAATAGTTAAAATAAAAACACTTAACCTGCTGGAAGATAAAATAGATAAAACTCTTAAAGACACAGGCATAGGCAAGATTTTCCAAACAGGACACCAATGGCACAAGAAATAATATTGCGAATCAACAAATGGGATCATACCAAATGGCAAAGGAAACAACCAACAGAGTGAAGAGACAACCTATAGAATGAGAAAAAATTTTGTCAGCTATTCTACAGAGGTTTAACATCTAGAATATATAAAAGAACTAAAAAAATTTAGATCCCCCCAAATAAAAGACCCAACCAAAAAGTGGGCAAGTATAATGAACAAATACTTCTCAGAAGTACAAATGGCCAATAAATACACAAAAAAAATTCAACATTGCTGGCCATTAGAAAAATGCAAATTAAAACAACACTGAGATACCATCTTACTCCAGAAAGATTAGCACTCGTCAAGAAATCAGATAATAAATGCTGGCAAGGATGTGGGGAAAAAGGAATTCTTCTACATTGTTGGTGGGAATATAAACTGGGACAGTCACTATGGAGATCAGTATGGAGATTCCTCAAAAAACTAAAAATAGAAATTCCATCTGACCCAGCTATTCCCCTTCTACGTATCTTCCCTAAAGAGTTACAGTCATTATATTACAGGGATACATGCATAGCCAGCCAGTTTATAGGATTAGATTTTATAATCACATTTCAGAGCTTCTACTCCATGCTGCTACTAAAGACAGCACAGATTCAGTATAAAACAATGGTGGTAATGTTTAGTTCATGGTCACAAAGTTGTGCCTGTACCTTCCTATTTCCTTAAGCCTTCAGATTGCTACAATCTAGTCCTTGATAGTAGTCAAAAACAGTTTATTTTCTGCTTCATCTGTTAAGAAGGACGAGATAAGAATTAGGTCCCAGCAGTAAGCAGTAAGCCTGGCTCTTACTCCAAGTGGCACTATTTTATTCTTACTGATCCTTACAGTCAAATTCTTAGAAACCTGAATTTTCAGACCTGGCACTCAGTACACCCTAGTGCTCAGTTCCTCTCATCACCATCCACTTTTTTCCTTCTCCTTTTTGGTGCTGGGGATTGAACCCAGGGCAACAGTCATGCTAGTAAGTGCTCTACCACTCAGTAACATCCCCAGTCTCTTGTTTCTTGACCACAGAAATGTTTACCATGACTTTCAGCCTATCAATACATTTTTAGTTTTTCATATCCTTTTGTTTTTTGCAGTGCTGGCAAAATCAGTCTTTCACATGCTATGCAAGGGCTATACCACTGAGCTTAATCCCCAGTTCTTATATTTCGTCTATTGTTATGTTTATGAACACAGTGAATATGTCAAAGTTGGACTTGCTAAGCTTGGACCAGAGGCTGAAAAATACTTTTAAAATTCCACATATAAGCAAAGTTTGGTAGGTATACCTGTAATCCCAGCTATTAAGGAGGCTGAGGCAAAGTGAGGCAAGAAGATCATAAATTTGAGGTCAGTCCAGGCAACTAAGCTAGACCTTGTCTTAAAAAAAGGGTTAGGATGTAGCTCAGTGGCAGCGCATGTGGCTAGCATGCTCAAGGTGCTAGGTTCAATACCTATCATGGGGAGAGGGGAACAGAGGAGCACATTTGATATGTGAAGGAAAATCATGTACTCTCTGATAGATTAGCTTGCTTCTCCAATGTTGTAGAGGAGAATGTTTAACCTCTGTTAATTAAGCGAATCCCTGAAGCTACACACAAAAGCACACCCGAGACACAGCTTGATCAACAATCACTCCCTACTGTATGAAATAACTGTTATTTCCTTGTTACTTTCAGTAGGGGGCTGACATTTGAAGTGAACTGGTTTTCAGTTTAAGCCATCTAAATACAGGAGATATTTCCCTCCTAACTTGCAAAAAGGTAGACCTCCCATAGGTTCTTGGTTTCAACTATTTTGAAGGATGTCTGAATATTTACTTGAAGTATCCTTCCAACTATATTTTATGTTATCATATAGCCGACATTCTACATTTTAGACAAACCCAAATATATCTTCTAAATATGGCAAAACACACCCAAAATATTCTAGCCATGTTCACATAATATGGTAATTCAAAATTAAATTTATAAAAACATGCACATTTTGTAAATATATCACTCTAAATATCTTAAGCTGTAAAACAAAATATTAAATTACAAATTACCCAAAATATTATAGTGACCACAATATAAAGTCTAAGCCCCACTCCATATCTAATAGTAAATGTTTTAAATAAAATTTTCAAATGGCTCTGATTGCATGTTACTTTGTACACAGACTCACATGCTTTTATATTTCAGAATATTTTAAAATGTCATTTGCTTCTTTTTTTGGTTCTCAGGATCGAATTCAGGACCTTGCCCTTGCGAGGCAGGCGCGGTGCCACTGGCTAAGATCCCTGGCCCTCATGTGCATTTGTTAATCTCTTTCACATACATTTTATCTCTACCTGAAGTAAAATTAGATGAAGATATGGACTGAGATTTTATTTGTTTTCTCTCCATGATGTAAAAGTAGTCAAGACAGAAAAACAGATTCCTGCTGGGCTTGGTGGCGCATGCTGTAATCCCAGTATTTAGGGAGGCTAAGGTAGGACTACAAGTTTGAGTCTCATTCAGGCAATTTAGGGAGGTCCCGTGAAGATTAAAAGGGGGGAGGGGATTGGGGATATAGCTTAGTGGTAGAGTGCCCCCTGGGTTTGATCCCTCAATGCCATTAAAAAAAAAAAAGATTCCTTTACCTGCTTAGACTAGCCCTCTTCCCACGTCACATTTTCCATTAATCAGCAAGGCCTCATCATGACAACACTACTTTGCCTCTAACATTTTCAATTTAGTATCATTTCTCTTAAGACCACAATCATTTCATTGATCTTTTTCAGTATCATTTCTCATTCTGATGTTTCTTAGTTGCTGAATTACACAGTTAATACTTCACTCTCAAGTTTAGCATAGCCTTACACTTTTCTATAGTGTCATGAATTCCAAAATACTGAGCCCCTGTCCTTGACCAACTAGAAGATCTTTCTCTATATTCTCATGCAGTAGAAAAAGGTCACAAACCCTAATGCCTATAGGCAGTGGACAAGTAATATGGATGTACTATGTCAGAAGGAGTTAGAAGAAACTGGACTGGACAAGCATCATTCTAAAGAAAAGTTATAATTAGTTCCAGTGATTGTGTCAAACATTCTGGTTTGCAAAAAGTTTCTGGTTTAATAGATTTCACATACTGAGAAATTTATGTGAAATCACCTGATTTTTTTAATGATTGGCAACAATTTTCAATTTTAAAAAATAATATTGTTTGGGTCCAAAAAATTAATGTTGGCTGGATATGTCCATGTGTCATCAGCTTTCTATTCTGCAAAAGATTACTTCTGCTACTTAACAAAATTTTGGGAACACTTAGATCTAACCTAAAAAAAAAAGATCAGGGCAAGGGATTTAGCTCAGTGGTGCCGCTGTCTGCCTCACAAGTGCAAGGTCCTGAGCCAGAGATTAAGCTCAGTGGTTCCAGTGCCTGCCTCTCAAGTGCAAGGTCCTGAGTTCAATCCCTGGTACCAAGAAAACAAACAAACAAAACAAAACTGAAAAGAAATTTGCTTGAAAGAAAAAAAGCTTTTTAAAACTTTAAGGTAAGTTTAATTTACTATGAAGCAATAGTTTTCAAACCCATAAGGTAGGGATAAAGACAAGATTTTGCAAAAATGTAAATTCTGGAGATAGGTTAAAAGCAGTAAAGAAATTTAATGTGTGAACAAAAACTCAGAAATAATACCAAAGGAGAATTAAAAAATTAAGAATCCTGAAATAAATGAGTATCAGTACTGAGAAAATAACTTGAATTACTACAAATTCCAAAGAGGTGAAATAATTAGAAAAAAAATTGAGTAGTATATTTGTGCTTAAATGGAAGATAGACCATTTTCTATAAAAGAGGACCAGGGATTTAGCTCAGTGGTTCCGGCGCCTGCCTTGCAAGCACAAGGACCCGAGTTCGATCCCTGATACCAAAAAAGAAAAAAAGAGAAAGAAGTGGAGGTTGTCCTAAGAGTCAAGATAGATATACTTGAATATATACAAGTATAAGCTTTTCACATCATATTCAGCAAAGCTGCAGGATACAAGATCAATACACAAAAAATCAGTCCTAATCAATGAACAATCAGAAAAAAATAATGAAATCTATTTGATTTATAAGAATATCAAAAGAATAAAATTTTTAGAAATACATTTAACCAAGAGTTTTAGAAAACTACAAAACATTGCTGAAAGAAATTAAAGATGATTTAAGTAAACAGAAAGACATCCCATATTCACAGATTTGGTGACATAGTTAATATTGCTACGATGGTAATTTTCCATAAATTGGTCTACACATTCAATAATATTCTTGTTAAAACTCTAATTGGATTTTTAGTAGAAAAACAGATCCTAAAAGTCACATGCAATTTCAAGAAATCGTAGATAGCTCAGTAACTTTATGAAGAAGAATAAAGTTGAGGCTGGGATTTAGCTCAGTGGTGCCATTGCCTGCCTCACAAGCACAAGGTCCTGAGTTTGATCCCCAGTACCAAAAAAAAAAAAAAGAAATAAAGTTGAATGACTCATATTTCTTAATTTACAAATAACATAATCCTTATGACTGATACCAACATAAGGATAAACATAAAGACCAATGGAAGATAAGTAATAAAACAGAAAGAAGTAAACTCATATGTCTGTGGTCAACTGATTTTTTGACAAAGATACCAAAATCACACAATGGAGAAAGAGGCGTTTTCTTTTTTTTTTTTGGTACCGGGGATCAAACTTGGGACCTTGCGCTTGCAAGGCAGGTGGTGGAACCACTGAGCTAAATCCCCAGCCCAAGAGGAGTTTTCTTATAAAAGGTACTTGGAGGCTGGGGATTTAGCTCAGTGGTTCCACTGCCTACCTCACAAGTGCAAGGTCCTGAGTTCAATCCTCAGTACCAAAAAAAAAAAAAAAAAAAGGTACTTGGGGCCTGGTGTGGTAACGCACACCTTTAATCCCAGCACTTGGGAGGCTGAGGCAGGAGAATCACCATGAGTTCGAGGGCAGCCCAGGCTATATAGAGAGTGAGTTCATGGCTAGCCTGAATTATATAGTGAGACCCTGTCTCAAAAAATGAAAAAAGGCCTGGGGATTTAGCTCAGTGGTTCCACCACCTGCCTCACAAGTGCAAGGACCCGAGCTTGATCCCTGGTACCAAAAAAAAAAGGTACTTGGATAAATGGATATGCATAATGAAAGGATGCAGTCAGACCCTTACCTCACACCACACAGAAAAATTAAAATGGATCCAAGACCTAAATATAAGAGTTAAACCTACAACATTCTTAGATGAAACCATGTCTGTGATTTTGGCAAAGGTTTCGTACATATGACCCAAAAGTATGAGTAACAAAAGAAAAGAAATAATCTGGACTTAATCAAAATTAAAAACTTTTTTGTATCAAAGGCCACTATTAAGAGTAAAAGACAATCCATAGAATGGGCAAACATATTTGCAAGTCAAGTATCTAATGTGGGTATAGTATCCAGTCTATGTAAAGAACTCTTACAACTCAACTGCAAAGCAAATAACAATTTAAAAATTGGGCAAAGGGGAACTGGCAAAGCTCAATGGTAGAACACATTCTTTGTGTGCACAAGGCCTTGGATTCAACCCCTAACACTACCAACAAAATGAACACACAAATAAATAAAAATATAAAAATTAGTATCTGGGATGAGGATGGAGCTCAGTGGTAGAGCTCTTGTTCCACACACACCCACACCCACACCCACACACACACACACACACACATAATTTTTTTTTAAATTTTGCTAAATTACCCAGTCTGGGCTTGAACCTGTGATCCTCTTGCCTTAGCCTCCCAGAGTGTTGGAATTATAGGCATGCCTCACCTAGCCCAGCTACAGTATGTGGTAAAAACTCTTGCCTAGCATGTGTCAAGCCCTGGGTTGATCTATATAGCTAGCATAAGAAAAAAAAAAAGCCAAAAGACTTGAATGAATATTTCTTTAAAGAGGATATACAAATGGCTAACAGGACACAAAAAGATGCTAGTATCATTAGTGATTAGGGAAATGTAAATCAAAAGCACAATAAGTTTGCCTAGGATGTGTGAGGCCCTGGATTTGATCCCCAGCATTGCAAAACAAGCAAACAAAAACCCTCAAAGAGATATTATTGCACAGAAAGAGAGGGAGGGGGGAAGGAAGGAAGGAAGGAAGGAAGGAAGGAAGGAAGGAAGGAAAAGAAAGGAGAAAGGAGTATATAGTTTTGGTGTGGATATGGAGAAATGTAAACTCTTGTATACTGCTGATAGAAACATAAAATGGTGCAGTTGTTGTGGAAAACCATTTGGCAATCCCTCAAAAAGCTAAACATAGAATTACCATATGACTCAGCAGTTCCATATCTAGGTATATAAGTAAAAGAAATAAAAATACGTGCCTAGCAAAGACCTGTACTGCTTGAATCTTTTTAGCAGCACCATCTATTCACAATAACCACATGTTCATCAACAAAGAAGTGGATAAACAAAATGTATCCATACAACTGAATATTATCTAGCTATAAAAAGGAATAAAATACTGATACATGCTACTCCATGGCTAAACCTTGAACATAGGCTAAGAAGCCAGACACTAAAGGCCACATATTTTGTGATTTTATTTATATGAAATATCCAGAATAGGTAAACCCATGGAGACAGAAAGTAGGTTAGTTGTTGCCAGGGCCTTTGGGCTGTAGAGAATGGGAGAGACTACTTAATAGATAGGGGGGTTTTCTTTTAGGGTGATGAGAAAGTTCTGGAACTAGACACGATAATGACTGCACAACATCATGTATACATTAAATGCCACTGAAATGTACACTTTGGTGAATCTTATTACCACAACAAAAGTTATTTTAATTAAGAAAAACCTTTTATATGACAAAACATACTATCAGGAAAGGCAACAGAAGAATAAAACTGTTATAAAAGTAATTTATAAGAAGTTATAAATTACTGTGGTAAAATTAAAATTATAAAATACTGTGGTATAAATTACAGTGGTTCTGCCACCTGCCTCACAAGTGCAAGGTCCCGAGTTTGAGCCCCAGTACCAAAACAAACAAACAAACAAACAAACCCAGAAGAAGTTAGTCCGAATTATTTAAAAAGATTCAATACAAATATATAGGACAAATTACAAAGTTCTCAGGCTAAGTGATCAAAACTTATGTACAGATTATATACCAGAAAATAACTATAATAAAATTTCTCACATAAAAAACATAGACTAGCTGGACACAGTGGGCTGTACCCACAGTCCCAGATACTAGGAGGCCAAGTCAGGAGGATCATCTGGGCCCAGCAGTTTGAGGCCAGCTTGGGCAACATAGCAAGACCCTCTATCAACAAAACAAAACAAACAAAAAACAAAAAAGATAAAATAAAAAATAAAGATACGCCACTAGAAAGTAAGTGCTTACTAAAACATCTTTAAATAAGCATTCTATTCCAAATGCCTTAATAAAAGATCAAAGTCAACATGGCCAGCCAGGTCTCAGAAAAATGGATAAACTTAAATACGTCTAATGATATTATGAGATTGTTCTAAAGAACACTCAGATAATATACTATATAACAGGCACTAAAAAAGCTAGTCAAGTATGTTGACTTAGTAATTTCATTCTTAGAACTATACTTTTATTTTTTTCTGTACCAGGCAACTTGAACCCAGAGCCTCAGAAGGCTAAGCAAGCACTCTACCATTCAGCCACATCCCTAACCCATTTTATTTTTATTTTGAGCAAGGTCTTGCTAAACTTCTCAGGCTGGCCTTGAATTTGCAGTATTCCTCAACCTCCCAAATAGCTGGGATTATAGCTATGCACCACAACATCAGCAGGACTACGCTTCTTGTTTTTTTCAGCAGTGGGAACTGAACTCGAGGCATTCATACTGAACAACATTCCAGCCCTTTTTTATTTTTTACTTTGAGACAGGGTGTTGCTAAATTGCCCAGACTGGGCTTTAATTTATAATCCTTCTGCCTCAGCCTCTCAAAGTACTAGGATTACAGGTGTGCACCACCACTCCTTGCTAGGACTATATTTTTAAAAGAACATCCAAAGTAGGAAGCATAGGAAATAATTCGAAAAAAGATAAGTCATGACAATTAAAAAGAGAAAATATAAAGTGATCTAGATAGTCAATAAGAGAGTAAAACTAAGTAAACTATTATTGCATGTGTGTATGTATATATTTAAAATTATAAGTAAATAACTAATAAATAAAACAGTATGTAAAAAAATAATGTTAAAGCAAATAAAAAATAGCACATGTATTGATTTCAATTCTATCATATTAATAATACATAGAAAAGAATTTAGAGTAAAAATTTAAAACTCAAGACTGTTTTCAATATAATTGTAAAGTGATAATTTCCCAGAAATTATTTTCAGTTATATTCTTTACCCCAAAATAGGTAGCCCCACAAAGTAAGACAACAATAAAAAAATGTTATAAGATAAATGTAAGTTTAAAAGACAATATTAAAAGACCAAAGTAAGATATTATTTTGTTAGTCTCTTACTACAAGTTTCTTGTTGAACTAAAAATTTCCAGGACAATTTCCCAACAGGATTTTGAAGGTTTTTTTGTTTTGTTTTGTTTTAGTTTTTTGTACTGGGGAACTGAACTCGGGACTTTGTGCTTGGCTGCACCACTGAGCTAAATCCTTGGCCCTGCCAACAGGATTTTGCAAAAAAGATTTATTTTTTTTGCTACATTTAAAAAGCTAGTCACATTCTTGCAAGTAAAAATATTTTCATGTAATACTTTAATCAAAATACCAAAAAGCAATATTCATATATATGTAGAAAAGTGATGAACTGTTAAAAAAATCCTGAATAAATTCACAAATACTAACATGTCCAGTTCTCAATCTATGTAAAAGTAACTGCCTACACACTGCTCTGAACAGCTGCTGCAATAGAGGCCATCATAAACACCAAAGACAAGCCAGAGCTGTCAGGTATTCTGTCTGTTCAGACTAAGACAGGAAGAAGCCATGGGAAGAAGGAGGAATGAAAGGCACCACTGAACGGAGCTAACTTTGCTGTTCTAAATTCTCTCTGCTACCAGAATTTCTTCTTATCCTTCCTGAGAATCCACCAACTAGACAGCTATGCCGATTAGCAGGGATTACCCACTGTCAAAATCAATACCTCTGAAATAATTAAGTACAATACTTTATTACACAATACTATGAATTTGTTCAATTGTTTCACTTTTCTCCAAACACTTAACTGAAGCAAGCTGCAAGTCAAAGGAAGAGGAGGCAGTACTGGGCCCACTCACTACTGCAGTTCCTCCTAGAATACTCCATTTTTGCAAACTTCTAGTCAAAGTTCCCCACTACCCTAAAAAAGTACATCTTTTCTAAAAAATTTTTAAATTAATAAGAAATAATAGCATTCTGAAAACATCAACTCACCTGAAATTTATTAACACCGGAGAACAGTGTTCTTTAAAGTAATCTATTTAAAACTTGAATTTTAACATCTCACTTTCTTTACACAAATTTCACTATACATTCATTATAGAGTATAACAATGAAGACCTTAATTTGCTCTTGTAAATAAACATAGTTAAAGAAATCTTTTTAGCAAATATTCATTAATTGACTTACTTTGCTTCAATTTGTGGAAATCACCAACTCTATCCTTGGTGGCTTGCTTTAGTATATCCATTTGAATTCTGGGTTCACTCTCCAAGTTTGAGCCAGGATTTAAATGCTGAAGAGGATTGGAAGGGTTCTGTTTTGAAGTACCTGGGTTACCATTGTGGTTTACATGTGAATCTATGGCATAAAAACATCAAATGAAAATAACTTTTTTTAAGGTACTATTAGGGATTGAACCCAGGGCTTTCAAACTGAGCTACAACCCCAGTCCTTTTTTTTTAATTTTTAGATTTTGTGCCAGGGTCTCAGTAAGTGATTAAGTTGCCCTAGCTGGGCTTGAACTTTTGATCTTCTAGCCCCTCCCTTCCTCACTGCTGCAGAACAGGTGTGCACCACCATGCCTGGCAGAATGTAATTCTTTTCATAAGACTTACTTTAGAAATGCTAAAAAAACACAGCTGTCTGAAATTGAGTGATCATGTGAGTTTTTTAAAGCTATAATTTCTTTTATTAAATCTTGTTACCAATATGCTGTTAGCTGTGGGAAGTTTGCTAATCCTCATCAAGTGAGAATTGCCACGCTATTTTAAAAACTATTCACCAAAGAGATATACAGTAGAATTCAGAGATTAATATAGCAATGACATGTGATGGCATATGCCTGTAATTCCAGCTACTCAGAAGGCTGGGACAAGAAGACTACAAGTTCAAGGCCAGCCTGGGAAACACAACAAGGTCTTTAAAAAAAAAAGAGAGTAAATAGCAATTATACCCATGTCTTTACCTCCCTCCAAAGTCCATACTGCTCTAAGTCATCTTCTAAGTCATCTTCATCTAATAAAGACCAAGAACTGTTAATTCTGGATTCTTTCATAGCAGCAACTCCTTAACCTCTCTTTTCCTCACCCCTTTTTGACTTCATCCACGTCTTGATTTAGATCCTTATTATTATTAATTTTGGAATCAGAAACTTCCTGTGCCACTGATTTCTACATCTTTTCTTTCCATCATCTCCCCAAGAAGCTCCTTTCAAACATATCAACTCTCATATTAGAACATTTCTGTAAAATCAAACAGGTGTCCAGTATTAATCAAACACACTCATAAGTACAGGTTTAATGTAGGTTATTATAGCAGGTGTGTCTGTGAGACAACTAAACACATTTTGGAGGAAATAAGTCTATATAGTCTTGCAGAAATAAAAGAGAACACAGCTCAGAATGGCACAATAAATATTTATTTTGCTTTCAAGAAAAACTATAGTAACGCATTAAACAAAGTGCAGTTTTGGATGACTTCTCCCTCAGTTTTACCAGTCATTTGAAATACATAACATTAAAGAATAAATACTACCCTGGCATGATGGCACACTCCTGTAATGCCAGAACTCAGGAAGCTGAGACAGGAGGATTGCTACTAGTTTGAGGCCAGATTAGGCTACACAGTCAGTTCAAGGCAACCTGAACTACAAAGCGAGATGCTCTCACAAAAAAACAAAAAAGCAAACAAAAAAGCTATTTTACTACGCTGATAAATGACATATTTTAGCCACTATATGACAGTATATAAGCAAAACTGGGCACACTGGCTCACACCCATAAGCTCAGCACTGTGTGAGACTGAAGACTGCAAGTTCAAGCCTACCCTGGGCAACTTAGTGATACCCTTTCTCAAAATGAAAAAAGAGCTGGGAATGTAGCTCAGCATAAAGGTCCCAGATTTAATACCCAGTAACACAAAAAAACAAACACAAACATGACCAGTAAACTGGTTTTCAAGCATAATGCTATGAATAAGACTTCATACCTAGACCCAAATTTGGGGAGAGAGGTTGTCCAGTTGGAAGATGGGAGATTGTCTGATGATTTTCACGTTGAGAAACTAAAACAGGGGGCTTCCTTAGAGCTATAAGAAAAAAACACATCCACATTATTTCCACTGATACGATTTGTATAAACCAATATCATAGATCTATTTACTCTGTACTGATCGTATGATGCTCATTCTAATCTTGTAAACTTCGGAGTTGATATATTAACTAACTTACTTGTGGTTACTAATTGATAGATGGTACCATCCAACACAGATTTTGGTGATCAATAAATCTGACCAGAATTTAACAAGTTCTATGACAGTACAAACTCTGCCTTGTTGACTGCTGTATCCTTAAAACCCAGAATAGTGCCTAGTACATAACAGAAACTCAGCAGTGATTTGATAAATATATAATTAATCTTTTCAGATCCAGTGATTTCCAACAGTGAGACCTTTTCATACACGTGGTATAAATAAAAACTGACATTTAAAATAAAGCCTCAATATGACTACTCCAATAATTTGAGATTTTATTATGAAGATGGCAAATTTGTTTTGTGGAAAGTACTTACTAACAAAGAGATACATACCTTAGAGTAGAGACAGTATTCTCTCTTAAGAATTGAAGGCAACAGGGAAAAAGATGAGCTTTTACTCATTACCACTGACTCTACTATATCCTGAGCAGATGAACACAACAGAAAGGCAGAAAGCAAACAAAAAAACTACAGAGAAAGAAAACATCATCTACAATCTCTCTTTCCCTTCTACCACAACTTCGGATGCAATGTGAGATGGTGGCGATACCACATAAAGGAAGGGGTCACTGCTCAGGAGAGCTGCAAGGAGAGCCATTCAACCAGTATTAGACTGTGAAGTGAGCAGTAAATAAACCTTCACCGTTCTAAGCCACTGTAACTCGGAAGTGTAATCACAGTCTAATCAAGCCTAATTGGTATACCTGAGTTGTTTTTACAATCCTCAAACTTTATTTCAAAACAAAACAAAAGTTTATTTCAATTATTGTATTTTCATTTACTATTACATAGTTTCTAAACCTAAGTACCAAGAAGTGTGAAATTCATTCTAAGAGACAACATTACTCAAATTTACAGAAAGTTAGTGGTTTTGCCGCCCGCTGTGCAAGCGCAAAGACCGGAATTCGATCCCTGGTACAAAAAAAAAAAAAAAAAAAAAAAAATTTACAGAAAGTTGAGGTTTTCTGTATCTAACTTTGTTCCCATTACCTTGTTCCTACTGTTAACTGCAATGTGTAACACACACTTTGGCACACAAAACAGCAAAATAACAATCAATTAAAATCTTAGAGGAATGGCACTTGGCAGGTTTAACAATACAATTTTTATTTGCTTACAGACTCAGAGGATATTAAGCATCGACAGAAAAACTCAGGAAGAGAAGTCAGTCATAACGTACAAATTTGCTGATCACACCTGGCCTCTCCATTATAAAATCAGAAGACAGGTGCCTCCAATACTAAACAAGTGATCATTCATATCCTTAGCTTTATATAATGCCTCCTACTCAAGAATCTGGTGACTATTTGAGGAAAAACTATGACTTAGTTATATAAAACACAGTTGGATTCCAAAGGGACTTTATAAAACACCCACATTGGTTCAGAAATTCCCTTGTAAACCTAATAGTTTTTTCTTACTGATTGATTGAGACTGGGTCTTGCTATACAGTTCAGCCTAGCCTTGAACTTGCTATGTAGCCCGGACAGGCCTCAAGCTGGTGATTCTCCTTTGTTAGTCTCCAGAGCAGTCAGGATTATTGGCATGTGCCGGCACACCTGGATTGACTTTTTTTCTATAGACATACAAGTATCTAATTTTTCCTCTATAATAATTAAGAAAAAAATCAGCTATCTTTGTATGCCAATATAGCTCAGTATCACCATTTTAATGAACATATAATACATATTATAGATATAACAAATTTAATGAATACCCTTGTATCTTTTATGTGGTTTCTAATTTGTCATTATAAACAATTTTATGATGTACATTCTTGTAATTACATGATAAAGTAAATTCTCAGACAAATTTAGAAAGTCAATAGCTATGCATACTTTTCAAATAAATTAAGAGAAACCAAGTAATAAATGTAAGTTCAAAGATAATAATAAGAGTATGGGGGAAAGTTAGATGTGGGAAAGACTACAAAAAAATCATAGCAATGATTTATGATATTAAAGCAGTTTTACCTTTGTCTTTTTTGTTAAGAACAACAACAACAAAATATATGTATATGTATGTGTGTGTCAACAGAGAACAGCATGCTGCTATCAGAAAATATGATCAGGTCGGGCATGGTGGCGCACACCTGTAATTCCAGCACTAGGGAGGCTGAGGCAGAGGGTTGCTGTGAGTTTGAGGTCGGCCTGAACTACATAGCAAGACCCTGTCTCAGAAAAACAAAAACAAAAGAGAAAATATGATAAATACCCAGGCTGCTATGGGCTGGGGATGTAGCTCAGTGATACAGTGCTTGCCTAGCATGCACAAGCCCCTGGATTTAATCCCTAGCACTATAACAAGAAAAACAATAAAAAACTACACTGATAAAATATACATTATTGATTAAGTCATCATTAAGGAAAAGTACCAAAGATAAAATAAGGATAAAATAACAAAACCCACTTATTACAGAGACAAAATGCAATATATCAATCACTAAAGTACACAGAGTTCTTTTCTTTGTGGTGTTGGGGAGCAAACCCAGGGCTTCCTGCATGCTAGGAAAGCTCTCTACCACTGAGCTATATCCCCAGCTCAAACACAGTTTTATCAGACTACTGTTTTTGGATTCATTTTTTTTTTTTTGGTGCCGGGAATCGAACTTGGGACCTTTTGCTTGTGAGGCAGGCGGTGGAACCACTGAGCTAAATCCTCGAACCTGTTTTTGCATTCTTTGTAAAAAAGAGCTATTAGTGTAGAAATTGGACCATTTGCAGAACACAGCCCTAAAAAGTTGAGACTCAGCAGTTAACAGAAGATCATGTTATTACACTACGAATCTGATATCCTTGTTGGGAAGACAACAGTAAGTTTAATTAAAAAGATACAATATATATATGACTTTAGTGAGTTCCTAATTCTTTTAAGCCTCAACTCTCACCTGAAAAATAAAGATAATGCCATTTACCCTGAACAAGCAATGTGGGGATTGAGAATACTTGCCTACGGATGATACAAGCCCAGTTAACAGAAAATGCCCAAAGGGCTGGGGATTTAGCTCAGTGGTGCCACACCTGCCTCGCAAGGACAAAGTCCTAAGTTTGATCCCCAGTGGGGGAGGGGGGGAAGCTCAATACATACTGCAGTGTCTAGAGTTGGCAAAGTAGTGTTTATCCTTAGAATAACTGATCCAAGATTCAGTTTAAGGGGAAACCCCCCCCCCAGACAAACTTATTGGCCCTAATCAAATTATTGATCCCCCCTGATTATATAGTTAACTCACCCTAGGAGTCCTAAAAAAATTTACATAGATTTTGAAAGAATCATAAAAATTTGGTCAGCAAGTGACCATATTAAAGAAATCCCAGAAAGTGAAGACCAGAGCTGTGTGTCCCTGTAATTCAGGGAGAATCAGAACTTCAAAACCAGTACAGGCAACAGAGGCATCATAGTGAGATCCTATCTCAAATAAAACAAACCAAACAAAACAAAACATGCCCCTCCCAAAAAAACTCAAAGAAAGAGATGAATATTAATCATTCTGAAGCCTGAATGATTAATATTCATCTCCATTCTCCAAAAAATACATGTCCACAAAGACTTTTTTTGGTATGAACCCAGGACATGCTACCACTGAGCTACATCCCAAACACTCACTCTCTTTTCCTGTCTCCCTCCCTCGCTCTCTGTCTCTCTCTCCTTCTCTCTCTTTCTTAAATTTTGGGTCTCACTAAACTGCCCAGGCTGGCTTTGAACTTGGAATCTTCCTACCCAAGTTTCCAGAGTAGATGGGATTACAGGTATGCACCACTATGCCCCACTACAGAGACTGTTAAAACAATGTTCTCATATGACTGCTAAGACTTGGTCAATGAACTGAGGCGCCTTTAAACTTAGGCATTTATTTAATTTAAAAAGAACACCACAGACTTCCATTGCTAGCAATAATTGGACTTACTCCTCCACCCTAAAATTATTAATATGCAAATTAAATGAGGCAATTATTTGCAAGGATGAGACAATGAGAAGCACAAGTGTACAACCCTTGAAATAGGGGATATGTATGGAGGCTCAATTTGGGTGAGAAGAGGAGGCAGAAATCATCAGAATTTAGGCAGCTGAGGTATCTAGAATTTGTAGAACAGAACACTATAGTGGAAGGTGCTAAGTAGGGTAAAAAAGGGTGGAGATGTCTGCACAGGGATTTCCCTTTGTGTCTTTAAACTCAGGCTATGCACAGGGTGAGACTTCACAGGACTTGCTGAGGGCCACAAGCTGAGATGAAGTAACATGGCATGCAGCACTGGAGACACTGGATCTCTCCCTCAACCACAGCAGAGAAATTTCCATAAGCATCCAGAATTCGGACAAGATGTTATCAGCCTGTGCTTTGGGAATAGGAACCACACTCTAGACCTAAGGGTCAAGCCCTATGACTAAAAACAAAACAAAGCATAACACCAAAACATAAAAAAACCTGATAAAATCAAGAAGATCCTCCAGTAACTCAGGACACCAAGGCAGAGAGGATCACTTGAGACCAGAGTTCAAGATCAACCTGGCCAACATAGTGAGATCACATCTCAAAGAAAGAGAGAGAAAAAATAAAGGATGAAATAAAAATATTTTCAAATAAATGAAAGTTGAAAACATTTGTTTCCTGAAGCCAGGAATTTTAAAAAATGCTGAAGGAAGTTCTTAGGACTGAAAGGAAATGATAATCAAGACAGGAATTTAAATCTACAGAAAGGAATAATGAGGATCAAAAATGGTAAATATAGCCAGGTGTGGTGATGCGTGTCTGTAATCTCAGCATTTGGGAGGCTGAGGCAGGAGTATTGTTGCAAGATCAATGCCAGCCTAGGCTACATAGAGAATTCAAGGCCAGACTGAACTACGCAGTGAGATTCTTTCTCAAAAAACCAAACCAAAACCAAACCCAAAAAAATACCACTGAAAAGGTAAATATGTAGTAAATATAACAGACATCCAAACGTCCCCTTCATTTTTTAAAATTATTTTTTGAAAGCCTTCTCCATTGTTGGTGGGAGTGCAGACTGGTGCAACCACTGTGGAAATCATTATGCAGATACCTCAAAGAACTAGGGCTAGAGGTCCCATTTGACCCAGCTATTCCCCTGCTGGGGATCTTCCCCAAAGAATTAAAAGAATCATACCACAGCGATATATGCACACCCATGTTTACAGCGGCACAGTTTGTAATAGCTAAGGTTTGGAAACACCTCAAGTGCCCATCAACTGGAGACTGGATAAAGAAGATGTGGTTTTTTAATAAAATGGAGTACTACTCAGCCATAAAGAAGGAAAAACTAGAGACATTTATAGCTAAATGGATGCACATTGAGGCCATACTCTTAAGGGAAATAAATAGGACACACGTGTAGATACCAAATAGTTACTCTAGTGTGAGAAACTGAGAGTGTAAATAAGGATGAAAATGATTAAAATGAATAACTGATAATTTGAAATAGAAAAAGGTCCAAAGGTGTAGGGGTGGTGGGAGGGGAAGGGGAAAGGGAAGAAAGGAAAGGAAAAATTATGTGACAGAAAAAAAAAAATGGAAACAAGTCTACGGAAATAAGGAAGGGTGGAGAGGGTGAAGGGCGCACAGGTAATGGGGAAGAAAATAAGAACTAAGATACATTGTGTACAGGTACAAACACCCAAAGACGAATGTAAATGTATACCTAAAATGTACCAATTAATATATATATATAAATAAATAAATTATTATTATTATTTTTTGGGGGGATACTGGGGATCGAACTCAGGTCCTTGCGCTTGCGCAGCAGGCAATGAAACCACTGAGCTAAATCCCCGGCCCCAAAAAATTATTTTTTGAGACAAGGTATCACTAAATCATTAAATTGCCCAGGCTGGGCTTCAATTTGTGATCTTCTTGCTTCAGCTTCCCAGAGTGATGAGGTTATATGGATATGCTTCCTACTGAGGACTATTTAAAGCAAAAACAATCATAAAAGTGCCAGGGTTTTAGCTGGGTGTGGTGGTACACACCTGTAATCCCAGCACTAATGAGGATGAAGTGGAAGGATTGCTGTGAGTTTGAGGCCAGCCTGGACTACAGAGTGAGAACCTGTCTCAAAACAAACACACAGCCACCCTGCCCAAAAAGCTAGGGTTTTTTTTTCTTTTTTTGGTACCAGGGATCGAACTTAGGACCTTGAACCTGCGAAGCAGGTGGCAGAATCACTGAGCTAAATCCCCGGCAAAAGCTAGGGTTTTAAGAGAAAAGTGAAATATATTATAGTAGCACACAGTATGAATCGAGGTAAATGGAGTTATATCTTTGTAATGATGTAACATTTTATACAAAGCGGTATTGTATTATTTCTAAAGAGACCATAAGTAAAGGGTGCACACTGTAATCCTCAGAATGATCAGTAGAACACAATACAGTACTTTAGAAGTATAGCTTTAAAAAGTGAGAGAAGGGCCGGGGATTTAGCTCAGAAGTGTCGCACCTGCCTCACAAGCGCAAAGGTCCTGACTTCAATCCACAGTACCAAAAAAAAAGTGAGAGAAATCAGCCCCAATTAAACCCTCAAACTCACCAAGCCCTAACAATCCTATTCTCTTAGGATGGTATATCCTGGTTCAAGACCCTACTTTTATTTCTTTTTTCTCAAGTGTAGTTAATAGGGCCAGACTGGGTATTCTAGGCGTGTGGGCCATTATCAACCCTGCTGTTCTAGCATGCAAGCAGTCATGGGTGATACATAAACTAAGGAGCACTGGCTATGTTCAAATAAAATTTGGTTTGTTAAGAAAGATGACTAGACTGTAGTTGCCCACCCTCTATTTTTAGAAGATGATTAAGGGAAAAAATTAATTATAAGACTGATTTGTTAAAATTTTTAATATTTTTTTTTTGGCACCGGGGATCAAACTTGGGACCTTGTGCTTTAGAGGCAGTCGGCAGAACCACTGAGCTACATCCCCGGCCCTACATTTTTATAAATTTAATATTTTTTCCTCTAAGAGTGCTTTCAGGAAAAAATCTTAATTAAAAAATAAAAATGATTTTTCTCCTCTCAAATATTATGATTACTTCTCTTTAATTTTTAAAAACTTTGTATTTTGGGTTCACAGCAAAATTGAGGAGAAGGTACAGAGATTGGTCATCTACTCCCTAATCCTACACATCCACAGACTCTTCCCATTATCAACATTTCCCTCCACATTGGTACATTTGTTACCATCAGTGAACCTGTGCTAACACCTCATAATCACCCAATATCAATACTTTATATCATACTTTCTTGGTGTACTACAGGTTTAGACAAATGTGTAATGAATGACATATATCTATTTTTTCCCACTACTCTAAAAATCCTCTGTGCTTTGTGTATTTATTCATACCTCTTTCCTTAGGACCCATCTCTGCCAACCAGTGGGCCATATGATGTATATCTTCTTGGGTGAGGTTGTTCAGGGTTGCTTGTTTTTCTATTATTAAAAGGTTTTTGTATATTTTGGATAAGTTCATTATTAGTATGTCTTTTGCAAATATTATCTCCCTGTCTGTGAGATGTCTTTTTATTCTCTTGACACTGCTACACATAGACAGGTTTTTAAATCATAATGAAGCCCAGCTTACTGATTACTGCTTTCATGAAACATATCTTTGGTGTTCTGAGAAGTTATCAACACACCCTGAGTCATCTAGGTTTTCTCTGAGTTTTATATTTTTGCATTTTACATTTAAGTGCATTGTCTATTGTGAGTTAATTTTTTTGAATGGTGTAAGGTCTGTGCTTAGGACTGGGGGGTCACATGTGTTCTTCCACTACCATTTCTTGAAAAGATTATCTTTGTTCCTTTTTATAGCCCTTGATTCTTTGTCAAAGATCAGTTGACTGTATTTACATGGTTCTATCTCTGGAATCTCTGATTTATTCCACTGATCTAACTGGTTGTTTTTTTTTTTTTTTTGCCAAGACTACACTGTCTTGATTATAGATTTACAGTTAAGTCTTGAAGTTAAATAGTTCCAGCTCTCGAGCTTTGTTTTTCTACTTCAATATATTGGGTTGGCTATTCTGGGTCTTATAATACATTATATAAAATCTAGAAACAGTTTGTTAATAGCTACAAAATAACTTGCTGGGATTTTGATCAGTGTATTCGGTCAGCTTTTGATTACTGGGACACAATACAAGACCCACAACTTAAAGGTGGAGAAGTTTAATTTGACTCTTGGAGAGGTTTAATTTGTTACATGGTTTCAGAGGGTTCAGTTGATGGCTGGCTGGCTCCAAGGCAGGTACATTATGGCAGAAGTGCATGGTGAAGCGAAGCTGTTCAGTTCAGGGTGGCAGGAAGCAGGTGTTCAGTTTAGAAAGTAGGAAAGGGGAACAAAACCAGTGAGGAAGTACCAAAGGACAAAACTCCATGGCTAACCTGAAACCAGAAGTGTGGTTTACTAATTCCTGGGTGGCTCTCAAGCCAATCGGAATGACAATCTAGTTTAACCGTCCCTATCAATTTAAGTTGGGAAGAACTGATATCTTCACAATATTGAGTCTTTCTACCTGGAATATCTTGAATATCTTGTTCCTCCTGTAGATACTGTATTTATTTTTTAAAATTTATATACAAGTATTTCACTTATGGGGTGCTAATGTAAATGATATCATGTATTCAATTTGAAATTCTGCAGACCAGCTTGAAACCATGCTGAGCAGGCTTTAAAATATTATTAAATTAGTGCTCACTTCAGCAGCACATATAATAAAATATTATTAAATTGGCTTATAATTTGGCTATTGATTAAATTGTGAGTCTGCCTGTGTGACTTGCTAGATGAGCCTTCGGCTGGCATACAGAAACAGAACTCCCTATGCCAATGGTCACATTGAGATCTCAATGACTGATGAGATTGTGATGTCTCTGATAGCAAGATGATACTCCAGCTGAGGATTTATGATTCTTGCGTAGCAAGAGCTTGTGGAGCTTGTGGTCTTAGCCAGGAAGAGCTAAAATCAGGTCCTGGCACCCTGTTTATGCAAACCTATTTGTCTCTTGTATTATTATTTTCTCTTTGTCTGGCTTATTCTTTCATCCTCTATTGTACCTTCACTTAGGTGGTCAGGTAGCCCTTGATAAAATTCTACTTGGTCATTGCTGGTACATAGGAAAATGATTGACTTTTGTACATTAACCTTATATGTTGCAACCTTTCTATAACTACTTATGAGTTTCTTTTTTTCTTGCTGAGAGTGTTAAAATTTTTTTTATTACTACACATTTATTAGTACATGAGCCATACATAGTGCTCACAATGATCATAGAGAATTTGTATATGTACATAATATATATTAATTTTTCTTTTTTTCCATTCCATTCTACTCCCCTCCCTTCAACTCATCTTCCCCTTCTCATTGACAGAAGCTTTGTTTCCATTTTTTCTTCCATTCTTTGTTTTTAAAGTAACTTTTCTTTCTTCCCTCTCCTACCCTCTCCTCATTCCCCTTCCCATTGGAACACACTCTTCCTATTTCACAATATCTATCCTCTAAACAATGTGGTATTTAAATGTGCATGTCTTATTTATTTCACTTAAAATTATAATCTGAAGTTGCATTTGTTTACCTACAAATGACTCAACTTTATCCTTCTTTATGTCACAGTAGTACTCCATTGAATGTAAATACATTTCTTTTATCAATTCATCTGTTGATGGGCATATGGACTGTTTTCAAGATTTAGCTATTATATTCTTCTTTTTTTTTGGTACTGGGGATTGAACTCAGGACCTTGAGCTTTCGAGGCAGGCAGTGGAACCACTGAGGTAAATTCCTGGCCCAAGATTTAGCTATTGTAAATTGTGCTGCTATAAACATGGGTATGCATATATCACTGTAGTATGCTTTTTAACTCTTTTGGGAAGATGCCTAGAAGGGGGATAGCTGGGTCAAATGGAACCTCTAGTTTTAGCTTCTTGAGGAATTTCCATACTGATTTCCATAGTTGTACCAGTTTACAATCCCAGCAACAGTCGGTTCTTTTTTTTTTTAACGGCCTTGTCAGCATTTGTTTTGGCTGATTTCTTGATGACAGCCATTCTTTCTTTTTTTTTTTCCCATTAAGTTTATTCGTACATTTTAGGTATACAATACAGTTACATTCATCATTG